>JAOQMP010000032.1:23195-45785 GCA_027563575.1 Erythroxylum pedicellare | reverse complement strand
ACTATTTTTATCTTCTTTGCTTTGTTTTCTATAGGAATCATCTTTTCATGAAACAAATCATTTCTATCAATAGAGTCCTTGATAGTTTCTTCAGTCCATCAATAAAGAGAACGTTATCAATGGAGGTAAAGTCAGAATTACCAATTTTACTAACTCCGGTGACCTTTGCTTTATTTTTATCTGCAAAGACAACATTACCTCTTTTTTTCCTTTTAATATAGTTGAAATGTGATATTTCACCTGTCATGCATCTGAAAAAGTCACTATCAACTATCAATTGATTTTCTCTCATCTTTGTTTTAAAGCATATTTGTAAAAAAAAATTCGCATTTTAGGTACCTAAATTTTTTTGGGTCTTTCCGGATTAGTATTTTAACCTTTCGGCCTCTAAACATACATCTGAGATAATTTCTTTTCACAAAAATTACAAGAATGACGAATGTGACCATGCCTACGATTTTTGCCACTTAGTAGGTTCTGGTTGTTTTGGCGATAGTTGCTGCTAGATTTAACAAAGAAGTTTTTGTATGCGTCATATTGTTGTTTTCATTGTATCATATTTCGACCTTACCAAAAATGCATTTATCGCTACCAAGCAATGTATCGATATTTTTCCTTCCTTCAACAAAATTTTTCAGATCTTTCTCTAGAGATAAAATATTTCCAACAATTTTCTCCTTTTTAAGTTTTAAGGTGGTGAATTTTTCTTCTAACCATTTTACCTTATCAAAATCATTTTTAGCAGCATATTTCCAGCTTAGCTACTCTTTTTTTCTAAAGCTTCGTTTTTAGAAACCTTTTTCTTATAGTCAATCTCAAGAGACATATTCTTGGTTACCAAATTTTCATTGGCAGATTCTAATGATTTAATCTTATTCTTCAAAGATGTATCATTGCTTTTAGACTTTTGGACTTCTCAACTTCTTTTAAATACTTCACTGTCAACCTTTTGTACTAATCATACAATCCATGATATGCATTTTTCAATTCATCAACTTCAATATCAGAGTTAGAATAATATAACTCATCGCCTTTTGATTCAGCCATAAAGCAAACGTTGTTGACTTCTTCTGGTTCTTCTTCTTCAAAGTTTTCAGAATCCTTATCTGACTAGGTTACAGTCATCGCTTGCTTCCTAAATTTTCTATTCTCTGACTTGTCCTTTTAAAGAAGAGGACATTCTGGTCTTGTGTGTCCAAGCTTCTTAAATTGATAGCATATGATTTGATTATTTTATGTATTGTTATTAATGTTACTGTCTTTTGAAATAAACATTTTGTTTTTGGCTTTATTGTTTCCTTCTCTTTTCTTCATCAGCTTCTTTTTATAGAAGAGGGCATGTTTTCTAACCATAAAGTTGAACTTGTCATCTCTATCTATTTGCAACTCAATGTCATTTTCATCACAGTTTGATTTATCAGTTACTTTCAATGCCATTCCTTTTATATAGGAATATCCTTCATCTCACTTAAGCTCTATTTCATAGATCATCATATTTTCTTGTAGCCAGTTAAGTGAAATAGTGTTTAAATCCTTTACCGTTTCTAGAGCTATCACCTTAGGTCTCCATTCCTTTGGTAGTGATATTTGAATTTTCGTTATAAGCTAGTCATTAGGATATATCTTTCCCAAGTTCTTTAAGGCCATGATGATGTTGTTGAAGCATTCGAAGAATTAGTCTATGCTTTCTCCCTGTTTCATACCAATAATTTCGTATTTGTTGTAGAGCAGTAAGATATCTTTTCATATTCTTTTGAAGACAACAAACATTTCAGGTGATGTTTTACCTTAACGTTTAGTTGTGTATTTTTTCTGTTAGCATCAGTCCATACTTTTACTTTATCGAAAGTGGGAATTGTAACACCAACTTTAATTGCTTGCCATACTTTGATATCTATAGATTGGAGATATATGGTCGTTCTTTCTTTCCAATATGAGTAGTTATTTCCATTGAAGTAAGGAGGCTTTAAGACGAATTGTCCTTCAAAACTTCTCAATTTGTTTGTCATACTTTATCACGTACTGTAATACACAAAAATGTGAAACTTCACTTTGATACCAAATGATAAAAGAAAACACATGCAAGAGGGGTGTGAATTGTGTGAAAAGAATTTTTGCAAGTTCTTTCAATTTGTATAATAAACAAATCCTAGTTAAAATAGTAGGAGCTTATCAGACAATAAAACCTTTTTAAACAACTAGAGCTTGTTAGTCAATAGAAGCATTTTGTGGGATAGAAGCTGCTTAAACGAAATGAGCTTACTAAACGATAAATCATGTTAAAACAATTTAAAATCAAAAGACTCTTGTTAAAACTAAAAGGAACCTCTTGCAAGTTGAAAATAGAAGAAGTCTTTTATAACGGTGAAGGAACCTCTTAAAAACAACACACACACACAATATAACGCAAAAATTTAGAAGTTAAAGAGAAGAAAGACGTAATCGATTTATACTGATTTAGCTTACAACCCAAGCCTACGTCTACTCCCCAAGTATCCAACTTGAGTGTTTCACTAAAAAAATTGAGTATTAAATTTGACGAGTCTCTCTAAGCTCACAAATACATATTTTTCAAGATTCTCCAACCTTTCACACTAAAAGTTTATACAAGCTTCCAAAAAACTCACCAGAAAAACAAAATAACAACTTCTCTCTTGATAAAGTGATTTCACTTTCTAAAGCACAATAGTAATGATATAATTCTCAAAAGTATAAATGTTGCTTAAAATGATTTGACAGTCTGAATATGTTCCTTCTACTTCAGTTGCTCTTCTTTAAATAGTCCATTTCTTTAACTAGTCATTGCTTCACTTGCATTTTTAGTCAACTGGATAGATTTAAACTTGAATAACTTCGATGTTATCTTTGCCAAAATTCTTTCAATAATCACGAAGCTAATATATGACCTTCATAATTAGTAGTATCCTTTTGGTTAAACTATTTCTAATAAGGTAAGTTCATAAAGAAGGTTCCTGCAAGAAAGAAAGCGTATTTCTTATAATTGTTTTTGAGAATTAGACCGTTAATTTTACAAAGATATAAATCCAATTTGAATTTTGAAATATTATATAGTTATCATCAAAATCGTTGAATATAAACCTTGAGCTAACATTTATAAATCTTTTTTTAAGTCATCCCGTCATAAGTTATTTTATACATAAACAGTTAATTTTATAAAATATCTTTAAATAAATAGCTGATACTATTGACTGATTAAATCAGCTATATTAGTTCGGTATCGGCTAATCGTTAATAAAATCAGTTAACAATTAATACATTGACAAACAGGCAAAGAGCTTATTTCCAAGAAAAGACTGATAGAAATAAAAACATTCATCTGTCGGAAATGTCTTTCGTACATAATGTTAAACTGAGTGAGGAGTTGCAATAGCCACTAGAGGGTGTTTCCGGTGAAATAAACCTGGAGCTTCTTTCATATCCAAGTCTTCTGGATTCACTCCTCCGGGCAGTTCCCAATCAAACTTGTGCAACAACTTTGCCAAAGCAATTTCCATGATGGAAGTAGCAAATACAATTCCAGGGCAACCTCTCCTACCAGCTCCAAATGGAATCAACTGAAAATCATGTCCTTTCAAGTCTATCGAACTTCCCAGAAACCTATCGGGTCTGAATTCCTCAGCATCTTCCCACGTTGTTGGATCCCTCCCTATTGTCCAAGCATTGATGATCACTCTTGTTCCTGCCACTATGTCGTAGCCCTGCACTTTCACGTCCACTCTTGATTCTCGTGGAACCAGCAATGGATTTGGAGGGTTTAATCGCATGGACTCCTTGATTACTGCCTTTAAATACAACATCTTCTCTAAATCTCCCTCTTCCACAATGTGTTTGCACCCACACATATTTCTTATCTCTTCTTGTGCTTTGTTCATGGCTTTCGGGTGTCTCATCAACTCTGACATCGTCCACTCCAAGGCCGTGTGTATTGTATCAATTCCAGCAACAAGCATAATCTGCAAAGCAGAAAAAAATCTCGATCAGAATTTTGAACTAGAAAAGTCGCCTGCGACGTGAACTTAGTTTTCCTTTTCTTCTATATACCATGATAATAGCTTTTAAGGTGTTTCTGCCGATGGATATATCATCTGATCCATTATTGGAAATCTCAAGCAGAATGCCGATAAAGTCTTTCTGATGTTTAGTATCCTCTTCGTAGCATGCTGTGTGATCATTCAAAATTTCCTCGAGAAAATTATCAAATTCTTTCAACACATTTTCCACTCTAGCGTTTATGTTAGTGAAATGATTTATCCAGGCAAGCCATGGAAAAAAATCAGAGATGTTGAAAGCCCCCAACAAAGTAGCGAACTCTTTCAATAATTTTTTAAATTTCTTGCCATCCTCCCCTTCACTATACTTTCTTCCAAAAGCAACCCTGCATGTTATATCATTCGTTAGCGAAGCAAACAGTTCACATAGATCAATTGGCGACGAACTAGAACAACGCTTCTCAATTGTTTTGACAAGTAAATTTGTCTCTTGTTCTCTAATGAATCGAAATGACTGAACCCTTTTGACACTGAAAAGCTGCAACACGCATATGCTCCTCAGTTGTCTCCAGTACTCTCCATAGTGGACAAAGGAAATGTCCCCGTAATTATACATAAGTTTTTTGGCATTTGCGGAATCAGGTCTATTTGAGAAAATGAGATCATGAGTTTTCATGACCTCACGAGCTGCATCTGCAGACGAGACCACAAGGGTCGGTGCGTTGCCAAGGTGTAAGAGCATTACATGACCATAACGTTGAGCTAAGGAATGGAGAGAACGGTGTGGATACAATCCCAATTGTAAAAGATGTCCTATAACCGGAAGCTTTGGTGGGCTAGGTGGTAGGCTCCTGCGGTTTCTAATGATTTTAACGAGCACCCACAGGACAACGAAGATCGTCAAGAAAGTAAAGGATAAAACTGAGAAGGGAGTGAGCAAGTTTGTTGATGTGTTCGCCATTTGCATATTGGACCTTCCAAGCTCTGTTGGGAATGGGAAGGTACTCAAATGTGTGGTGCCTGCTTCTATATTCCGATTAAGTTGCTTTTTTCCTTTTAAAGAATTAGATATTTGAACGGAGAGCCCAACATCAACTATAGATGTTTAGTAAATATCAAACGAAAGTACTTGAATAGTATTAGGATAAGCATGCTCAATATTAAGTGAATGGGATGAGCTTAGTTAAGTCAGACATAACATATTACATAAAGCCTACATCGAAGTTTGAAGTTCAATGGAATCAATAAGAAAATAATAAGAGGTGAGGAAAACAAAGTGCCTGTTAATGTTGAAATGATAGACAGTGATTAACAATTGCAACTTACTAGAAATCAACAATTGCGGCTTGGACAGCTAATTGTTAGCTGTCTAAAACCGCTAGAAGGTAGGCCTTGCCAATTCATTTGCAAAGCATCCCTTCTCTAAAAATCTCATTCTTTATATCTAAAATTTATGTATCACTTAGTGAGGGTTAATAAAGAGTGTTTCTCATATTTCTTGTATAAAATATTGAGTGGTTGTAAGTACTATTATTTCTTATAGTGAAACTTTTTAACTTTTGCCAGTGATTCTTATTTAAGGGGTTTTTTTCGTAAAATTTGTATGTTCAATTATCCCAAATTTATTTGCTGTGATCTTGCTCTAATCCGGTCAATTTTCTCAACAAGTAGTATCAGAACCTAGTTTGGGTATGCGGGTCTACTTATCATATACTCTGTGATTGCCACTAAATAGTGGATCCTCCACCTCAGAAAATAAGTTAGTTCACTATTTGAAAATGTTGGGCTCTATTCACGTTTAAGGTTACTATTCACATAAATAATGGGAACTGATTCTTTAATCAAAGAAGATTATGATAGAAGCAATGGCGGCAAAATTTGAGATAGAAAAATTCAACGTGAGTAATTTCTCATTATAGAATTTGAAAATGAAGGATATCTTGAGAAAAGATAATTATCTAGCGACTATAAGTGAAAGGCCAACCGAATACACAAATAATACTAAGTGGAACGAGATGGATGAGAATGTTATTACAAATCTTCATTTCGCACTAGCAAATGAGGTGTTGTCAAGTATAGAAGAAAAGAAGGCGACAATTTGGGATCATCTCACAAAGTTGTACGAGACCAAATTGCTACACAACAAATTTTTCTTAAAAGGAAACTCTATACTCTTCATATGACGGAATGTACTTCAGTGACAGAGCATATCAATACCTTGAATGCTCTGTTCTCTCAAGTCACTTCGTTAGGTTATAAAATAGAGTCAAATGAAAGTGCCGAGCTTTTACTTCAAAGTTTACCCAATTTGTATGATCAACTCATCATTAACTTAACAAATAATATCATTATAGATGTTCTAGTCTTCGATGATGTTGCAGTTGCTATCCTAGAAGAGGAAAATCGGCATAAGAACAAGGAAGACAAACAGGCAAGTTTACAATATCTAGAGGTCTTGACAGTAATGAGAGAGAGATCAACATAATGAGGTCAAACTACAAGCCATAATCGTGGTAAATCATAATTAAAAAGTAAGAAGAAATTAAAATGCTACAATTATGGTAAGAAAGGTCACCTAAAGAAAGATTATTGGAATTCTAATCCTCAAAGAAATGTGGCAAATTGTTCCGATGATGGAGATGCTCTATGTTATGAAGCAACAAAGACTAATGAAGGCAGGAAAAGATTTGCTAAAGTATGACTTCTTAAATCAGAAGCTACATTCCATATGACCTCTTAAAAAGAGTGGTTCCATCATTATGAACCTATCTCTGGAGGATGTGTGTACAATTGCAGTGATCATGCCTTAAAGATCGTTGGCATTGAAATTATAAACCTGAAGATGTATGATGGAACAATTCGTACTATTCAAGACATGCAGCATATGGAGGGCCTAAAGAAGAACCTATTGTCTGTAGGACAACTGAATGATCTTAGGTACAAGATTGATGGTGAGAATGGGATCATTAAAATAATAAGAGGAGCGCTTGTACTTATTAAGGGAGAAAAGAAATTTGAAAATTTATACATGGTAAAGGAAGAGACTTTGTAGGAAGCTGAAGCATCAGTTACCTCAAGTAGTTCAAGTGAAAGATTAGCAATAATATGGCATCAAAAGCTTGGGCGCATGTTTAAACAAGGAATTAAAATCCTTGCAGAGCTGAAGCTACTTCCTGGACTTAGAAAAGTGTCATTTCCTTTTTTTGACAATTGTAGTACAAGTAAGCG
Source organism: Erythroxylum pedicellare (assembly GCA_027563575.1). Lineage (NCBI taxonomy): Eukaryota > Viridiplantae > Streptophyta > Magnoliopsida > Malpighiales > Erythroxylaceae > Erythroxylum > Erythroxylum pedicellare. The sequence continues at coordinate 38,547 of JAOQMP010000032.1, read as the reverse complement.
TTTGAAGTTCAACAAATCAATTATAAAAGCAAGGTTGTTCTAGAATTGGTTCACTTTGATGTATGACAAGCACTGCTTCCATCCCCAAAAGGAGCAAACTATTTTATGCCATTCATTGATGATTATTCCAGGAGATGTTGGTTGTATTTGATCAAGAGGAAATCATATGTGTTTCTAGTTTTCAAAGTCTACAAAGCTAGAGTTGAGCTTAAATCTGGAAAAAAAAAAGATCAAGTGTTTGAGGACAGATAATAGAGGATAATATATTGTTGATGATTTTGAAAGATTCTGCAAGCAAGAAGGGATCAAAAGTCAGTTCACAATACCATACACTCCTCAACCAAATGGAGTAGCAGAGCAGATGAATAGAACTTTATTAGAAAGAACAAGAGAGATGTTAAAACTATAGGCTTAGAGAAGAAATTTTGGGCAGAAGCAGTCAATACGATCTGTTATGTGGTGAATCAGTCTCCATCAACTGCAATTAAGTTGAAGACACCAATGAAGATGTGGACTGGTAAACTAGTTGATTATTCAAGCCTTCATATATTTGGAAGTCCAGTGTATGTGATGTACAATGCTCGTGAAATTACAAAGCTAGATTCAAAATGCAGGAAATGCATATTCATGGGATATATTGACTGAATAAAGGGGTATCGCTTATGGGATCCCACTACCCATGAGGTCATAGTCAGCAAGGATGTTGTCTTTATAGGAGATCAACTACAAAGGGATGAAGGAGATGTAACACTTTAAAAGAAAATTCGAAGACTACAATTGTGCAAGTGGAAAGAGAAGTTGAACGAGAAGATTCTTTTGAAGCAATACAAGAGAATGAGGCACAAGAACCAGTTACAGATGAAGTTCTAGAAATTTACTGGTCAAATCGCACAAAAAGGCAACCAAATTGGCATTCTGATTACATTATGGAGAGTCATGTTACGTACTGTCTTTTAACAAAGGAAGGGGAGCCATCAACTCTTCAAGAAGCAATGAGTAACACAAATGTATCTTTGTGGAAAGCAGCAATGCAGGAAGAAATTGAAGCTCTTCATAAAAATAAGACTTGGGAGCTCGTGCCACTATCACGTGGAAGAAAGCATATTAGAACTAAATAGGTTTTCAAGATTAAGCGAAATGGTGAAGATCAAGTGGAGAGATATCATGCAAGATTGGTGCTAAACAAATATGCTCAAAAAAAAGGAATTGACTTTAACGAAATTTTCTCCTATAGTTTAACTCACTACAGACCGCGTAGTCTTGGCAATGTGTGCTACATTTGATTTACATCTTGAACAGTTAGATGTAAAAACAACTTTTCTTTATAGAGATCTTGAAGAAGAAATTTATATACTCCAACCAGAAGGTTTTGAAGAAAAAGGAAAAGAGAACTTAATTTGCAAGTTGAACAAGTCTCTATATAGTCTAAAATTGGTGCCAAGATGTTAGTATAAGAGATTTGATTCTTTTATCATAAGCTTTAGAAATAATAGACTCAATGCAGACCCTTGTGCATATTTTAAGAGGTTTGGTGAACATGATTTCATTATCTTGCTATTATATATAGATGATATGTTGGTCATAAGCTCCAATAAAGATCGTCTAAAGGAGTTAAAAGCAAAATTGGCTAGGGAATTTGATATAAAGGAATTAAGACCAGCAAACAAGATTTTAGAGATGCAAATTCACTAAGACAGAAATAATTTGAAGATTTGGCTTTCTCAAAAGAATTAGTTGATTAAAATCTTACGACGTTTCAACATTCAAGATTGTAAGCCAATTTCTACCCCACTTCCTATTAATTTCAAGTTATCCTCTAAAACGAGTCCTAGAAATGAAAAATAGAGGACAGAGATGCTCGAGTGTTGTATGCATCAGCAGTGGGAAGTTTAATGTTTGTTATGATTTATACAAGACTAGACATTGTATATATAGTGGGAGTGGTTAGTTGATATAAGACAAATCCTAGTAGAGAGCATTGGAATTATGTAAAGAGGATCCTAAGATACATTAAGGGAACCTCATATGTTGCATTATGTTATAGAGGATCTAACTTTATTGTTGGTGGATATGTTGATTTAAATTAGACAGTTGATTTTGACAAAAGAAAATATACTATAGGTTATATCTTTAAACTTGTTAGTGGAATTGTAAGCTGGTTTTCAAAACTGCAATCAATAGTTGCTACATCAACAACAGAATCAGAATATGTAGCAGCTACACAAGTCATTAAAGAAGTAGTATAGTCCAAAATGCTTTTGGAAGAACTCGGGCATAGAGAAATTTTCTTTGTTTTGTGACAGTCAAAATGCCTTGCGTCTTACAAGGAATCTAATATTTCATTCAAAGACCAAATGCATACAACTATAGTATCACTTCATTCGTGAAAAAGTCAAAGGATTTGTAAATATACAGAAAATCCATACCAAAGATAACTTAGCAAATTTCATGATAAAAGCAATCAATGCTGCCAAGTTTATTTGGTATCGATCCTCTTGTGGCCTGATAGGGATGTGGGAAATATGAAAATGGCAAGATAGAAAAGTGATATGAAGATATGATTGATACGCAATCAAATCTTCGAATGAGATATTGTTGGAATGATAGTTGGTGGTTAATAATTGTAGCTACTAGAAATCAACAATTGTAGCTTAGACAACTAATTGTTAGCTATCCAAAACCATGTAAGGGAGGCCTATTCATTTGTAAAGCATCCCTTATCAAAAAATCTCATTATTCAAATCCAAAGTCTCTGTATTACTTAGTCAGGGTCAATAGAGAGTGTTTCTTATATTTCTTGTATAAAATATAGAGATGTTGTAATTACTGTTATTTCTTATAGTGAAATTTTCTACTCTTGTCAATAGTTTTCAGCCTAATTCATTTAAGGAGTTTTCCACGTAAAATCTATGTGTTCAGTTATCTCAAATTTATTTGATGTGATCATACTCTGATCTGGTCAATTTTCTCAACAGTTAATTCCATATTATTGCATAGAATCTCCTTCCAATCTTTTACCAAAAGTTATTATTACATAGGACCAATCTCTGGAGTCAAGATAATAAAATGAGGAGCAATCAAAAAATTAATATAAACTTGAAATATAATTCTTAAACCGTAAGTAACATATCTACAATTCATTTTCTACTAAATTGATTTCAATTTATCAAATTAAGCTTTATGCCTTTAATTAATTGATTTATTCTACCAAATTCGGTTACCAATGTAGTATTATGTCATATAATATATTTAATAATAACATTGTAATTATCATTTTAACATAAATTAAATAATCTTTTGAAATACAATTAATTTAATTTAGTAACTGATAATAAATTGAACGTACCAGAATAAAATTTCTTTCTTATGTTGAAAATTTTTGGAAATTAAGAGTAAATTAGATATTGATGCTCTTGTTACTGCAGGCATCTTATAAGGGAAAAAATAAATTGTTGGCAAGGGATGAGTTTGTAGTACTTACAATTTGATTTGACACGTAATTATTTGAGTTTCCACCATTTATTACTGTCATAGTTGAAGATGATGAAAAGTAGGGGTTGTTTGTTTGCCTTATTGATTTTAGTATCTTTTGCGATTATGAAAAATAAAAATTAGATTATTAAAAATGTTTGATTTAAAAAGATGTCATTTTTATTTAATTAGATTATTAAAAATGTTTGATTTAAAAAGATGTCATTTTTATTTTAAAAATGACATAAAATGCAATTGATTTATGTAACTTATGGAAACTCAAAAAATAAGTTTCCATGAGTTGTTACAAATATAATCAATTATGGACAATAGACAGAGCATTTATTCATCACTCTTAAAGAAGAAAACAAAGTTCTAAACTTAAATTGTGTAAGGTTTGAAATTCCTCACTCTCAAATGTACCTTATGGTATCTCTTATTAGATCCAAATCAATTGTTCTCATACTTTTTGTAGAAATGAGGAGTAGAGAAAGAATGACGAAAGACTTTGAATATTTTTGTGTGTATATGGTGATATATATATCCATATAGTGAAAGAAACAAGATCAAGAAAAAAATTGTATAGTATTAATACATATGATTCTAAAAGAAAACTAAGGATAAATATGTGTTAATATTTAACTTATAGGATTATGTTAATACCCCCATTCAAACTCAAACTTGAGTTTGGAGAGAAGATCTTGAAAACATTAAGGTATATATGATTTGGCAAAAAGATTGACAATTTGTAGTTAGCATAAGATAGGAACAAGTTGTATAGTTCCTTGAAGCACGTGATGACACACGACATGACAATCAATCTTGATATGTTTTGTTCGCTCATATAAGACATCATTATGGGCAATTTACATGGCATAATGATTGTCACAAAAGAGAGAAAATTTTGAATAAAAAGAGACAGGTATGTCTTAAAGTAATCATCATAATTGGAGGAGCTCAAGGGTAGTGTTAGTTAGGCTAGGTATTCTACTTTAATGCTTGAGTAAGAGACAATCTGTTATCTTTTGTTGAACCAAAAAATAAAAGATGCTAGGATAGAAGCAATAGCTAGTAGTAGATCAACGATCAGTTAGGTCTTTAGCCTAGTTAGCATTAGAGTATGCACATAAGTCTAATAAAGATGAATGAATAATATGAAGCCTATGAAACAAGGTTACTTGAATGTATCAAATTATACGGAGACCAACAGAAAAGTGAGTAGTATAAGATGTAGACATGAATTGACTCATAATACGAATAACATAAGCAATGTCTGAATGAGTGATATTATGGTATATAAGACTACCAACAAGCTGTTGATAAAGGGTACCATAAATGGTACCATCAATTAGATTAATTCTATTAGCAGCAGAAATATTATCATTAAAATCAAGTGTAGTGTTAGCATTCTTACTATTAGTAAGGTTAGCATAAGAAATAAGATCAGTATCATATTTCACTTAGAATAAATAGTAACCTAAATCATCAAAGGACACTTTAAGGACCAAAAAATAGATAAGGGGGCCTAAATGTTTCATTTTAAATTGCTGATGTAGATAAAATGTGAAAGTAGAGGTCCTTTGGCTGTTATCATATCATCAATATAGAGACGAAGAAGATTGCATCCTTAATCTGCTTTTCAAAGAAACAAAGCATGATCATATAAGTTGGATGTAAAGCCAAGATGGTTGATGGTGGAGGTTAATTTAGCAAATCACACTTGAGGAGCTTAATTAAAACTATACAATGCCTTATGAAGGCGATAAACTTTATTAAGTAAATGAGTATTCCCAGGTTGAGATTGCATATATACTTCTTCTAATAGATCACCATTGAGAAAGGCATTCTTAACAACCATTTGGAAGAGTTCCCAATTTTTGTTGGCAGCTAATATAATAACACAACTAACTGAAGTTAGACGAGTTACAGGAACAAAGGTCTCCTCATAGTCAATTTCATATTCTTAAGTAAAGCCCTTAGCAACCAACCGGGCTTTGTATTTTTAATTGATCCATCATTTTGATTCTTAATTTTATAGACCCATTTACAACCAATAACAAACTTGTCTAGAGGTAAGTTAACTAAGTCCCAAGTGTTGGTATTGGATAGCTCTTATTGTTCTTCCGTCATTACCTGTTACCATAAAGGGTCATAATTGGTCTCGTAAAGGTGCAAGTTCATATAGAGAAACAATAGTGGAATAAATATGAAAGTCTTTAAGATGAATAGATGGTTTACTTACTCGAGAGGATTAATGAGGAAGTTGTTAAGCCTCAATAGATTCTAATGAATGAATAGAGGGGGAAGAGCTATTTGGTGAAAGTGGAGGATCTGTAGCTAAAGAAGATACAATAAAATCAGGCACTGATTGTGTTGACATGTTAGAGCTATAAGATGGACCTATAGAAGAAATATTAGAAAATAAATTATTGTGAGAGTTTGTTGTCTCATAATCTTGAGTGTGTGAAAAACATTTTATGTTCCCAAATGGTGACATGTTGAGAGATTCGAAGTCTTTAAGATAGGAGATCCTAATATTTATATCCTTTCTGCTCTATTTCATACCCTAGAAAATAGCATAAACATGTTCTTAGTTCTGGTTTGGTGTGCTTATGAGGTTGTAAAAAAACAAATCATACACATACGAAAACTTTAAGAGACTAATAGTCAGGAGTATGATTAAATAAGTGCTTATAAGGAGAGATGTTACCTATGATATGAGAAGGAATGTGATTGATAGTATAGACAATAGTAAAGGTTGCTTCACCCTAAAGGGTTTCAAAATATAAAGATGATATAAAAAGGGCTCAAATAGTGTCAAGAATATGTATATGTTTACACTCGACCTAACCATTTTGTTGAGATATATTTGGGCAAGATCTCTGAATGATCGCCCCTTTTTAAGCAAGGAAGTTAGTGAATTTTATATCTTTATATTCCATGGCATTATTAGTGCGAAATACTATAATTTTGTAAGAAAATTGAGTTTGAATCATGTTAGAAAAATGAGAGTAAATAGAGAATATTATAAATCTATATGGCATTAAATAAATCTATATATAATAAGAAAATCATGAATAAAGATCACATACTATCTCATGCTACCTATAGTTTCATAAGGTTCCGGGCTCCAAATATTAGAGTGAATTAGATCAAAAGGTGTTAAAGAAATAAAATCATTAAGAGAAAAGATAAAGTATGACTTTTTGATAGTTAACAAGAGACAATTAAAATGTTCAATCTTAATATGACCTACAGTACCATTAGAGATTAAAAGCCCTAATTTGGAAGTAGAAAGATGACTCAAGAAAGAGTGTCATTTATAAGAAGTGACAACACCATAAAAAATTTGAGGGAAGATTTAAGGAAGTGAGAAGTAAGCTTAACCAACCGTCTAACCTTACACACTCTCCTAAGGATTTCACCCATCTATGGATCCTACACAATGCAATCATTACTCGAAAATGATAAGTTAACACTAAGTTCACATTTTTTTTAAAAAAAGATGTAATGAGAGTTTGGGAATAAAAAAGGTTTTGGATAAAAGTAATTTTGATGTGTGAATAGTTCCTATATGTTGTACATGCCTAATAGAGTTATCAATAGTAGAAACAATGTGTGGAATAGATGGTATTGTTAAAGATTCAATAATAGAATAATCATAGTTCATATGGTTGTAGTAAGCATAATTAAGATACCAGGAGGTTAAGGTACTTGATGTGACAAATATGGTAGAATAGGAGATAACACTAGAATTTGGTTAGAGCTCTTGAAGAAGGGCATAAAGTTCCTTTAAAGAGAATTTGGGAGAGGGGCTCTCTATTAGGCCCTCAGTAGCAACAACAATAGTGGAAGCAAGTTAAAGGACTTACAGGAATTTACCTTGTCTAAAGTTTTGTTTGAGTCATTTCCTACATTAGGAGATATGATGCCTACGCCTTTTATAATAACTGTAAGATACCTTATAGAACTTCTTACTCGAGTTATGAGAAGTTTAAGATGAGGTATGAACTATAAGGACAACATTAGTAAATGGGACATATTTTTCTATGAGGAGTGTATTAAGGTGACTTTCTTCTAAGATGAGCTCCTTAATTATAGTGTCAAGATTGAGTAAAGCTGTTGTATAAAGAAGAGAGTTGCGAATTGGCTCAAATTCTTCCTTGAGTGTCATCAACAAATTCCATATATGTTGACGATTATAAAGATTTGCATAGATTACAAAAGCATCAGAACTAGGCCAGGCATAGTCACTACGTGCTAATTGATTCCAAAGTTCTTACAATTCAGACACATAACAATGTATTGTTTGTTTATGTTGTTGTTGTATTCAATGAAGTATCGTATATAACTGAAATCGGTGGACATCATCAGATAGATAGTAATGGTGTTTTAAAAAATCCCATACCTCTTGAGTTATGTCAAAACTTTGAAAGTTGAGTTTGATAGCTTTAACATATTTATTCCAAAACCATGTTAAGATTTGTCGATTCATTCTATTCTAAGTTATCAATCATTATATGAATACATTAATATCTTCATCTTTATTTTAGGTAAGTTTAGGTATTATTCCGTAACAATATGCCAAAGGAGTCTCCCCTTAAGAAAGCTCCATATTTCCTTAGCCCAAAGATCATAATTAAAACCATCAAAGGAGATTTTGGTAGGTTTGAGAATGTATTGGGTCTCCCCTTAAGAAAGCTCCATATTTCCTTATCCCAAAGATCATAATTAGAACCATCAAAGGAGATATTGGTAGGTTTGAGAATGTATTGGGAAGTTGATAGGCATTTATAGTGAATGAAGATAATAAAATAAGAGAAAACCTAATTATAGAGGTGGAATTTTATTATTCTAACCATATATTTGAATTTAAAATGTTTAAAAACTTTAGGAATTGTTTTGGTTTGTAAAGAAACTGAAGAAATTTGTGTTGAATCAAGCAGTCAAAGTGTTGGTTAACTCCTTTTTGGTCGAATCAAACTGATAGGTCTGAACTAAATTAGGGAGAGAGTTGATGTTGACATGCGGTCAAAGAAGACAACAACATGTGGACAAATGAGAGAGAGACAAGTAGGGATGATGACTTATCATTCAATAATGTGGTTGCTAAATAGGATGTTTGATGATCTGGCATCTAATATGTGTGCTAATATGGTGTTGATGTGGCTTCACTGTTTATCTACCCTTTTATGACTAAACTTGTAGTTTAGTTCAAAAGCAAATGACGTCATTTATATTGTCTTGTCTTCTTCCTCTAAGCAGCTACAAGTAGGGTTTTCTAAGTTTGGTAACTTCTTGCAATGTGTAAAGGCGTGTGTGGCAACATGTATTGGTGTTATTTGTAATGTTGGAATCTAATTAAATAAATGAACAATTTGATATATGTCAAAATGTATTTCGAGCAAATTAAGAACCCAAAATGGACAGACAAAAGGTTATAAAGGAAAAGTTGAAGAAAAGTTCCAGAATTTTGACTTTTTTTTACAAAGGAGACTCTAATACCATATGGATATGAGGAGCGAAGACAGAATGATGAAAGACTTTGTATAGTTTTATGTGTATATAATGATATATACTTCCATGTATTTATAAATGTTGAGTGATTTAGGTAACTCTAACTAGAGAAATAAGATTAAGGATTTACCTAACTAGAGAAATAAGATTAAGGAAATAATTATAAATTATTAATACATATAATTTTAGTAGAAAACTAAGACTAAATGTTTGTTGATGATTGACTTCTAGGATTATGTTAACACTTCTAACATAATTATACCTATCTCTATATTTGTCAATTCTTACAGTTATACTGGTTTTTTCAAATTTTATTTATTAGTTGGAGCTTTTTTCATTCTAAAATTTTATCCTTTAAATTGACATACAATTTGAATTATGAGTAATAACAAATTCAACTATTTGTGAAATGAAATGATTAATTTTAGTATTTTAGTTCAAAAGATGGCCAAAAGGGCTAATTAGCCCATAATGTTTTCATGGATGTACAAAATAGCCCCTAACATTTCATAGTGTTCAAATTGAACCCTAACATTTATCAAACATTCAAACTAAACCCTAATGTTTGGAAAATATTCAGATTGAACCCTAACCACTGAAGATGTTAAGGCACTATCAGTTATCTACTAATATGGACCAAAAATATCTAACGTGGATTTTTGAATTATATGGATGTGGGACCTACTAGTTACTGATGTGGTTATAGAGGTGGGTCCTATATCCAACAAAACGCAAAGTCTTTACGTTAGAAGGAGACGCTGCATTTCAAACAAAACTCCTCCCTTACATATAGCATTTTTGGATAGACATCCCACGAACCGTTTGGTTTAGTGTTTTGAACAAAAATTGTCCAATCCCAGATACATCGTTTTGAACAAAATCCCTCACTTAGCATTTTGAACAAAAATCCTCCAATCCCTAATCTACCATCTTCTTCCCACATAATCCCTCATTTTGTGCTTCTTCCCTGTGTTTTCTTCTTTAGACGATTAGACCGTAATTATTTGTTATTGTTGTCACACACACCAAGCAACTCTACTCACATGCTAATTAGGTGTCTATATCTGGAGGTCAACATTTCATTATGGTAGGTTCATTATTGTCTACCTTTTATGTTTTATGTGGTCCCCTAAATCTGCTTGTTTGTGTGATTGTTGTTTGCCTCAACTTATGTTTTGTGTGTCTTCTTCTTCACGAACAACATCCTATTTGGGGTTTAACATGTATATATCAAGTTATAGTTGCTTCAATGCCTAGCTTGTTTCATAAGCACTATCAATCCTTGCTTAACCGAAGATTTGAAACCAAAACATATATTACTCTATTTGTAAATTTCATGAAACTGTTGCTAATGTTTGTTGATCCAAGGCAGTCATCTCCTTAATTAGGTGAATAAGACCAAAAAACTATAAGAAAAAAGAGAACCAGTACTGGCTGCATATTTTTTAGGAGTGAATGACACCACCATCCTCCGTGATCATTGTTATTTTTTTGGCACTTTTTCTCGCTAGAATGGATTTTTGGAATAAAGGTATTTTTGTCTCCTTCTTTTAGCCCAATAATTATAGCCTTTTTCTTGAGTAGGGAGTTTTGAGTATTCAAGGCTTTTTCATACTCCAAATAGTGCACTTTTTTCTTGCTTAATAAGATTAGGATCTCCTAGATTAAGGTAAAGCTCCTCCTAGATTGCTTATAGATAGTTTCAAGCCTTAGAAAGTGAGGATTGTCTGTTGTTACCCTTTTGGAGATTAAGTGATCTAAGCAGAAGCTTATGCTTGATTGTATCCAAATTTTTCATACAAACAAAAGCGTTGATTTGTTAACTCCCAATTAGTTCACTCATCATTTGACCTTTTATGTGGAGAAAGTTCATCGTGTGTGAAATTTGTTAGATTTTTAATAAAGAAAATAAATTTTAACGAATTTCCATATATGAATGATACATCTGTATGAGCATATTATTGTTTGCATAGATGTGATATGTGATATCGTCAAAAGATGGTGGTTCATTGCATATATATGAACATATATGAACAATTTGTGCATGGAGTTATTTTACATATTGTTTCCACTCATGAGAAGACATTATTTGAGATTGTTGATATATTTTTTCGACCTTTTATTAAAAGAAGTAAGAGTACTAATATAAATTTGCAGAAAACTATCCAAAAATATGGACGTGACGTCTCCAACTAGCACTACATTAAATTTAAATAATGATAATATAGTGTGTTGTTGTGGTTTAAGAGCTCTGTTAAGAACTTTGTAAAGAGAAAAAAAAAAACCTAGGAAGAAGATTTTATGGATGCCCCAAATATCTTATAAGCTTATTTTTTGTTAATAAGTTAATATTATCTGTATATATGTTTAATGTTTTTGGCTAACAATTATTAATGATCTTTCAGGATGGAAATGTGAATTTTTAAGTGATACGATGACAAATTTAGTGACAGAGCTATTGAAGCAATTCATAACTTGAACAAAGAAGTAGATAGTTTGAAGCAAGAGACTCAACAAAGCACAATTGGATGACATTCGATGTTCAAAATTGAGGAGCAAATAAAACTAATGAAAGAAGACATTATTTTGCTGACAAAAGAGAAAAATGAGTTGAGATTTGTTGTACTGATTATTATAGGGGTTTTTCCACTTATGATGAGTTTGAAAATATAGTTTGTTCTAGACAAGTAAAAGTAAATTCTACTATTTTTTAAAAAACTTGAATTATGATAAATGAAAAATCCTCATTTCAACTAATATATTTTGCACTATGTTTTTTCTTTATTGTTTTGTTATTCATGAAGTTACTTTAATGATCGTAATTAATAGTTTATAATCTTATGAATAATTAATTGCTCACATGGCCTCATCATAAACAATTAAATACAAAAATGATATCAGAATAAACTATTGGAGCAACATGTCTAATTGTGAGTATATATAAAAGTGATAATATCAGTAAAGTGATTACATCACAGTTCATTTATATACAAAAGTTATGCTATCTATCTATCCATATAGACGTTCAAAATTAATGTAAAGTCTATAAGTTAACCGCATTGCTTCCTTTATTTGAACTTGACTGAGAAGGTTGATCATGTACTGTTTGATTGATTGATGATCTACGCCTCATTGCTTCAGTTGTAACTGTTGAGAAGTTATGCTAAGTTTTCCTTTGAATGTCAAACCTCTCGGTTTGAAAGACAGTTTGAATGAATGTAGATCAACTTCTCCAAACTTTTGTTTACGACTATGCAAAGAGCTACCAACCTACAAATAAACATTTCGTTAACATTATTCAATTTTGAAAGAAATCAATAATGGTTGATTAAGTAAATATACTCACAATATTGCTTTGTTGACTTGCTACAACAACATGTTCAGGTTGTGAGGATACATCGAGGATGACCTAATAAATATGAATCAAATAATGTCATAAATGATCATTAAATATATGAAGTAATACATGCTAATCAAAGAATTTGTCATACTTATGGGGATTGCTAAGCTAGTTAAGTTGATCAATGATTGTTACTTTTTCTGGCATTGTGACCAAAATTGCAATATTTTCAACATTTTTGTACTTAACCCTTTCTAATAGATTTGCTTGGATTTCTCAACTTAGTAGGCTCATTTACTCCTCTCTTTCTAGATGTTTAGGTATTCTAGGCATAGCTCCCCTCTAATAGGTTATAAGACATGCTCATACATTGCCATGAATTTAGACTTCTTGTAGCATTGATCCACATATGCCTCCAGCCATTGTTTCAAATGGTGAACAGCACTTACAGCATGCTTGCAAGGATATCGATACAACTCCCACACCCGACAACTACGTGATTAGTTTCTACTAATCCTCACAATATGCTTGGCATCACCTTTGCTAATTTCATATGCTCCGTCACCATTCCCAACAATTCTCCACTGTATAACGTCTTTTTTTATTTTCTAATTTCTTCATAACCTTGGCTGCAACTTCTGATTTCTAACCATGTACAAATTGTCTCCTCTTTGCATGCCTCTTCATCACCATTATTCTGATTGTTTTTAGCATGCTTATAATTAGCCTATCTGTAGCTAGTAATATCCATTCATTGAATGTTTCATTCATGTTGTTATCAACAACTAGACATTTGGATTAAAAGGACTGGTAACATTGCGCCTATCTCTCCTTTAGATATTCGAGCAATAATGATGTATATCCAAGTGTGGTTTTGTCCAATCTTTTCAACCACTCGTTAAAATCTTCTACATATATTGACCAAGTACATTTCCAAAATTGCTTTCGCAAGTCTTTTCCTTTAAAATTCATATGCCAAATATAGTATATGTCCCTTGCACATATACGATGAGTGGCATATGGTATTGTGTCTTCCACTTCTATAATCAATCCTATAATAAGATAATAGATTAAGTTAATATATAGTTTATATAATATAATAGGCTTATTAATCAATGAATATAAAAAATACCTTTGGCATATCTAATATTATTATTAGTCTTTCAACATTATCCAACTCCAAGTCTGAAGCCAACAAACTCATAAACTAGGTCCACGAATCAACGTTCTCTACCTCGACAACTACCCAAGCCAATAGATACATACATCCATCCCCATCTCTCTCAACTACACTCAATAGTTGACCTTCGAATTCAATCTTCAAAAAAAAACCATCAATACCAAAGATGGGACTTAAATGCCTCCATTCTCTTTTGATCACATCAAAGCATATATATTTTCTTTTGAACAACAAAAAAGAGATAAAAATGCATGAATTAATTAATAAACTTCATAAACAAATACATGTTTTACTTATCATTGTCAATAACATGTAAAACTTAATTTTGCATACCTGTAACAAACTAGTTTCTTAATTTTTTGCCAGCTTTAACTCAATTGTTGATCCAGGATTACTATTCCTTAACCTATGAGCGTATCCTTGTAGTTTCGCATACTCATTCACATAATCACTCGCCCTTTCTTTTCTTAATCTCCTCTTAGCAGCTCTACAATTACTTGAGTTGAAAGATATGTTGAGCTTTTCTCGACATTGTTCAACCATCTTTGCTTGGAGATAATAGACTTCTCAAGTATTCTATCCCTAAAATGTCTCATTTGAAACTTAGCAGAAACCAATTTTAGTTTGTTGGTCATAAAACACCTATGCTTATCATTGTATGTCACCACTTTAAATATATATAAATTAACTGACTTATTTATTTCATCATATTGATAAGCCTTAGACAACTTTCATTTAAGCCAATCAACTTCAAAGACTCACTAAACTCAGAACCGGACTCTCTATAATAGGCCTTATCGACTTGAAGGTATCCTAACTCCTTCCCCATCACACATATTTGCTTATAACTAACAAAATATAGGTCTACTTTATCAAAAATACTTAATTCCCCATCAATATTTCTCAACTCTGGCTCTACAACAAACTTTTCACCATAAAACAACCTTATGCTTCCATATTCAACCATCATATACCTGTTCACAACAGATTTATAAAGGCAAGTGTATCTCCAAAAGGCATACATTTAAATGATATTATCAACAATATAACAGATACTACATGTGTTATGGGAGGAGGCCACTTGATGAGTTAAATGAATGTACCATACTAAAACAAAAGGAGATTATGTTTAATGAACTTAAGAAAAAGTCTAATGGATTCAAAGGACTAGTAATAGTTTCATAAGTGACCATATATAACATGCGTGCTACATTGATACTTAACGTGTAGTATATAAAGAAAATGAAGAATATATTTCTTTTTTCAATCACATTGTTGAGTAGAAATCTATTAGTAAAGAGGCACAAACCCCCCTCTACTAATTAAGATAATTATAAAGTCAATCCTACAATTATAATTCTTATCCTAATGGAAGGATCATTGTCTTACATGATGAGTCAGTTTTTGGAAGTTAAAGACATTATCACCTCAGACTAGCTCGTTCACATCTATGCTTTGGATAAAATTTGTAGCACCCCACTCCTGCAAGACCCAAACCCAACATCCTGAGGGATATCCGAGTCTATGACCTGCGAGGGTGGCATGCTAAAACACTCAATCATTCAAAACTAAGTACAAATTTTTTTTTGAAATCACAAACATAACGTGTGAAAATCGATAACCAAATCAGGCCCACTTTATTTCATAAACATTTCCAATCATAGCAATACAATCATCAGAAATTTCAATAGCCATTTGGGCCTGTTACAAATACAAAATACTTGTCAAAATTTCATTACATTGTAAGAACCATATACAAACATTTTTGATTTGGAAATTTATTTCAAAACAGAAATATTCGAATACACAAGTTACAATAATTGCGGAAGACTTAATTTGATACA
>JAOQMP010000028.1:33743-62238 GCA_027563575.1 Erythroxylum pedicellare | reverse complement strand
CACATTATTTCACATTTCACATTCAATACACTTAATCATTCATATTATGCATATGCAATGCACATGAGACTCACTTTCCACTTGTTACTTTATTGTGACCTAGTGCCTAAACTGACCCATATCCATTGGATACCGGTCATTACTAACTGTCTCTTATCCACTTGGGGATATAAGGCTCATTATATATAGTGAGCCTTAGGCTCTTAATCACTTTTGAGCCCAAGGGTCATTTTTACTTTCTAAGCTTTAAGCTCTTTTTCACTTTCAGTGGCTACTCCAGTCATAACTGTCATTATCTTTCATGCATTCATGATATAGAATGCATCACTCACATTGCATAATCCCATTCAATCACTTTCCCATATCATCAGACCTTAGTCTAGCATTGAACATTAAGTTGAGAATCACACTTCACTTACATGCAAATGCTCATTCAAAACACATTTATCATCAAGTTATGCACACTTAGTTCATCTCATTCACATTCAAGTAGTACTTCAATATCCAAATCAAACATCACAATTGTCGGACCTCCCGTCTGAAAACTAACATAATCAATCACATTCAGTAGTCAATTAATACAAAATTGAAACAAAGCAAACAATGAAATGAGACCATCTCGATCTACTCACAGTATGCTCTAAAATAACATTTGCTTCCAAATTCTAGAAACGCTTGAACTTGGACACTTGACTTGTTTGAAGCTCCAAAATCTTCAACCATCACAAAGCCTTAACTTTCATGCAACTCATGTACCTTATCTTAAAGATTGACAGGGAGGTTCGATTTTTTTCTTAGAATAAAAGAAAGAAATATCAAAGTGGAAGTGATGACAAATAGAGAAAATTAAGGTTTAACTTCGGAGCATATTTGATGAAAAGCTCTGGGTTAGAGGAACTCTAAAGAAAGAAGTTTCAAGAAGGATAAGGACAAGGACAGCAGCTAGCCTTTAAAGGTAATAAAAATCTTAACTTTAGCAAGGACACCTATCTGTCTCTTATCCACTTGTCCACTTCCCATAATTAAAACTCACTTAAGTATAATTTATGCTTAAGTTTATGACTTAATAAAACCACTGTAATCACAAATCATAACTCTTTACTCACTTTTAGATTTTTCCCATAACACATCATTTTAGATCAACTTTACATGTTCTTTTTCACCCTGACACTGAAGTAATTTTGTAAAACATTCTTCTAGCACATGTTCCCCTATGTCTTATGTCTCTAGTTTACTCCAAATCAAAATCATCTCATTTGTAATCCTATAGATCCGGATATCATCAAAATATAGGAACATGTTCAGTAAAATATCCAGTTCATGCTCTTCAAATCGATGTTCTTACTTTCATTAAATCAATCTTTTTTTAGTTAAAACCAAAAGCTATGATTTCTATGGAGAGAGATAGAGAAATGCATTAAGAATCCAATGCTTCAAAATCAAGTCATTTGGAGGTCGGATGACAAAGTTATGGCTGAAAGAATCAATCAAGGTTCTGTCCACATGAGACGAAGTAAAAAGCAGACGAATGGCAAAGTAGACGAATGCAATAAGCAGACGAAGCAATAAGCAAATGAATGGAAAAGAAGACGAAGCAATAAATAGACAAATGGCAAAGCAGACGAATGCAATAAATAGACGAAGCAATAAGCAGACGAATGACAAAGCAGACGAATACAATGAGCAGACGAATGGAAAAGTAAACAAATGCAATAAGCAGAAAAAGCAATAAGTAGATGAATGGCAAAGCAGACGAATGCAATAAGCAAAAGAAGCAAAAAGCAAACGAATCCCAAAGAAAATGAATGCAATAAGTAAACAAAGCAATAAGCCGACGAATGGCAAAGAAGACGAATGCAATAAACAGACAAAATAATAAGCAGACAAATGGCAAAGCAAACGAATGTAATAAGCAGACGAAGCAAAAAGGACAGACGAAACAAAAGTCAACTTAAGACGAAGCAACTCTTAAGATGAAGCAAAGTCAACCTAAGAAGGTGCCTCTTAAGATGAAGCGGAGTCAACTTAAATCAAATCAAAGTCAACTTAAGACAATGCAACTCCTAAGATGATATGACATCATCACAGACGATACTTCTTTACAGACGATACATCTTTACAAACAATGCATCTTTATAGACGATCCATCTTTATAGACAAAATGATGTCATCACAAATGATACTATCTATACTTCTGAACATCTCCAATCACAAGGATCATAGCTTTCTACTCCACCATATAAATTCCCATACTAGAAATTCTTAGTAAACTTCTCTAATGTATTTTCCTTTACTAAATCCAACACTTAAATTTTATTTCTAGTCTTTCTACTCTATTTCATTCTACTCATTCACCATAACCACAATCCTCAATCTATCCCATTACTATTCAATATACCCGAAATGTCAATGAGTGCATGTACAATAATTTTCATGTGTGCAAAGATTCAAATTCACATGCATGCATGCTGACATTCTACTGAGCAAGAAAAGCAAAATTTTTCTAACTCTCACATTAGTACTGTCTCCTTTATTGAAATCTGGGTTCTAACCCTTAATATAGGGACGAGATGTTACATGAGAAATCATGTAAAAGCTACAAAAAAAGAAGTTATTGGTATAAAATAAATCTAAAAAATCAAATACAATGAGGATGAATCCTTTTATAAACATAAAGTTCGACTTGTCACCAAAGGCTACTTATAACAGCTGTGTATTGGCTTCGATAAAACATTGGCTCTAGTTGTTTGCACAGAAACAATAAGACCAGTGTTAGCTTTAATTGTGCAACCAAAGCTTCAAGTATATTAATTTGAATATTTAATTCAAATTTATATAGTTTAGTTTTCTTATACAAAATATTTATCATATATTATAACAAACATTTGTAAATTTATTTTAGGTTAATTTAACTAAAAACTTTATACTTGATTTATAAATTATTACATAAATATCTCAAATAGTAAATACTTTTTCATTATCAATTCCAGTTTTCAAGAAATTAGCTACACATATTAGTGTCTCTAACAAAATATGAAAAAATGTAATTTATAATTAAACGATATATTAATTTAAGTGTAATGTAGGAAATTTGGAGGACACTTTAGCTTTACTTGATACAAAATCAAATATTATATCTATTATACAATTAGATTCAAATTTTGTTACTTATACCTAATCCAAATGCTGAAATATACAAAGAAAGGGGAATTTGATTATTTCTTACTTGAAGTAATAAAAATTCCGTTAAACCTGCTTTCTTTAAGTTTTAGTTAGACTCTATTTTTTGTGGAGGAAAATATATACAAGAATCTTTACACTAAAATAGAAAGGGGCCATTGAAACTTTTTATTGAAAGATGGGCTATAAATGAAACGCCAATGATTGAACTTCCAATTATATATATACTAGGATCAAATGTTAGTAAAATAGATAGTTATTAATAGAGATGTTAGTGTATATCCCTAACAATTAGATCTCAAAATTTCCTTTTTGTAAGGTCAAACATGCATATGTGTATATTTATCATCATTCAACTTGTGTAAATGTGCACATTCAAAATATAAAAAAAAATATAAAGGAGAAATGTAAAAATAACCATTCTTTTCTTCTCCTTAACAAGATTGAAACTTAACTTTAGCTTATTTAATTAGGTTCTTGCTTTGTGAATCGAAGAACAAAAAATTGTAGTTGATTGATTATTAGAAATAACTCTCGCCCTTGCCTTTATCTTTTATTCTCTAATAGAATCCTCAAACCATCCATTGGATGATCAGAAATGAAATTCTCTTTGGCTACACTTAGTAAAGTTTGAAATTAAGGATGGTTCAAATAAGAAACTAGAACCTTAAATCTTTTCTTCTCAGTTTCCCAACATAAACTGTTGAGAAACCATTTTGTATTGTAACATCTGATTACTTGTGAGAATGTTAGAATAGTAAATATGAGTGACCAATGAGAGCTTAGAAATGCATTTCATGCTCATGCATAATATGTCATACACATACATATGAATAGTAATTTTTTCTACGAATGAAAATAATTGTACATGCATTCATAGATAATTCTAGGTATATTTAGACTGAGTTGTGATATTATTGAAAAATTTTGTATTTAATTATATTGGAATTTTTTGGTTAGTAGAATTATGATATTTGTGAATTTTGGTGAATTTAGGATTTATTTTTAGAATTTATAGAGAATTATGATTTTTATTGAAAATAGGAAAAAGAAATCAAAAGAAGATTGGAGATAGTTGTATTGTAAAGATATAATTAATGGAGTTAGTTTCACAAGAAACTTAGTTTAGGCTTAGACCTTATAAGAGTGACAAGTCTCATTAATTTAGTAAGTGGCTTTGGTAATTTGTTAGAAGTAAGTTATAGTTATTTGAGAGTTGAAAAGGGCTTAGTATTATTTTCTAGATATTTTCTTCATAGCCATTTTTTTCAAATTCCCCTTCCAATGCACAAAGTTGTTCACTAAAATCCTTTTGAGAGATTTCTTGCGTTGCCTTATCCCACACTTCTATCACACTGCTATTTGTCTTTTATGCATAAGAAAAACCAGAAGTTGGTCAGTTTACATAGAGGAGTACGTGATTTTGCATAGAGTTAGGGCATTGGGATAGTTAAAGCTCTTAGATTTTTTTAACAGGTAAGTAGTGAATAAATCCTTTAGAGTTGTGGATTTATGACATAAATTTGATGAATTACTATCATCTGCATGTATCATGGCATTTACGTGTTTATATTCATGATTACTGCATTAATGGGATGAAAATTTTGGATATAGTGTTAATTAGTTTTGATTGGTTAGTTTTGACGGTTTATTAATGATCAGGTGAAGCAAAAATGATTTATGGGGTTGGAAATAACAATAAAATGGTATATGGGATTACTGTAGAAGATTATATATTAAAAGATGATATGCTCTATTTCTTCAGTATGTATCTATGAATATATATAAGTGTATACATGAGTTGACGAAAGCTTTAGAGATGATCAAGAAAATGTTTTTTAAGTTGAAGAGTGATGGTCTGAGATGGGAATGAGTGAATGAATGAAAGTTGAGATGAAAATAGTGAAGGAGAAAGAAAGTTGAAAATGTAGAGAATGGTGGCAGAAGATAAACAATGGATTTTAGGCTTTTGATGGATTTTGATTTATTGTGTGTGATTTGAGTTGACATAGAAGTAGGAATAAAGAGAAAATATTGAGGAAATAAGCTAGAAGAGAGAGACTAAGCAAAAGAGAGGATTTAAGATGAAAGAGATGGTGAAGGGTTCTAGAAAATGTACAGATGCAGTGTTTCACTGAACATGCATCTGTATTTTAGCCATAACTTGATCTATAGGAATCCAAATGCAATGATTTTATGTTTAACTTACACTAAAGACGTGTGGTTATTATGAAGAAATGGAAATTTAATTCTGTCTCTAGGAGTTTCAAAATTTATCTCGAAATTGAGTTTGTAGATTCTATCATGGTTTGGAACAGTCTATAGTGTTTTTAGCATAACTTTCAGAATATCTAACAAAATTGCATGAAATTAGCTTTATTAGAAACTTAAGACATAAGAGAACAATGTTTTAGAAGAGTGTTATGCCTAAATATTTCATATTCCTTATCAAAATGACCATGAATAATGGACTCGAAGGTTTGTTTTGAGAAGAAGAGAGAGATTGTAGTGCGTGAATTTAAAGAAGAAAATAGAGATTGCACGATCATGACATTTTGGAGAAGTATGGAAAAGCATGATCCTGCATAAGCACGATTATGACTTTTCTAAACCAACTTGAATCTCAAGATCGTGCTTATGCACGATCCTGACATTGAATGCTTATAGAAGTGGACTAATTGAGCATCCTTCACTCTTTTGGCTATAACTTCTTCTGACCTCCAAATGACTTGATTCTTAAGCCAATGGATTCCTGACCCATTTTTATATCCCTCCATAAAATTTTGTAGCATTCTAAACTGAATTGAGAAGGATTAATCAAATCAAAGTGTGGAATCTGTTGGAACAGTGAAATAGGATTATCCTACTAAACACCTTCCAGTATTTTGATTATATCTGGATCTATAGGATTCCAAATGATATGATTTTTGATTTTGAGTAAACTAGCAAAATAGGGATACAAATCATATGAAGAAGTAAAATTTTGATTCATTTTCTAAGATATTTAATTTCTGGATAGAATTTGTGCATAGTATACTGTTTTTGATTATGAACAGCCGAAAATGTTTGAGGCATATCTTCCAAATTACTAAATCAAATTGAGTAATTTTGGTGTCAATAGAAACATAAGACATAGAGGAACAATGTTTTTGAAGAAAGTATGACCAAATTACATCATTTTCTCCTTCTTATTAAACTTGAACAATAGACCCGAAAGTGTATCTTGGAAAAAAAATCTAAAAGTGATTCAATGAGAATTAATTGTGATTTTAATGGTTTTAGTGAGGCATAAACCTAAGTATAAATTATAATTAGAGGATTTTTGATTTAAGAATGATTATGTGATGGAATTGATGGAAAAATACCAAGGATTTTTCATGAACATGCATTGTACATAATTCATTTCATACATGTGCATTATTGAACAATTATATTTGTGCATATTGTGATATATGTGTATGTTGTTTGATATAGAGGAGCAACTGGAACGTCAACCCACATATGTTGCCGAAACTTCTAGACATTAGCTTCGGGAGCAACTAGTGAGTAACCTAGACAGTTTCTCTCAATTATTGTTTTCTTAATTTATGTTTTGAATGATAAATGAATGTGAATTGTATTGTATTGATTTCTGGACAGAAGGTCCATTGATTGTGAAATATGGATTGAGATATTAAGGTGCTGCTTGTATATGAATGCAAAGAACTATATGATTCATAATTTGATTGATTGTGAACAAAGTATTCGATACATGAATGCATGATCAGATAATGGGAGTTATGACCAGAGTAGCCACTGATCAGAGCTTAAAGCTCAAAGTGTGAAAAGAGCCTCGAGCTCAGAAAGTGATTAAGAGCCTAAGGCTCACTATGTAAAATGAGCCATGTATCCTCATCAGATAAGGGATAGTTATTAATAAGACTGGTATCTATAAATGAGTACAGGACAGTTCAGGCACTCGGTCACAATAACGTAATAATTGGAAAGTGTCTCATGTGCATTTCATATGCATTTTGTTAAGTATGTTTGATTGATTCAAATACCAAATTTACC
Organism: Erythroxylum pedicellare; assembly: GCA_027563575.1. Lineage (NCBI taxonomy): Eukaryota > Viridiplantae > Streptophyta > Magnoliopsida > Malpighiales > Erythroxylaceae > Erythroxylum > Erythroxylum pedicellare. Next base: position 55,005 of record JAOQMP010000028.1, on the reverse strand, counting down.
TATGCTTAAGTGAAAATGTGATATGTGATACTTATGTAAAATGCCAAGTTGTGAATTATATGATATGTGAATTGTTGTGTTGCATGAATTGAGTGAACCATCGATAATGGTTACCTCATTGAGTTTGCAAAACTCACCAAAATTGCAATCTTGTCTTTTCAGGACCGAGAGATGACTCTAGCTACTAAGAGGCTCTACCAGCCATGTAGATTGTGATTGGCAAGTTAATTCATGACTGAAAGGTCAGTCAGCTGGCATTTTTGGACAGACTAGATAGGCTTTGAATATTTTCCTCTTTCATATAGCACTTTTGTATTAGTCTATGATGATTTACATGTAGTAAGTGTTGAAAGATACAATGTAGACTTTCAGATTTTATGCAATGAAATGAGAAAAAGTTGGTTTTAAATTATTGTGATTTTCTATTGATGTTTTATAAGTGAATTATGATACGATGCCATGTGAAGTGAATCTAGTGATTGATCGTAGCTCACCTTTATCATAGGATATGTACCGGAATGACGTTTGGGCATCCCGGTGTATACCCTGTGGTAAGGAGGCTTAAAATTTAGGTGGTATCAAAGCATGGTTGGCATCTGTTGGGACATATAGGGATGTTAAGCATGAAATATCGTGAGAAATTTAAATAATTATTGAATTTATTGTTTGTTATAAGTCATTCGCTCTAGGTGATCATATTGATCAACCAACTAACCAAGGATCTGTAGGAGCCAGTAGGGAGTCCTCAATACCTCGATCAGAGGAGATGCCTCTTAGAGTTCGCGAGAAAAGAGATAGGAGGTATGATAGGCTGCGGAAGTAGGGAGCTGTGGACTTCTATAGTAGTACAGACCCTGTTGAGGCCGAGAGATAGTTAGAGAGGATAGAAAGGGTATTTGATTAGATAGACTGCGACCAGATGAGAGGTTTGACTACACAGTGTCCTTATTGTAAGGCCCAACATATCAGTGGTGGAGGACTATCCCAGGCAGTACCACCAGGCTTTGATAGTTGAAGTGGGAAGACTTTCTAAGTTTCTTCAGACACAATTATATGCCCAAGATCTACTTGGATAGGAAGATGAAGGAGTTCTTGGAGTTGAAGCAGGGTAGGATGTCAGTAGTTGCGTATGAGATTTGGTTCAATGAGTTGATGGGCTATGTTACTGCTCTGATTTTGAAAGAAGAAGACAAGTGTAGGACGTTTGAGGACGGGCTCAATATGGAGATCAAAACAAGGTTGACGCTTTTGGACCTAGGTACTTTCATCGAGTTGAGAGCTGCTTCAATCAGAATTGAGCAGCTACTGAGGGAGAGCCAAGTAGAGAGTAGGCAAGGATCTAGAGGGAAGAGGCCTAGTGAGAGTCAGAGCAGTTCTATCAAGAGCTTCAATAAGTTCCAGAACAAAGCCTTCAGATCATCAGGTGGATCCAGGCAGCCAAGATTTAGGCAGAGGGATAGAATTTCACAGACTGGTAGTGGAAGAGGTGCAGGACAGAATCAGTTTTCAGTTTGTGAGAACTGTGAGAGAAGGCATAGTGGTGAGTGTTGGAGACTGACTGGAGCTTACCTCAAATGCGGCTCCATCGACCACCAGATCAGAGATTGCCCTGCTACTTTGGGTGCTTAGTTTGCTATAAGTGGGCGATCTGGGAGTGATACTACAGCTCAGCAGAGTAGAGGTAGTGGATCTGGACATAGAGGCAGAGGTAGAGGCGGAGCCAGATCTGGGAGTTCTTCCATGAGGACTAAGTGGCAGGGTAGTCGATCGCAGTCCCAGGCTAGGGTCTACACTATAACCAGGCAGGACGCTCAAGACTCACCAAATATAGTGGCAGGTGCACTTCTTATTCATGACTTTGAGGCCTTTACACTACTAAATCCAGGATCCACTCACTCCTTTATCGTACCGCATTTAGCATATAGACTGCATTGTGATAGGGAGATGCTATAGGATAGGCTAGAGGTGAGTACACCTCTTGGTAGTACTACCATTATAAGAGAGGTCTACAAAGGGTGCTTAATTAGGATTGATCAAGCAGATTTGGAGGCCAATCTGATTATATTACAGTTGAGGGAGTTAAATGTTATCTTAGGTATGGATTGGCTCACTACTTATAGGGGTCATAGACTCCTATACCAAGGAGGTAATAATGGAATCTCCTGGTCAGCTGAGGGCATTATTCAGAGGAGTTAGTCAGGCAGTGCCGGCCAGGATGATATCCTTTATAAGTGCACTGAGGTTGATGTAGGGAGGATATGAGGCTTATCTGGCCCATGTCATTGATACTAGGGTTGAGCAAAGTGTATAGGACATTCTAGTGGTTAGGGAGTTCCTGGATATGTTTTCCTATAAGCTAGCTGGGTTACCATCAGATCGAGAAACGGAGTTCATGATTGGTTTAGTTCTAGGTAGTGCTCCTATATTCGTTCCTCCATATAGGATGGCACTTGTGGAACTGCAGGAGTTGAAGGCTCCGCTTCAGGAGATGCTGGAAAAGGGCTTTATAAGGCCCAATGTTTCACCTTAGGGAGCACCAGTGCTGTTTATGAAGAAGAAGGATGGGACTTTAAGGATGTCCATTGATTATAGGTAGCTGAATTAGGTAACAGTGAAGAATAAGTACCCACTGCCTAGAATCGATGATTAACTTGATCAGTTGCAGGGAGCTCAGGTGTTTCCTAAGCTGGATATGAGATCAGGGTACTATCATTTGAAGATAGCTAAAGCCGATATACCTAAGAGTTCATTCAGGAGCAAATATGGACACCTTGAGTTCTTAATGATGCCGTTTGGGTTGACTTATACCCCGGCATCTTTTATGGCCTTGATGAACAAGGTGTTTTATCCCTACCTGGATTGATTTGTGATTGTGTTCATTGATGATATCTTGGTGTATTCAAAGAGTATAGAGGAACACGCTGAGCGTCTGAGAGTCATTTTACAGATTATGACAAAGAAGTAGTTATATGCCAAATTCAATAAGTGTGAATTTTGGCTGGATCAGGTTATATTTTTGGGACATATAGTTACTGAAGATGGCATACAGGTAAATCCGAAGAAGATAGAGGCACTGATTGCCACATTGAAACTTAGGCCGATGTTACATAATAGGATCAGAAGAGTACAGAGGAAAGATCCTGATATGGTGAAGCTTATAGAGAAAGTGGAGGTGAATCCAAATTTCGAGTTTGAGGGATAAGACATTATGGTTGAGACAGAGGCTATGTGTGCCTAATGTAGATGATTTAAGGAAGGAGAATCTTAAGGAAGCTCATATGGCCGCCTATGTCATGCATCTTGGTACTACCAAGATGTATAACACACTGAAGTAACATTTCTGGTGGCCCAGAATGAAGAAACAAGTGGCAGAATATGTAGCTAGATGTATGACTTGACAGCAAGTTAAACCTGAGAACTAGACTCCAGTAGGGAAGCTCCATTCGTTACCCTTTTCAGAGCGGAAATGGGAACGAATCACTATAGACTTCATCATGTGATTGCCTAAGACTCTGAGGCACCATGATGCTATATGGGTTATAGTGGATCGATTGACTAAGTTGGCCCACTTCTTACCAGTGAGAGAGAATAACTCACTTGATCAGTTGACTTAGAGATATGTGGATGAGGTGGTGAGACTGCACGAGGTTCCAGTGTCTATAGTATCAGACAGGGATCTCAGATTTACTTCAGATTTTGGAGGAGCTTGCAGTTTGCTATAGGTACTAACTTGAACGTCAATAGAACATTTGATCCTCAGACAGATGGACAGAGTGAGAGGACAATCAAGATTGTTGAGGACATGCTCAAAGTTTGTGTATTGGAGTTTAGAGGAGCTTAGGATTAATATATGGCATTGATAGAGTTTACCTATAATAACCATTATAACAGTAGTATCGGGATGGCATCGTATGAGGCACTGTATATTAGAAAATGTCGGTCGCCATATTATTAGGATAAAGAGGGCTTGAGAATAGTTGAAGGCCCAGAGTTGATACAGGACACAGTGGATAAGGAAAGTTGATCTGAAGCTAATTAAAGTGGCTCAAGATAGACAGAAGAGTTAAGTGGATCAATATCGACTTAATATGGAGTACAGTGTGGAAGACAAAGTACTCCTTAGAGCGTCACCCTAGAGGGGAGTTTTGAGATTCAGTAAAAAGGGTAAGTTGAGCCCTAAGTACATTGGTCCTTATGAATTGTTGAGAGGATTGGACATTTGGCCTATAAGTTTGCTTTATCGAATGAGGTGTCTTACTTGCATAATGTTTTTCATGTGAATATGCTCCGAAGTTACCGATCAGATCTGACACATGTGATACCAACTCAAGAGAATGAGGTTACTAGTAACTTAAGCTATCTTGAGGAGTCGATCAAGATTGTGGGATCGCATATCAAGCAGTTGAGGAATAGGGTGATTCCATTGATGAAAGTCCTTTGGAGGAACCACTCAACTGAGGAAGCAATATGGGAGATAGAGGAGCATATGAGGAAACAATACCCCCACCAGTTCGAGCAAACAGGTAAGAATTTCGAGGACAAAATTTATTTTAAGGAGGGGAGGGTTATAACATCCCATTACTTGTGTGAAGGTTAGAATAGTAAATATGATCAACCAATCAAAGCTTATAAATGCATTTCATGCTCATGTATAATATGTCGTACACATACACATGAATAGTAAATTTTTCTGCACATGAAAATAATTATACATGCATTTATGGATAATTTCGGATATATTTAGACTGAGTTGCGATATTATTGGGAAATTTTGAATTTATTTATATTGGAATTTTTTTGGTTAGTAGAATTGTGATATTTAAGAATTTTGGTGAATTTAGGATTTATTTTCGAAATTTTTTGAGAATTATGATTTTTATTGAAAATAGGAAAAAGAAATTAAAAGAAGATTGGAGATAGTTGTATTGTAAAGATAGAATTAATGGAGTTAGCTTCAAAGAAAGTTAGTTTAGGCTTAGACCTTATAAGAGTGACAATTGTCACTAATTTAGTAAGGGGCTTTGGTAATTTTATGAAAGTAAGTTATAGTTATCTGAGATTTGAAAAGGGCTTAATGTTATCTTCCAGATACTTTCTTCATAGCCACTTTTTTCAATTTCCCCTTCCAATGCACAAAGTTGTTCACCAAAATCCTTTTGAGAGATTTCTTGCTTTTCCTTATCCCACACTTGATCACGTTATTATTTGTCTTTTCTGCCTAAGAAAAACCAGAAGTTGGTTAGTTTACAAAGAGGAGTACGTGATTTTGCATGGAGTTAGGGCTTTGGGATAGTTTAAGCTCTTGGATTTTTTTACCAGGTAAGTAGTGAACAAATCCTTTAGAGTTGTGGATTTATGACATAAATTTGATGAATTACTATCATCTGTATGGATCATGGCATTTACGTGTTTATATTCATGAATACTGTGTCAATGGGATGAAAATTTTGGATACAATGTTAATTAGTTTTTATGGATTATTAATGATCAGGTGAAGTAAAAATGATGTTTGGGGTTGGAAATAGCAATAAAATGGTGTATGGGATTAGTGTAGAAGATTATATATGAAAAGGTGATATGCTCTGTTTCTTCAATGTGCATGTATGAATATATATAGGTGTATACGTGAGTTAATGAAAGCTTTAGAGATGATCAAGAAAATGGTTTTTGAGTTGAAGAGTAGTTTTAAAATGATGTTTTGAGATGGGAATAAGTGAATGAATGAAAGTTGAGATGAGAATAGTGAAGGAGAAAGAAAGTTGAAAATACAGAGAATGTTGGCAGAAGATAAACCATGGATTTTTGGCTTTTCATGATTTCAATAGATTTTGATTTATTATGTGTCAGTTGAGATGAAATAGAAATAGGAATAAAGTGGAAATAAGCTATAAGAGAAAGACTAAGCAAAAGAGAGGATTTAAGATGAAAGAGATGGTGAAGGGTGCCGGAAAATGTACAAATGTAGTGCTTCATTGAACATGCATCTATATTTTAGCCATAACATAATCTATAGGCATCCAAATGTGATGAATTTAAGTTTAGATTAAACTGAATATGTGTAGCTATATTTTTATGAAGAAATGGAAATTTAATTCTGTCTCTAAGAGTTTCAAAATTTAGCTCAAAGTTGAGTTTATGGATTCTATCATGGTTTGCAATAGTCTGTAGTGCTTTTAGCATAATTTGCAAAATATTAAGCCAAATTGCATGTAATTAGTTTCATTAGAAACTCAAGACATAAAGCAACAATTTCTTAGAAGCGTATTTTACCTAAATCCTTCATATTTCTTATCAAAATTACCATGAAAGATGGACCCGAAGATTTGCTTTGAGAAGAAGAGAGAGACTGTAGTGTGTGAATTTGGAGAAGAAAAGAGGGATTGCACGATTGTGCTTTTGTACGATCATGAAATTTTGGAGAAGTATGGAAAAGCATGATGACTTTTCTAAACCAACTTGAATCTCATGAATGTGCTTAGGCACGATCATGACATTGAATGCTTACAGAAGTGGACTGATTGAACATCCTTCACTGTTCTGACTATAGCTTCTTCTGACCTCTAAATGACTTAATTCTTGAACCAATGGATTTATAACACAATTTTCTATCCTTACATAAAATTTTGTAGCATTCTAAATTGAATTGAGAAAGATGGATCAAATCAAACTGTAGAATCTGTTGGAACAGTGAAATAGGATTATCCTACTGAACACCCTTCAGTATTTTGATTATATCTATTTCTACATAATTATAAATGATATGATTTTTAATTTTTAGTAAACTAGAGAAATATAGTTACAAATCATATGAAGAAGTACAATTTTGATTCATTCTCTAAGATATTTAATTTTTGGATGGAAATTGTGCATAGTATACTGTTTTTGAATATGAACAGTCGAAAATGTTTGAGGCATATCTTTCAAATTACTGAATCAAATTGTGTGATTTTTGTCTCAATAGAAAACTAAGACATAGAGGAACAATGTTTTTAAGAAATTATGACCAAATTACATCATTTTCTCCTTCTAATTGAACGTGAACAGTAGACCTGAAAGTGTGTCTTGGAAAAAAATCTGAAAGTGATTCAATGAGAATGAATTGTGATTTTAATGGTTTTAGTGAGGCATAAACCTAAGTATAAATTATACTTAGAGGAGTTTTGATATAAGAATGATTACATGATAGAACTGACTGAAAAATACCTCAGATTTTTCATGAACATGCATTGTACATAATTCATTTTATACATGTGCATTATGGAACAATTATAATTGTGCATATTGTGATACATGTGTATGTTGTTTGATATAGAGGAGCAAATGGAACGTCAACCCCTAGACATTGCTGGAATATTTAAGCTTTAGCTTCGAGAGCAACTTGTGAGTAACCTAGAGGGTTTTTCTCAATTATTGTTTCCGTAAATTATGTTTTTAATGATAAATGAATGTGAATTGTATTGTATTGATTTTTAGACAGAAGGTCCGACGATTATGAAATGTGGATTGAGATATTGAAGTGCTGCTTGTATGTGAATGCAAAGAACTACGTGATTCATAACTTGATTGATTATGACCAAAGCATTCCATACATGAATGCATGATTAGATAATAGGAGTTGTGACCAGAGTAGCCACTGATCAGAGCTTAAAGCTCAAAGTGTAAAAAGAGCCTCGAGCTTAGAAAGTGATTAAGAGCCTAAGGCTCACTATGTAAAATGAGCCCTCTATCCTCGTTGAATAAGGGACAGTTATTAATGAGTCTGGTATTTAAAACTAGATACAAGACAGTTGTCTTTTCAGGATCGAGAGATGACTCTAGATACTGAGAGGCTCTACCAACCGTGTAGATTGTGATTGGCAAGAGAAGTCATGGCTCAAAGGTTGACCAGCTGGCATTTTTGGATAGATTAAATATCCTTTGAATAATATCCTCTTTCATGTAGCACTTTTGTATTACGCTATGATGATGTACATCTAGTAAGTGCTGAAAGATACAATGTAGACTTTCAGATTTTATGCAATTAAATGAGGAAAAAGTTGGTTTTAAATTATTTTGATTTTCTATTGATGTTTTATAAGTGAATTATGATACAATGCCATGTGAAGTGAATGTAGTGATCGATCGTAGCTCGCCCTTATCGTAGGATATGTACCAAAATGACCTCCTAGCATCTCGGTGTGTATCTTGTGGTAAGGGGGCACTACAGGTATATATAAACATTTTAAAGTAGATTTATTGACTTTTCAATTTCCAACTCTTTTAATGAATAGGTTTATTAACTTTCCAGTTTTTGACTCTTTTATTGAATAAATCTATTGACTTTTCAGTTTCCAACTCTCATAATAAATGCACACCCTAGGCAAGTACACACCCTAGGCAAGTACCTTTCCTACCTTTGTCTAGGGTTTGCACTATGTATTCTCCATCTTGAAACTCAAAAAATGTCTCATCACTGAGTTCCTTCATTTGAAAGCTTATGTCCAGTTTGACTTATCGCATTTATGTCATTTTTAGTGATGATTAGATCATTCATACACACTAAAACAATTGTTAGCCTTCCATCCATAAAATTTATGACTAAGTTGGAAAATAATAGAGCCACTTTATAACCACACTACACTAACTTTCCTATCTTATATAGTAAGCTCGTGATGATTGCTTTAACCAAAAAGTGCAAAAAAAAATGATTTAGAAAAGTAAGAAATTGTGAAGAAAATTAATATAGAAAGTTTAGAAAAATGTGAAGAAAATTAATATAGAGACTCTAGGAAATATATATAATTAATTATATATAAATATCTCTCATATTCAATTATCAATTCTAAGTCTAAAATGATAACAAATAAGAAGTAAAATAAATACTAGGCAAAATATCTAGAATATTTTATACGTCACCATTGACTTTTTAAGGTTATAAATAGGCCTGAAATATAATCCATTGAGGTGAAGAAAAATATTATAAGTAATAGCAAGCAAAAGTAATAAAGTTTATTTTGTATAAATCCTTCTATTTTTCTCTCATATTCCTAAAACCTAACAGTAGTATCAGAGCAATTCGATCCTTCTCAATGACCTTCCTTGCTGACCTGATTCACTAACCTTTAATTATACTTAAACCTTAATTCTCCATTTTAGCGAGCAAGAATATAATTATTGGAACATCCAAATGAAGACTTTATCTGTCTCACAGGACTTATGGGATGTTATAAAGAGTGGTTACAAAATCTCAACAAGCTAATAGGAATTGGCTACATGGACAAAAGTAGAAAAAAAGGAGTATAGGAAAAATAAGCAACGTGATGTTAGGCCTTATTATTCATCTAACAAGGAGTTAACTAGGACATTTTTCCAAGGATTGTTCTAGCTAGCAATTAAAAAGAGGCGTGGGAAATAATAAAAAATAAGTTTCGAGGTATGGACAAAGTAATATCTATCAAAATTCAATCTTTATGGAAAGATTTTGACACACTACTAATATGGGAAGAAGAATTAATACAATCTTTATTTCTCTCGTATCTTTAATATCTTCAGTCAAGTTAAAAGTTAATGAAACATTAAAAAAAAGGATAAGAAAATAATACATAAAATATTAAGAAGTCTTCCTATAAAATATGATTATATTGTGGCCACCATAGATGAATTAAAAGATTTATTGAAACTCGCTGTAGTAGAATTAATAAGCTCTCTAAAAGTTTATAAAGCTAGACTAAAAAGATTTTAGTAGTAACTAGAGCAAATATGCTAAAAAAACAAATATCTCCAAAAAATGATGGAGATAAGAAAATTAATCACGGTAAAAATTCTCAAAGTAGAGGAGCACTTACTAATTGTGGTAAAGGAAGAGGGAAGTAAAGGAGCAATGATACATCGAGCTCCTATTATGAGCTGTGCAAGAAAAATAATCATAACACAAAAGATTGTTGGCACAAATGTAAAAGGTGAAAAAGGCACCTCTATTATGAAAAAGATTAGTGGTATGGAGAAAAGGAAGAAGCAAATTTCTCTGAAAATAATGAATCTTTTGATCACACAGTATACTCTATGTTATCTTCATAAGAATCAAGGGATATTTGGTACATTGATAGTGGATGTTCAAATCATATAACAAAGAAAAAAAGTTGCTTTATGCAATTAGATGAAAGTGTGAAATCCCAAGTTATAGTTGATGATAGAAATATAAAAACTATTGGAGGGAAAGGCATTATTGTCGTTAGATCCCAATAAGGCGACCAAATACATCCCAGATATTTTTTATATGTTAGGACTTGTTTAAAATCTATTAACTGTAGGCAAGTTGAAATTTGAAATTAAAGTCATCTTTGATGACAATAAATGCATCATTATTGATAAGAAGAAAGGCCAAGTCATATATTGTATCAAAATGGCCCTTAACAAGATTTTTCTTCTAGAGATACCATTAAGAAAAAAAAATGTGCATTAATATACGAGAATATGGATGAATCCATTTTATGGAACTTAAGTTATGACCATCTAAATTTGAATGACCTCAAACTTTTAAAGAAAAAGAATATGATGTTTCTGTATTCCTTCTATTTCTTTTGAAAACAAAGTCTGTAAAGGTTGCATTTATGACAAAATGCATAAGATATCATTTCCAAATCATCTTTAAGAGCTAAGAATCCCCTTCAATTAGTGTATATTAACATTTGTGGTCCATGAAAAACCACTAGTGTTAGAGAAAAATATATTTTCTTCTCTTTGTTGATGATTACACCCTAAATGATGAGGGTGTATTTCATGTAACAAACATTAAATACATTCTCTTGTTTATAGGAGTCAAGGCCTAGTAAAAAAATAAAGTGGGGATTCTCTCAAAATCCTAATAATTAATTATTGGGGAGAATTCAATGATTATAGGTTTATTAATTCCTATAAGGAATAGGGTATCAAAAATGAACTAACTATTCAATATACACCATAATAAAATAGTGTTGTTGAAAGAAAGAATATAACCATTAATGAGATGACTCGATCAATGCTATAAGGAAAGAATCTACCAAAGAATTTATAGGCAAAAGTAGTTAATACTGTAATATACATTCTAGATTGTTCTCCCACTAAGGCAATCCTAAATGACTTTTTATGAAGCATAGTTCAAAAGAAAGCCAATTGTTGACAATTTTAAAGTCTTTACATGTGTAGCATATTCATACTTTCTAAAAGATAATTAAGAAATGTTAGATGAAAAAAGAGAAAAGTGCATCTTCATTGGCCATAACGAGAAATAAAAAGGCCATCGATTTTACAATTTAGAAACTAAACAACTAATCTTTTTAAGACATGTCGTCTTTGATGAAAGAGCAAGCTAAAAATGGAACACTGAAGCCACAAATATAGTTAAGCTTTATACAAAATTCATCAAAGCTGCACAAAGCAAGTAATCCAAGCGCAAGCACACAATCACCATCATTAGCTAATATGATTGACAACATCAAGAAGAAGAAAATTAAGTAGAGGAAGAAGTGCCTCCAATATGAAGAACAGGGTAATAAAAACCAAATCCAAAATATGAAAATATTGTAATCTTCATTTCAGAACTTAAAAAATAATAAGAAGCTATTAAAAAACAAGGTTGGAGAAAAGCTATGGATGAAGAAATCAAAATGATTGAGAAAATGGTATATGAGAACTCATGTAAAAGCTAAAAGAAAAGGGAGTTATTAGGCTAAAATGGATTTAAAAAATCAAACATAATGAGGATAAATCCATTTATAAACATAATGCTTCACTTGTCATCAAAGACTAGTTATAATATCCTGGTATTTACTTCAATAAGACGTTCACTTTAGTTATTCGTATGGAAACAATATTAAAGCTTCAAGTATATTAACTAGATGTGAAATTAGCCTTCCTAAATGGAGAAATTGAAGAAGAAGTCTACATAGAACAACCAAAAAGGTACAAGATTTAAAAGAAAGAAAACAAAGTGTATCGGTTGAAAAAGACATTATATAAACTTAGACAAGTTCCCCAAGCATAAAATAGCAAGATTAATAGATACCTTGTAAAGAATGGCTTAACAAAAAAATCCAAAAAAGCCATCGTTATACGTGAAAGCGTAAGGAAATAATTGCCTAATAATATGCCTATAAGTGGATGACTTGATTTAAACTAGCAATAAAACAAAGATGAAGGAATAATTTAAGAGGGCCATGATGCAAGAGTATGAAATGACTAATCTTAGACCCATGAGATACTGCCTTGGCATATAAGTCAAATAAGAGCCTAGATCCTTTAAGAAAAGGATATCGATGACATACTAAAGAAATTTGGCATTAAGGACTATTAACCACTTGCCACACATATGGTAATAAATGAGAAACTATCCAAGAATGATACACAAGAGAAAGTTGATGCAACAATATATAGAAGCCTTGTTGGTTTACTAATCTACTTAATAAACACTAGAATAAATGATTCATATGGTAGGCATTGTCTCCATATTCATAAGTGATCCTAGCAAAACACATTTTATGGCAGTCAAAAGGATACTAAGATAAGTCAAAGGTATAACAAATTTAGAATCCTGTATGAGACAAAAAGAAATAATAATTTAATAGGCTATACAAATAGCGATTGTGCTAGAAGCATAGATAATATAAAAATAAAAGTGATTACATATTTTCACATGACACTAAAGCAATATTATGGGCATTAAAGAAACAAAAAATTGTTACACTATCTTTTGCTAAAATAGAATACTCGGTTACAACAAGTGTTGTATGTGAAGATGTATGGCTCAAAAGAGTTTTGAAAGATCTATAACAAAACATGAAAGATAAAAAAGTGATTCATTGTGACAATATGTCAGTCATTGCAATGACAAAAAATCCAATATTTTATGGGCAAACAAAGGACATTGAAATAAGGCACCTTTTCATTAGAGAGCTTGTAGATCAAGGATATATCAAGATGAAATTTTGTAAAACCAATGACCAATTAGCATATATCCTTACCAAATCAATCTCAATAGAAACATTCATTAGATTAAAAGACATTCTTGGAGTGCTAGACTTTTTTAAATTAAGGGGAAGTGTTGAAAATTAATCTAGAAAGTTTTAGAAATTATATAGAAAATTAATCCAAAAATTTTAGGAAAGTATGTAGAAAATTAATATAGAAAGTCTAGGAAATGATATGTAATTAATTACGTAGAAATATCTATCATATTCAATTGTGAACTCTAAGTCCAAAATGATAAAAAGCTAGGAAGTAAAATAAATACTAGGCAAAATATCTAGAATATTTTAGAAGTCACCGCTGACTTTTTAAAGCTATAAATAGGCCTGAAATGTAAGCCATTGAAGTGAAGACAAAATTGTAAACAAGATTAAGCTAAATCAATAACGCTCTTTTTAGGTAAATCCTTCTCGTCCCAACTAATGCCCCCAAATCAAAAAAAAAAGAATGTTGTTTAAATTGCATACATATTTTGGATGTCTCACTTATGGATATTTGTAATTACTCAATGTATATATCTTTATCTAACTCTCCATACCGAAATACATTCTTCACATTCATTTTCTAAGGCTTCTATTTAGGGTTATTAGTTGAACTCTTATTGTAATATAGTTATTATTGAATTAAAAATTTCATTATAATTGACTCCCTAATTTATTAAAAAAATTATATACTACCAATCATACTTTGTATCTTTTTTTCATTTCATCAAAGTTAGTCTTCACCTTATAAACCCATTTTAATGGAATGAGTTTTGCATGTACGTCATTATATCCTCCAATTCTTTCCCTTTAAATAAGCAAAATTTATCTGTGACATAGTTGAGATAGGCTTACATCTGAGCATATTAAATTTTTACAGTAACTGTCTTTGCATATTTGTGTTGATACAAGAATAATCCCTCTCTTTTATTCTCCACCTTGATACTTAGAAAATGTTAAGTTCACCAAATTGCTTTAATTGGAAAGTGTAGAGAGATTAGTTACCGTTTGAAAAAACTCATTTAATATTTGGTACTAGACAATTTAAAATATAAATTTTAATAAATTAATTTTTTAATAGATAAAAACAAAAAAATTGTTAATTGCCATTTATGTAGTGCAATTTTTCTGAATTTGGCATACAAATTAGAAATTTTAAATAAATTTCAATTATTCAACACTTTCTTTAATTTTTGGTAGGTCTGTATGGAAGTTTTGATAGAAAAAACTGCATGGGCTTGATTTTGTGGTGGAATCAGATATATAAGCAAGCCTAACACAATAAATGAGGTTGGACACTATAAGAACTGACCTTTTTTAAAATTTCCAACCTTATTCATCTAAGAAGTTAGACAGGAAGAAATAGGACAAAAGTAAGAAGTAAGCTTACTTTGTTGGTTTAAGCTGTTATAGAAGAAATCATTTAGTTCAAAAGGGTCTATAATCACATGGTTGATTATCAAAAATAGGCTCATAACTAAAAATAGACGGTTTCGTACTTCTAGTCTGGTTTGTGAATTATGCAAAGAAGTAGATGAGGATAGAGAGCACTTGTTTTTCCAATGTAGATATACCAAAACCATTTAGACTAGAATCATACATAACCTGACAAATTATTGGACATCCTATGACTAGTATAAGATCCTCAATTGAATCACCAGTAAAGCAAAAGGTCAAAAGCACAATGGTGTGATCTACAAGAAATCATTCAACACGACTATTTACTTCCTATTGAAAGAAAGGATCAAAAGAATATAAGGGGAAGCCACAAACAAGCATCCATTAGCAAAAGTAACCACCAATTGGATCTTCGAATTGTTGTATTGATATATAGTTTTTAGCACTTCTTGAAAAAATTGTAATGATGAATGCAACTTTGTTATTGTTAATGATATTTTATTCATTTTTCAAAAACAAGTTTACTTTGCTATCATCCCAGGTTACTCATTTTTATTCCTAAGGCAAGTAGTTTTCTAATATGACGTGAATAAAAGTGAGTTAATTTATTTTGACTTCTATTTTTTATTTATTGCTTTTAGAAAAGCTTTCTAAGTTACTAGTAAAATGAAATCGTTAATGGAAAGCTTTCAATCTATATCATCTATAACTAAGCTGGAATCTACTAGAGGTATTGTATAACCAAACTAGAAACTCTTATGATTTATTATCTTAAATTCTTGATTCTTGCTTTGTTAAAGAGAGAGAGAGAGAGACCGACATCATCTCTTGATAACTTTAGTGACTTCCCATTTGTCCTATTTACATAAATAACATTTATTACACAAAATTTCCATAATATTTTAAAATAACATCTAGAATACTATAGAAAGTGAAAGTAATTTGTTAATCAATTTAAGGTGTCTATAAAAGGAGCCAAGCTCCATAATGTGTGTGTGTGTGTGACTGACCAACAATTAATTATTTGTGAGTGAGTGAAAGTGAGCTGTGTACCGTGAATATGAGGTGTGTGCTAGTGTGGAGTGAAAAGTTGTGAGAGTATTATTATTGTAAAATATAACAATCAATGTATTATGTTTTGAGTTTCTTTCTCAATTGAGTCATCCATATACTCCGATAAAAATCAGCAAGTGGTATCAGATCTATGTTGATCTACAACTGAACCATACAATTAAGTTGTCAAAAATCATTGTGAGCGAAGTCTTTGCCAAAGATTGGCAATATAAAAATTATGCCTGTCTATAGTCAGGGACTATAAATCTAGTTGGTTCGGGACCAAATTAACTTGGTTAAGTGCTGGGCATTACCAAGTTATAATGGCAGATATCACGAGTTCAACAAGTGTTATTAAAAAGCTTAATATCTCTAATTATAACAATTAGAGCTTGTGAATGCAATACTACATGCTTGGATAAGACTTATGGAGTATTGTTGGCAGTGACAATACGACACTACCCATGAATGTAGAAGAATTAAATAAATGACAAATTAAAGCCGGCAAAGTTATGTGCGTATTATATGTGACAATGGAGGATGACTTGCTACACCGCATCAAAGATGCAAAAACACCTAAGGAGACATGGCTAAAAAATGACCTACTATCAGTCTCACAATAAAATATTTTGGTAGTGAATATTTAACAAAAGTTAAATCTCTTTGTGAAGAAATTTTAAAATTAAATCGTCAAAATTCAATTATGAAGACTAAAATGAGGAGAATCATTATTCATGGATTACAGCCAAAATATAATGTCATTGTCACCACAACTCGTGGTTGGTCTAAAGAACCAACCCTTATAGAGTCGGAAAATATTCGTGTCAATCAAGAGACCTTAGACAACAAAATGTCCAAAGTTTCATTAAAGGATGAAGGGAAAGCCCTGTTTAGTAAACAAAGGGCATATAAAGGAAAATTCAAATTTATTATAGGACGTGGTGATGATAATTCAAGGAATTCACCGAATGGTCGATAGAAAACCAAAGAGCGAAGATGTTCTCAATAAAGGGGAGATCAGCAGGTTCAAAATAATGAAGACAAAAAGTAACAACGATAAAACAACCAATGATACAATTGTTAAGTCAAGAAGACTTCACTTGTTCTATTAATTTTGATAAAAATAAAATAATAATAATCATAGAAGTGTGAATTGTTTCGATGAGTTTGTTAAGTGCACAAATAAATATAAGTGACACAAATTGTTAACTCAAGATGATACTTAAGACTCATGGTCAACTCAAGACGATACTTAAGTAAAAAATTCAATACAACAAAGCATCTTAAATAGATTAGACGAAAGTGTGAAGCGCTTAGTCTAAAACACCAGACGAAACACAACACCAGATGAAGTGCAACACCAGATGAAGCACAACACCAGACGAAGCATAACACCAGACGAAACATAACCCCAGAAGAAGCATAATATCAGACGATGCAAATGAAAAATATTCTAGAACGTCAGTTAGTTAGTTGGAGTTAGTTGGAGGACTTAACTAATAACAGTTTCTAGAAGATTCAAGAAGCAGATTTCTCTAGAAGACAATTAAAGATTTAGGTTATAAATACTAGTTATAATCGTAAACTAATAATAGCAATACAAGAGAGAAAATCTGATTATTCAAAACTTACTTAGAGAAACTCTGTACTCAAGTGCAAAAGAAAAAGAGCAAATACATCTGTAACGTGAAGCTTAAACAATATCTTTCAAAGCAAAATAAAGGCTAGAGCCTAGAGAAGCTAAGGAAGTAAATAAAGAATACTTTGTGAAAGAGACCTAAAGAGGCTCTATAAGTGTAGAAATAATACTTGTAACGTTAAAGAGTATACAATGGGCAGATATCTTCACCAAACCCTTAAGTGAAGACATATTTAAGGAAATCAGACAAAACTTGAATATGGTAATGTTAAATGAACATTCGTCTGACACTCTATGACCTAGATGATTTGTCCAGAAGAAGCTAAAAATTTGTAAGTTTTTAAGTAAAATAGTAACGGTAAGTTACAAACGGTAACTTTTCAAGGGTATGTATAAAAAGGAAATCTTCTCAAGAATTTAAAACACCTTACACTCTAGAATTTTCTTGAAAAACTTCGAAACCAACTTGTTTAGCGCTCTTAATAATGAGGATTCAACACTTTGTTCTAAACTTCAAATTCTTCTCATTTCATATCTTTAGCTTTTTATATACTAACCTCGCTTCATTAAGCGAAATACATTTATGTGTTTAGTGCATATTTGTTACAGAATAAAAATGTCAAAATCTCTTGTCTATAGGAGACACGTCAATTTCACTTCCTTGAAGAAAAATCAAATGGATATCGAACTAGAGGTTAAAGCAATTGGCTGGAAAAAATTCTTCAACATTCGAGAGACGATATATCTGAATGAAATATATGAGTTCTGGAAGAATGAGAAGGTGCTAGACAACACCTTGGTATCAATGGTAGATGGTTTTCGGTAATAGTTACACAAGATTCTATCGAGAAGGCTATTGGGTTTCCAAGTATTAGAGCAAAACTGTTTAATAATACAAAATGGATCACTCAAGGTTGTATAGACAAAGCTAGCATCAATCGACAACAATATGGATCCAGTAATTCAAGAGTCAAGAAGTCTTCAACCCTCATTCTGAAGGCTAAGGTTCTTCATTCACTTCTTCTCCATTGTATTTTACTAAGAATAGGATCAAAAGATATGGTGAAAATGAATGATGAACATTGTTTGTTTCATCTACTTACTCAACAACCTGTTAATCTTCCGTTCTTGATTATGAAGAACATGATAAAGGCTAGGGAGGATTATTATGGTTCTTTACCTTACTATATGTTGTCGACAAGATTCTTCAAAGAATCTAGAATCCTACTTGAAAGAGGAAACAAAGTAAAGATCAATGTTAAAAGTATTATTAATGCCTCCACTATTCACAAAATGGGAATCAAGATTGAAGCTGAAATGGATGTAGATTTAACACCGAAAGCAAAGTCTGTGGGGGATTTTTTAGTAAGACAAAGTAAGAGTGAACATGTTCCGTCTGAAATATAAGCAAAACTCGATTTTTAGGAAGAATATTTGTAGAAGAAAAGGTTGAACAATCGTTTGATGTGCCAATACAAGTCAAGACGGTTTTACAAAGGGAGGAAAACAAAGTTCAACAATCAACTCATTAAGTGTCTTTAAAGAGGAAGGCTGAGATGCTCCAATAAGAATGGCCCAAACAGTCAAGAAGGTCACCAAGATTATTGACCTTACATCAACAAAAATAGAAGAAGCAGAAAGTTCTGATTCTTGGTTGAGATTCTGAGAAGCAAGAGCAACAACAGAAGCATACCAAATTAATTGTCTCTATCCCTTAAATTTAATCAGCACAGCCATCTAGAGAGACAAAGATAAAAAGGAAGTTAGTAGTTAAGAGGAAGAAGCCTCAACAATAACTCTCTTCCAAACTAGTAGAAGAGTAAAAGAAGATGAAGCTTAGTCAGAAAAAGGTTTCTTCATCTGAAGTTCCACAAAAGGCACAGACAGTTCAACACCAGCTAGTACTTTATAACACTTCTCAACCAATAAAGAAAAATGATTTCAAAATGAAGGTCATACAAGAATCAATACTTGATTGAAACAGAAGTTCAATTATTATCAGAGAACCTTCCAAGATCAAGGTATAAGTTGAGCCTATATTAGCAAATGATCAGACGATACATCTTCTAAGTCATGAAGAACGAAGACTATATGCTATTATGTGAGATGAAAAGTTAGAATCATATCCAATGAAGATTATAAAAGATTGTTATACAATTTATCCGATAGCAAGCAGAATAACAATCAAGATTGTACCAGATGTATAACCAAGATGTCCAACACCCATAATAAACGAAGGACAAGGGAAGGAGAAGATGTTTCCTGAAGGGCATGAAGATGATCTCATAGTAGAATAGATTTAATTGATAGTGAAGAACATAGACGATGCATGTCACGCAACTCAACCTGTAGGTGTCTATATATCACATCACATATCAAGGGCATCAGGAAGTCAATTTGCAGTTTCTACTAAAGACCAAAGTTTTAAGGTAGTTAGCACATTTTCAAAAGGAAAGTACAGAAGTATCACAATAGAAGGTATCAATTTTAACTTGAAAACCTTTGTGAATTTAATCTTTCATTTCAGACCGTTAGGTTTCATACCTACAGGTAAAACTGTTTTACACCTTTTTAGGCAACCAATTTACAAACTACCCAGACCTGATGATGTTGATATCCCTGAAAGAAAACAAACCTTCAAATTACCCTCAATCAAAATCATAGAATTAGACGATTCACCTAGAGAACCATCTATTTTTCAACACCCTCATTCGCTTAGTGAAATCCTACAAGATGCTACTACTAATTTGGAGTTCTTGAAGCATTTTATCAATTGAACTTAAGCTAGTCACAAGCAAATGGAAGTTCAGGAAGCCTTAGATAAAAATGTTGAGGAAATTCATACTAAGGTTTATGAACTAGGTGATGCAGTGGGTGATCTTCAAAAGGAAATAGCATTTCTACGTGTTTCTATTGAACAAGACCTCAAGATGATCCGCATTGATATTCAACACATGTATTCTGAAATGTTAAAGCATCTAAAATGAACTATCTTTTTGATTAATAACAAATAGGGGGAGAAAAGTGGAGTACATTAGAAAGCATTGCATATCTTATGTATTGCTTTATTTGTTACTCGTTTGAACATTATTTGTTTATTCATCGGTCGTCTAAATATTATTTTATCTTCTAATATTATGATTAATTGTTATCATCAAAAAGGGGGAGATTGTTAAGTCAAGAAGACTTCATTTCTTCTATTAAATTTTATGACAATCAAATAATAATAATCATTGAAGTGTGTGAATTATTTTGATGGGTTTATTAAGTGTGCAGATAAATATAAGTGACACAGATTGTTAACTCAAGACGATACTTAAGACTCATGGTCAACTTAAGATGATACTTAAGTAAAAACTGAATATGAAAAAGCTTCTTAAATAGAGAAAAAGAAAGTATGAAGCATTTACTCTAAAACACCAGACGAAATACAACACTAGACGAAGTGCAACACTAGACAAAGCACAACACCAGACGAAATATAACACTAAAAGAAGCATAATACCAGATGATGCAAATGAAAAATATTCTAGAACGTCAATTAGTTAGTTAGTTGGAGTTAGTTACATGACTCAACTAATAACAGTTTCTAGAAGATTCAAAAAGCAAGTTTCTCAAGAAGACAGTTGAAGATTTAGCTTATAAATACTAGTTATAGTCGTAAACTAATAACAACAATACAAGAGAGAAAATTTGATTATACAAAACTTACTTAGAGAAACTCTATACTCAAGTGCAAAAGAAAAAGAGCAAATACATCTATAACATGAAGCTCAAACAATATCTTCCAAAGCGAAAAAAAGGCTAGAGCCTGGAGAGGCTAAGGAAGCGGATAAAGAATACTTTGTGAGAGAGACATGAGAGGCTCTGTAAGTGTAGAAATAATATGTGTAACATTGAAGAGTATAGTGAAATCTCAGACAAACTCTAAGGACTAGAAGTAGCTCAAGGTTAAGGGTGAACTAGTATAAATCGAGGCATCATATTCTCTAACCCTTATCTCATTAATTTTCTTGTTATTAGAAGAATAGATAATAATTTTCGTTGTTGCATTATTCACCAAATTAAGTGAATTGTTCTATAATCTTCTGAATTTGTAAAGAAAATCAAGAAGATTCTAAAGAATAATATCTTAGATGATTTAACACAATTCAACCCCCTTCTTATGTATTCTACATATTATATGTGATTTCTATATTAACAAGTGCTT
>JAOQMP010000028.1:21843-33643 GCA_027563575.1 Erythroxylum pedicellare | reverse complement strand
AATATTTATATGCATAAATAATTTTTATTACAAAATAAAATATAGTTAAAATTAAAAGTGCTTTTTATTTTTATGTTATCAAACAGTTTACTATATGAAGCTCTTTTTAAAAAACTTTTTTTTAAATGACAATCAAACAGTCAACTAGTTTTTTAGAAAAGTTCTTCTCAGAAAAGATTTATAGAAAAAAAACTTTATTAATAAAAGCTCTACTGATATAAGCCCAACCAAATAGAGGCTAAATCCATTATCAGAAGACAGTATCCATTTGAACCATAAATTAATCATACAAGTAGGTCAAAAATGATTACATTACCGTTCATATAAGAGAAAAACTCACCCAACACAAATAACTCACACGTCCTAAATGGCATGCACAAATCAACATTCTCAAATTTCCTTGTTCTCTCTACTTGTGCTGTCTTTGCTGACTCTTATTTACGGATTCCAGTCATCTAACTGATGTTTCAATGTAATTCAAGATTCAATAGACCTTTGCATCATTTGATCCACCACAAAATTTCCTGATGAAATAAAATGAGATATAGATCGTAGATTCTTTTTCATTTCGGAAACATGGTACACAATATGAACTGTACCTGGTAAGAATTCTACTTTGCCTACTTGTATAGCTTGTAATTATTGGTGAGGACTATGTTTTGCCTACTTGTGTCATCGTTAGCTTGTAGTTATTGGTTGTTACCACTCACCACATCCCATTTTCCTTAGTCACTTATTAAGATAAGTGATGTCTTTCCTGATATGCACGAAGCTGCTATCTTTTCTTCAATTAGGTCTTCTTAGTCAGATTATTTCATAAAAGCCTCATTCTTCTTCGTTCTTGTTGGTGTGACAGGAGGTGACAACATATATTTCTACTTCTTAAATCGACTATTGCAAGCAAAATGTTTCCGCTCTTCACAGTTGTAACACCGATTACTTTTTTGACAATATTTCTTTTCATTTGACTCACTTGATTTTGGCAAACTCTCCCTTATCGTGAGCTTCCTTCAAGTTGTCTCCGTATTTAGTTTCCTAACTTTACTTCTTGAGGTTCCAAATTCTGTAGCACCTCGACCTTTACCACATAAGTCTCCGTTTTTGGTATAGAGAGGTTTCACATAAGCTTGGCAAATAACGCCGATCCAATTCAAAGTTAAGAGATCCGATCTAGTTTGACTAGACTTGAACTCAAATCATTTTGAAAAAAAAAATCTTTGGATTGAATGAAAGGTAGTGAAATTTTAATTAAAATGACATTTTAAAAGTTTTAAATTTTAAAAAATTAAGTCAAATTTAATCTTAAACCAATATATATATATATATATATATATATGTATGTATATCCACGCAATGCTCAAAGATGAGATACTAATTTCTAACAGACTGCTTAAGGCAGTAAAATTACTTGTAAGATTTTTAAAGATACGTTGCAGACACTACCATTTTTATTAAAACTTATGCTAACAAGAAGACATAGCATCTATAGAATAGCAGATATTAGGTAGATATCTGCACGGATAAAAGCATAAGCATCTGCCTTTAATTGAAGTGTGGTTTGGCTATGACGTGAAGAGGTATTGTCCTGTGCATGGAGATCCCAAAAGCTTCTGTATTGTCAATGTCTTGAGGTCTGACACCAGGAGGGAGCCCCCAATCAAAGCTATGAAGAAGTTGAGCAAGAGCAAGCTCAATTACGGCTGTTCCAAAGACAATTGCCGGGCAGCTTCTTCTACCTGCTCCAAAGGGTAGCAACTCAAAATCCTGCCCCTTGAAGTCCATGGTACTGCCCATAAATCTTTCCGGTTCAAACGTCTCAGGATTTTCCCAGAGTTGTGGGTCTCTACCTATTGCCCAGACATTGACGTAAACCCTAGTATTCACTGGAACATTGTACACACCAATGGTAACATCTTCCATAGATTCTCTGGGAACTAAAACAGGAACTGGTGGATGGAGCCGAAATATCTCTTTGATAATAGCTTTCATGTACTTCAGGTTGGGAATATCACTTTCCTTCACTTGTGGCCTGTCTCCTACGATTTTCCTTACTTCAGCCTGTGCTTTCTCCATGACTTTGGCATTCATGATTAGCTCTGTCATCGCCCAATCAAGGGTTATGAATGTTGTATCGGTTCCAGCAGCAAACATATCCTGCGTACGGAACAATCGAGAGAAAGATCAGGATCCTGGAATTACAATTTACAGGTAAACCAGAGAGAAATGAAGAGAAATGAAGTAGTCTATGCGAACCAAGATGATGGCTTTGACGTTATCCATAGTAAGGGGCATTTCAGCAGACCCATTCTTCTGTATGTCAAGCAAAATGTCCACCAAATCCTTTTGCTCCCCTGTTTTTTTCTCAGTTCTTAGATGTTCAGTGATGACCTCATCGAAGAACTGGTTAAATCGTCTGAAGGTGGTCTGGAGTTTTGACTTCATGCTTGATAAATTGTGAACAAACTCCAAAGAAGGAAAATAATCTCCCAGACTGAACCCTCCAAGCAATTCTTGGTAATCATCAAGCAACTTTTGGAATCCATGTCGATCATATTCCCCATCTTCAGAGAAACCCTTGCCAAGTGAAACTCTGCACAGGACATCATTTGCATATAAACCAATCATTTTACTTAGATTGGTAATTTTGGGATAGAACTCTGCAATCCGACTTACCAAGTGAGCTACCTCTTCTTCTCTAACAAAGCTGAAATATTGAACCCTTTTGATACTAAGTAGCTCAAGTATGCAGATTTTCCTTACGCTCCTCCAATAGGCACCGTAAGGAGCAAAAACTATGTCAGTGCAGCCATAGAACAGGCTCTTGGCAGACAAAAGTTGAGGACGGCTAGCGAGAGCAAGATCGTGGGTTTTCAGTACTTCCTTTGCCAAATTAGCGGAAGAGACTACCACAGTAGGGATTTCACCAAGTTGTAAGAAAATGATAGGACCATATTTATCAGCTAGTCTGCGAAGAGATAAGTGAGGCATGTTACCAAGCTGGTGAAGGTTCCCGATGATGGGTAACTTTCGAGGGCCAGGTGGAAGATTCAGCTTTCGTTTTCTTAAGTTATCCTGCAACAGAAACATCAACACTATTGCTACCAAAATGGATGCCAAAGTGAAGAAAAGCTTCCAGCTTTGGTTCAGCCATTTAAGAAGATCCATCGAAGTTTTGTCTTACAGGACTGAAGGGGTTATTTGGACGATACTGCAATTGCTTGGAATGGTAAGTTAGACAGAGATATGAAGAGGTCATAAGCTATAGGTTCAATGTTGTTGATTTGATTAAAGCATGTGACTATTTTATTCTTTTCTGGTTCTAAAAGTCTTTCACTCGGCGGGGGAAAATAAGCCCTTGTACTTTTCTGATGATTTGGAAATTAACAAAAGGGACTATATTTTATAATTTTCATTAGCAGGGTGTTAATTTGATTTAGCAAAACTTAATCTAAACATAAGCTTCGAAATTTAATTATACTGATTACTGATTAAATTTTTATGTTCTTACCGGCACACTTTCTGGCATTTGGAGATCGGGAAGCCATAACACTTCAGACATATCTTCTTTTTACTAATCTAAGAAAAATGTTTACCGAACTAAATCAAGCAGTACTCGGTAGGCGTGCACATAGAGCGACAGTGAAAGCTTGACTTGACCCATCTGCTGGGCCTTAGCCGCTCATTTTGATATTTTAGTATTTTGTCCTTCGTTAGGACATGTCAATGCAACTTCTTATCTTTAGCATGGTCCAAGCTCCAAGTAATCGTACACAACCATTCTTTGATTTTAGTATCCTGGGTTGCCGGAACCGACTCTTTGAGTGAAGACTTCTCATAGGAATAGCCTTCGAAGGGATGGTCTGGCCGGGCCAGAAATCAGCCTTAGGTGATAAACCAAGGCCTAACCTGTGAGAATTTGAGAATCGGTTAGCTAGCCTTTTGCAATTTTCAACGTTTCTTTTCCTGTCAAACCCACGTCTAGATTATAAGTAAGTCAAATAAAACCAAATTTAAAATTAATAGAAAAATATGAGTATAATTAATATTAATTCATCCTTGCACTCACCCCAAATATGTGAGATCTAAGAGGACCTAATAATACATAATCTTACCCTTATAAAGTAGAGAGATTATTTCCAGTAGACTCACATGAAAATATAACAATAAAAAAAGTACATAATATAGTAATAATAAAAAAAATTATAAATAAATAATGCAAGTTAAAAAAAGTAAATAAATAAAAATAAAATAAATAAATATTCATTTATTTTATTCAATTAAACATAAAAGATGCCATAAAATAACTAAATGCATTAAAAAACTAATAAACAATTAGAATAAAGTAATAATTAATAATTAAACTAAAATGGTAACCTCAGAAAGATAAATAAAATAAAAATGTAGTAGGATAATAACAGTTTATCAAAAAGATGTCCAACAGTTTGAACAAATTATATGGATGTAAAAAGAAATAAGTTTGCTACAAAACTAGCAAGATGACCTGTAAAATTAATGTAGTAGACTTTTGAAAGATTTAGTTATGTGATGGCAATGAAATGTAACAAAAGAAACTTGAAATGACAAGGAAACTAGGTCCAAATAAGAAAATGCCATTAGTACAGTAATTAAGTAATCATCTCGCTTAACGAAAGCATTGCAATTGAAGCATTAGCTTCAGCCATGTTACTTATTCTTTTGATCAGTTCATCCATAACAGGAAATACAACCTGCTCCATAGTTATTAATTATTAAATAAAAATACATTTCCAAGGCTTTAAAAGAATAGTCTTTCTCCCTTTTGATTAAAAGTTCAAACAAAATTCTAAAATTAGCTTCTATAAGATTTTAGCTGCGTTCCGACTACGAAGATTCTTTTTTCCTATTAAGCCAAACTATTTCAGGGAAAATAAACCACCACAGAATTGTTTCAATTTGCAAATTTCGGTATAGGAAGAATCCATTGGCACGTTCGAAATGCAAAGTAGAAATGCATTTCCCTTTAGTAGGCTACACCTTTGTCATAAATGGTTGGATATACCGTTATCGGCTTAAGAATCTTTTCCGATCCTGAATCTCAATGGTCATCCATTAGCAACTCTGGTGGCCCAATGCTATTCACATTGGCTTCTAACTGAGGAAGCCCATCACCATCATTACTAAAGTCAAGCTCGTTTTCTTCTTGTTGGAAAGTGGTCTTATAAAAATTCCATTAGAATATGGTAAAGCTGTAACTTGAATATTTCCAGCCTGTGAATGGAATTGCATGAACAAAAACAACAAGAGAATGAAAATATGAAATAATGCAATAGCTAGAAGTGCTTAAGCATGTAATTTAAGCTAACCAATTTTAAAAGTGCATCCTACTTCTGATCCATACAGTCTTTCAAACCAGCTACTTTACTTTGGTATCCTTGCAAAGCTTGATGTGCAAGAAGCATATTACTTTACTTTTAAGGTTGGACTCGGACAAAAAAATATTGCGATGATGTCTCCCACTACCCTAATGACATAAAGGGAACTTTAATGGAAAATTTATGGTGACTTACAACTTTTAATAGATATAAGAGAATAAACCAAACAACAGACTTCTGAAGCACCTGAACTTGTTCATCCTTGTGACCAATTCTAAAGCCTTTCCCTTTCCACTTTTATCAACTACAAAAGATCTCCCTACATATTGACCATACGAAGTAAACAACTTAATATTTTCCACTCCATTCAAGGATACTAGGAATAAAATAACAATGTTAATATAGTAGACTTAAGAGTCATTCCCTAGATAAGCCAATTACCAAAGTTAACTAACATACGAGCACCAAAAGGGTTTGGATTTTACTTGAGACAATCTTCATTTTATCCACATGCTCCTCTAAAACTTGGCTAGACTTCTAACCTCTTCCCTCCACAAGCTTGAGCATAGACACAAAGATGTGATGATAACAGACAAATAATCAGAAGCATTGAACCTCCTTATATATGCACTCACAGTAAATGAATGAACTGGAGAAGACCAAATCGTCTTCAAAGAAGTGCATTACTCCTAACAGGCTAGCTTCACAGTAAAACTCAATTGAAACTCTAGGCAATATCTATAAAAGAATAGAATTAATGACCATCTAACAGAGCTTGACCACATATTTGGACACACAAATGAGAAAAGATCAAAATTTTGGAGGTTATACATAAAAAGCAAACAACAATGATCAAGTGTTAGTCCCTTAAGTCCTAGTAACAGAATCGTGCAGACATTGGTGAACTTTGATCAATGTTTGACACTCGAAGTGACAGTAAAGGTGACGAAACAAGGCAAAGACTTATAAATAGGTAAGAAAAAAAAGGCATTGTTAATGAGTTGGCATGCATTGGTGCATATTAATAGAAATCTTCAATAAGATGAAAGGATCAGTTATGAGACCAAAACATAACTTAAGATAGACCTTAGATTGAATGGTTGCTAGATCACATACATAAGAGAGACATGCGAGAGCTATAAAAACTTAATGTGGGCTCCAATAGATGGACCATGATTAATGAACTTGACATGGGTAACATTGGACCCGACCAATGTGTTATGAAAGGCTTTGGGCTTGGATAACTCATCATTAATAGATAGAGATCAATGGGAGATCTTGAGTGATGTAGCAGATAAGATCACAGTAGATACACATCAGCTCTAAAAGATAAAGACTATATAGGAGGATCATCTGAAGATAATAAAGTTCTTTATAGATATGGATGTATCATTAATCCTAATTAAATGTAATCTCTTATCTTATTAGTTATAATGTAGCTAAATCCTATTAGATAGATATTTATTTAGATTGCGTGTCATCTAATTATTTAGTGTGATATAATCTGATTAGTATCAAATGTGATCTAGTTAGTTCAGTTTAATTGGAATTATGAATTGTAAAGGCAAAGGTGCCTATAAATAACTTATTTGAGTCTTACTCCTAAACAGGAAAGCTAGAGACGAAGGGAATACATTGAGAGAGAGTATTCCTTTATATACTTTTGGGAAAATAAAGGTTAGTTTTCACCGTAACTTTTGTGTGTTTATTGTGGCCTATGATTATTTAATACTTTTGTAGTATTCTTACTTGAGTGTTTGAGTTAAACACTATGAGGGTTAAGAGGCATTTGAGAACAAAGTTTCGTTGGTCAACGATCATATGTGGGAAGGCTGAATCTTTCTTAAACTAACCTAAGTGAGATTATTGTATAAAGGAGTATGCGTAACTTCGGTATAAGTTTAGTGTCTAAGAAAACCTTTGTACAATTGGTATTAGAGCCAAAATATCAATGTGGTAAGAGGAAAAAATTTAACAGAACGTGTCAATAGAGTAGAGGCACTCATAAAGCCAAATCCTCAAAGGGAGGAAGAGGTCATTTCATACTCATCTCGGTTAGAGATTTTTACGACGTAGATCCAACAGTTGCAACATCAAATAACAAACTTGATAAATGCACAAGAGGATTCTTGATTAGAGACACGATCCTAAGGCATGTTGTTGCAATGAAGGATGCTGGACGTGCTGAAAGCACTTTGTTGAAATTGCTAGAACCCCAAGTTTTTTATGGCAAGTGGAGTACTAAAGAATTCAAAATTTTCTTATGGGATATCAAGCAGTACTTTGCTATGACAAATGTGTCTGATTTGGAGAAGGTGTTTGAATCAGAGAAGGTGTCAATCATGACTATATATATGGTGGAGGATGTAAAACTACTGTGGAGAATGAGAAATTCCAATAATATCAGTATAGGTAGACCTCTCACTAACACTTAAGAGCAGATGAAGAAGGAGCTAACGAATCAGTTATTCCCCAACAACACTTCATGGCTCATAAGGGAAGCTTTAATGAGGTTAAAGTAAGATGGCTCAGTGCAGAAGTATGTGATGAATTCACATCTTTGATGTTGAACGTGTAGACAATATCTAAGGAAGACAAGTTATTCAACTTTATAAACAACTTGTAACGTTGGGCATAAATGGAGCTTCGGAGGCAAAACGTCGAAGACCTCCTAAGTGCAATGGTGGCTGTAGAAGCCTTATTAGATATCTAAATGCCACCACCAATTCAAACTAGTAATGAGGGAAAGAAGAATGTTGGGCTAAAGTATAGCTTAGAGAAAGGAAAGAAGATAATAGGTGAATATTCTTAATGTAAGTCTAAGAAACAAACAAAATAGGATATTACTTATTTCATTTATGAAGGGCCATACTTTGCTTGTGAATGTCCAAGATGGAAGGTGGGTGAGGAGAAAATAAATTATATGGTTGCAAAGGATTAAGGAGAAGGAGAAGATGATTTAACAAAAGAAGTCTGCCTTAATAATTATTTTTTGTTAGGCGCAATGATCCTTGTGAAAGAGCATTTGAACAAAAGCAAGGATAAACCTAATAGAGAGGGAATATGGTACGTGGGAGATGTGTCAATGACTAAGGATTCTTTAAGAAAGTTATATTTAGAGGAGTACCGATATATTATTTTGACGAGGGTGTTGAGTTCTTTTGGTGGGGATGGTTTGCTAGACCCTTAAGTCCTAATAGTGAAATCATGCAGGCATTGGCAAGCCTTAACCCATATTTGACATTCGAGATGATGGAACAAGGCAATGACTTGTAAGCAAGTAAGAAAAATGGGCATTGTCAATGAGTTGGTATGCATTGCTGCATATTAGCAGAAATCTTTGATGAGATGTAAGATTCGAATGTGAAACCAAAAGATAAATTAAGATGAACCTTGAGTTGAAGGTTAGTTGGATTGCATACATGAGGGAGACATATAAGAGCTCTAAAAACTTAATGTGGGCTTAAATAGATGAACTATAACTAATGGACTTGACATAGGTAAGCATTGGACTAGACCAGTGTGCTATAAAAGGCTTTGGGCTTGGATAACTCATCATCAATGGATAGAGATAAAAGAGAGATCTTAGATGATATGACATATAAGATCATAATAGATATACATCAACTCTAAAAGATAAAGACTACATGGGAGGATCATCTGAAGATAATGGAGGTCATTATATATATGGATGTATCATTCCTAATTAAATGTAATTTCTTATCTTATTAGTTATGATGTAGCTAAATCCTGTTAAATAGACAACTATTTAGATCGATGTCTTCCAATTGGTTGTATGATTTAATCTGATTAGGATAAGATAAATTTTAGTTAGATTATAATTCTGAATTATAAAACCATAGGTGCCTATAAATTGCTTATATGAGTCTTGCTCTTAGAGAGGAAGGGAACATATTGAGAGAGAATTCCTTTGTATACTTTTGGGGAAGTAATAAAGTTTGATTTTCACCATAGCTCTTGTGTGTTTATTGTTACCTATAATTATTTAAAACTTTTGTAGTATTCTCACTTAAGTGTGTGAGTTAAACACTACAAGAGTCCTGAGGCATTTAAAAACAAAGTTTTGTTGATCAACGATCATATGCTGGAAGGCTGAGTCTTGTTTAAATAGACCTAAGTGATATTGTCATGCAAAGGAGTAGACATGACTTTGGTATAAGTTCAATGTTTAGGAAAACCTTCACAACACCAAATATAATGAGCATATGTACCTTAATGAGATTGAAGCCTATAAGAGAAATTGCATGCATGATGTTTTGACAATTTTTAGGTATCTAGTCATCTTCCTTTGGTTCTGTCTTTAAATTCTTCCTTCCTCTTTTCTGGCCAATCACTTAATCGCATCTTCCAAACACCCAACACTCCTCATCAAAAATAAATTTAAATCGATAAAAGACACCTAAAAAACATATTAACCACCATAATGCTAATTCTGTATAGTGTATTATTCGAAACCTTCAAGCCTTCTGTGCTAAAATTTCCCACTTTTCTCTAAAAACAATATATTTTATAACATTTAAGATTGTTCAAACAGGAGACAAGACTTCAATGTGTATAAACAGTAAAGAGACAAATCCTTTAAAGCTACATAGGCAAGGAAATTTAATAAACATCCAAAGAAGGTAAAACACTTGACATACTCAAATCATGTCACAATACTAATTGCAATTTTCCAATTCCTCTATAGGTTTTGCTCCAGGTTCTTTCTATTTGGTGCCAAGTTTGCATCTAATTTTCAAAGTAATCCTTTCCATAATACAAAACTCTGTCTAGGCTGAGCCCCAACTGCCTAGGCTCGAGGCCCAATTAGGCTGAGAAAATAGGGCCTAAGGCCTGACCTCACTCGGGCCTTTTTACCATCCCTACTCATATCAAGTGCAACATTCCTTTTTTGTTAAGTAAGAATACCACCCTTAACATCTCTACTATCATCTTGACCACCACAAAAGGAACTTCCACTACTAAGTTACTAGTTTAGTCTTTGCCTTCTATCTTTCTTATGTTGACACTTTTCAAACGAAGTCTTCATTTTGCAATTTTACATGATATCATACTTTCTTACAAGGCTCTACATCACTTTTGATCTCAAACAAATGCCTTTTCAGTTTAGTGATTTCTCCACCTTTTAAATGCTTGTTACAATCAAACAAATGATGTAGTTCTTAATTCTAAAAACCAATCTAGCATAAGCATAAGCTGGATCATCAAATCTTTCTAACCTGAAGCAACTAAATTAATAGAAGTACTTAAACTTCTCTCCATTTATTTGTAAAATAAATAAATACATGAAAATATTAAATTAATAATTTGATTATCAACTATTATAAAAAGCGTATTAGTCAATTAAAAGAACATAAACATATATCTTAAATTCTAAAAGCATACGTATAACTTGAACTTTAAAAATATACATGCATTTTATATTCAAAGTCAATAGTACAATAATCATTTTACTAACTACTAATGGAATTAAAAATGTGGAATAACTTGTGTAAAATAACAATAAGAAATAAAGTAATAACAACATCTGAACAATCATATGATATAGAACTGCAAGTGAACTTCACTAACTTATATAAATAATTGTTGCACTTTTATAATAATAACTCATTTTATGTGTTTACATAATTCAACCATAACTCACAACTATAATCTATTTTGTGTGATTACATAATTCAACCATATTATAACTCATCTAGTCTGATTATATAATCCAGCCATAGATTCACAACCATAACTTATTTTGTGTAATTACATAACGCAACCATAAACTTAAAAGTATAACTCATTATGTATGAATACATAATTCAACCATAAATTCACAACTTTCTAATTTTTTTATCAATATTACATCTTAATTTTCATTAAATATCACTCATTTTAGTTTTCCTTTATAAATCATAAAGAACAAACACACATTGTAGCGCCCCCTTACCGCAGGGTACCTACTGAGATGCCCAGAGATCATTTTGATACATATCTTACGATAAGGGCAAGTTACATTCGATCACTATACTCATTTCACATGGCATGGTATCGTAAGTCACTTATAAATTATCATAAGAAAATCACAATATTTTAAAACCAACTTTTTCCTCATTTCATTGAACAAAACCAAAAGTCTACGTTGTCTTTCCAACCTTTACTACATGTACATCATTAAAGCCTAATACAAAAGTGCTGCACGAAAGAGGAAAATACTCAAAGTCTATCTAGTATGTCCAAAAATCCCAACTGACGGACCTTTGAGCCATGACTTCTCTTGCCAATCACAATCTACACGGCTGGTAGAGCCTCTCAGTGGCTAGAGTCGTCTCTTGGTCTTGAAAAGACAATGTTGTAATTTTGATAAGTTTTGCAAACTCAATGAGGTAACCATCATTGATGGTTCACTCAATTCATGCATCACAACAATTCACATAACATAT
>JAOQMP010000028.1:6077-20946 GCA_027563575.1 Erythroxylum pedicellare | reverse complement strand
TTGTTTTTCTTCCCTATTCTTAGCATTTAAATTTGTTTAAATTGTTTTGTGTGTATTAACTTCTGATTTTATAAAAAAGTTTAAAAGATCTATTCAACCCCACTTCTAGATCGTTTACACTCCTTGGATTAGAGATGATACTTTATAGTTAAGGGGTTGTCTATTTCTCAACTGAGAAATTTCGAACTTGTGAATTAGAGGACTTGCATCCATCCAATTGTTAAAACACATCCAAGTGTTTTGTCCATTTCTGACCTTATGTTTAATGTATGGATAAAGTAGGCTTCTTAAACTTATCAGGTGATTAAAGATTCAAGAATATTGACTAGATGTTGTCATTTGTCAAAAGTTCTGATTTCCAAGGTGCTATTCATGGACCCATTTGGTCCATAGAGCTTCTTTATCTGTAAGTAGCCTTCAAACTCTCTTACTTAATAGCACCTTTTGTATAGTTGAAATAGAAATTATTCCCAATCTACCTTGTTTCTTAGAAATTGTTATCTCGCTTCATTTGACTTTTACTTTTTTGGAATTTTCAATTTTCCAGCTCTATAGAAAACTTTCACAATTTTATCAGTTTCTTTAGTAACCTTCTTTGGAAGTATAATGCAATCTATCAAATGTATATGTAAATTGCTAAGTATTGAAATTATAAGCGTGAGTCGAGCTATATAAGAGAGAAATCTATTTTGTCATGTGTTCACTCTGGATTTTATCCATTTCCAAGAGAGGGTGTAACACCCCGACATATACCCTAAAAGTATTATAGCATGTCTAGGGTGTATTAAGAAGTGAACATAATGAATTAAGTGAATCTAAGTATAGTAAGAAATATAATGGTACTTAATGTAAAAGACAAAGGTAAATGGATAAGTTGTTCGCTTCGACATGGACATATATACTTAGACATGAAATATGTATGGAAAATTTTGATATGGTTGCTCGAGTTTATGAATTTGATGTGAAGATAATTGATAAAAAAAAGTATTCCATAAGTAAATGGGATGTTTTTGGTTAAATTAAATGTATTTTTATGTTGTTCTTGCATGATAAGACTGAAGTTAGTTGATTTGGGATGTGTAACTTGTTAAATGGATAGGTTCTACTGAACAAATTTTTGTAATTTGGCCATTTCTTGGCATGTAAACCTCTAAATTAGATAATTTCAATTTTAGATTAAACTAGAGACATAGGTCTAAAACTTTCATGAAGGAACGAAAATCTGATTCTGCCTCTAAGAGTTTTGAATTTTATTTTGAAGTTGAGTTCCGACTATTGTCCTTGTTTTATAACTCCTGGAATAATTAACTAAATTGCATGAAATTTATTCCATTAGAAACTTAAGACAAAGGAGAGTAAAATTAATTGATAAGATCATAAGCCAATATGGGAATTAAAGGGATAAGAAGGACCAATATGTAATTTTCCTAAAGTCAACTCATAGACCCATAAGAGTAAAGCATGTATGTCTAATAGAATTGTAACACATGGTCCAATAAAATTGTAAATCATGGTCTAATAGAATTGCTACACATGGTCCAATATAAAATTAATATATGTTCTAATAGAATTGTAACACGTGGTCTAATGGGATTGTAACACATGGTACAATCATGCACATATATATGTGTCATATTTTGATCCAAGCTCAATTGACTTTCCAGGTATGTATTCTTATGTATAGATCTTGATTATTCAATTTATGCTTATATACCATAAGACCAATCAAACATTATATCTTGTATACTACCATTTTGCAATCAGGTTTATACATTTAAGTAAGCTTGATTTACTCCAAATTCATCAGCCATACATTACACTTATCCTTGTACCTTTTCATGATCAAAAAGCTTCTTATAACACACATATAATTGTTACTTTAAATATGGAATTTCAGTAAGCTAGATTTATACATTCACTAAACTTTTTTTTCCAGCAATATATATTTATACATTTACCCAATTCTCATGCACCATCTTTAATTCTCGTTCATCCATACCTTATACACATTACTATGTCTTTAAGATCATGTTTGCATTAAAAGAACTCATTTTTTCCTTTAACAAATCATAATTTCCAGCTTTGAACATAACCACATCAAAACAGTCTATTCTTTACATTATGACATCAATTAACTACATAAACTTATCAAGCTCTTAACCAATTAATCAAGCAACAATATAGGCTCATTCATAGCCTTAATCAAGTCCAATTATACCAATTTAGAGTGATTTTTCTCTGCTGTTTTGACATGAACACAAGGCTGAAATTAAAATTTTAGAATTTGTCATTAACATGACTAATATGTGTAACTTTACTACCTTCAATATTTCACGAATTTTACAAGCTGAGAGACGTCACTAACACTTGAAAATTTCCATATTTCATGTCCATTAAGGTTATTTCATTTTAGGTTAATTTAACTTCCATGTTGGTTACACTAAGGCTTATAAAATTCTGCTCACTTATGTCATTAACAATAACTTTTTAGGAACACACCTACAACTCTAATTTTCCAGATTCAAAAACTCCTTAATAACACATATCTTTAGCATGAATTCCTCATCAATCATAATTCATATCCCAACTTAAATCATCCATGCAACAGCTCATAAACTACTATTTTCGAACATACAAAAACAGAACAGAAAAGTACCCATTCATTCTTCATTTTTCAGCACATCTTCAACACCAACACCACATTCAATCCATTCCTAATAAGCCATAATAAAAATTCTGCTAACATATACCACAATAGGTCAGTGTTTCACTTACTTGATTAGCTTGAATGACACCTCAAATGTCAAGCTTACTTAGCCTCACATGCAAGAACATTTCAAGAACATTGAGGGGGTTGTGATGGTTCAGCCATGGCCAGAAAATGAAGACAATAGTATATGTCACAATGTCCTGCCTCTATAGCTATATTTATGAAACATTTTGCATGGGTTTTGGGTGGTGATATACAGAGCTAAGGCAGAAACTCAAAGATGTAGGTTATGGGTGGGCTTCGACAATGAGAGGGAGGAGAAGGAGAGAGCATACAGCAGAAATAGCAGAGAAGATGACCATGCGATGTTTTAAGTCACATGGTGTAAGATGAGTGTTCTTTCTTTAAGGAAACTTATCATGTAATTAAGTTAGATACATGTCGTCCATTTTGGCTACCAAATGTCACTTAATTCCTATGCCATTTGTCACTTAATTCTCCAAGCCATTTGTCACTAATTTTATAGGTCTAGTTATCCTAAATTTTCCCATGTCAACTTGTCTTGCTGCTCGAAATTTTTCCTAAGATAAATGTACATATTAATCCATCAATCTTACAATTATGACAAATAAAATCCAAATTCCTAATTGTAATCCATCAATTCTTTTTATTGGTAAACCAAAATACAAGACATTAGAAATGCATAATCATGTCACAATCATTTTGAAACTTTCATACCCCGAAACATTTCAATTGAGTGCACATAAAATCTTTGCATTTTTTAAAAACATAATTCATGTATGTATGCTGATATTATGCATGTGAATGAATTCATAAAATTATCTCCTAAATGCACCAAATTAATTCTATAATGATGTAACTCATGTGATTCAGTATTCTAACACTTTAACCCTTAGTAGTTTTTGAAACCAACTATTAGAAGATAGGTTAAACAACTAAGGGGGAATGGATATGGCTTAGATCAAGGTTGTCCTTAAGTAGATTAGAGGAGGACAACTCTAAGCTGGGGGTGTTCTTGTCATGTTTCACTTGAGGAGTGTTATTGGCATTTGGCTCTAATCTAATATTCATTAGTTTTTATTTGGTACCTAGCTTGAAAATTATACATGTGGCTTTCCAAAATTTAGCATTTGTTTTAACAGGAAGGCTTCCAAGGTTAGGAAAGTGAGATTAAATCCTCTATTAGTTCTTTATCCCTACTAAAACATAATATTTTTAAGGACTCTAGCAAATCCTTCCTAAGCTCTATTTCAATGCATATTTTGGTGCATTCGGTTCTCCCAATTTCAACTGTGCATTCATCAAGGCATGATGGTTTACCCAAATAGATTGCTAAGTAGCTCAGGCCTTGTATAAAACAAAATTCTAATAGTATATTGTGAAAGTTAACCCACAAAGGAATGGTGTAAAATTTTGTTTAACCAATGATATACTTAGTTTCCAAATTTAGAGAATTAGGGGCTTACCAAAGTTGTTCCAAAGCCTTTGCTCAAGAACCTTTTTATGTTAGCTTCATCTATAAATTTAAATAGTGAGTAATCCTTTTCAATTACTAATACCTATAAAAGACCATATTTAAGCCACCTTGCTTTAATTTAGGCTTGTGTTCTTAGGTAAGGGTATTTTATCAATAAAGAACCTCACTAAGGTGGTTTTTTAGTAGGCTGCATCGACTTTAAAGTGCTTAATTGGGGGCATCATAGGTTGATAAAAGTCAATGGAGGATTAGGGGATAAAAGTGAGCATACCAAAGGGAGCATAATTACCATTGACTTAGCACAAGCTTTTTTTCAGTGGAGCTTGCAAAAGGTTAAGTTTAAACTTACATCTATAGTATGAGAAGATAGAGTCTTAGCAGGCTTTGAAGTTTTAGGAAGCTCTAAGATGGTGGCCTACATAAAATTAGGCTTATTTGAAAGGGTATGAAGGTTACAGCATGGGTTAGGGAGAGCTAGAGTAACTCTTATTGAAGTGAAAACTCGATGTATTTTCATACTTCAAAATGTAAGAAACCAACAGATGAAGGAGGGCAAGAAAGTTTTTAAACTAAAAAAGGCAAGTCACCATAATGAAACTATTTGTGAAATTACAAATAGATATTTAATAACTAATGTATGAAAATTTTTGAAACATATAACTTCTAAGTTTAAGATTTGAACTTTTAGTTCCTTGTAGTGTTTGGACCAATATATGTGTTTTTTTTTCTAATCCTGGATATATATTATCTTTTATATATATATATATATATATATATATTATCTTTCATTATTCTTTTAAGTTTAAAAGTTTAATTTGTTCTTCAATATTTTGCAAAATATTTAAATAAGTTCTTCTTCTTCTTCTTCTTCTTCTTCTTCTTCTTCTTCTTCTTATTACTACTATTATTTTATCATTTTATATTCTAATGTTACTAAAATAGTACTTATTGCTTCCTAAATAGGGTGTAAAAGGAACAATAAAAATAATTATAAGAGCTCACTTATATCTTTAGTAAAAAATTAAGGTAAAATCTGCACATTTTGTTAATGTCTAAAAAATTATTTTAAAAATTATAATATTGTCTAATGGGTCTAAACTATCCAACTATTGGTCTAAATTGATAACCTAAGCACTAAGAACCAAAACAACTTTACTTTATTCGGGTTTAAGATGCCACTAGTACCATTTTCAAAATATTAAGGTGTAATGAGTAGTTATGGATATAAACTTACTTAACCTTAAAAAATTGTTAGAAATAAAAATTTTGATTTTCTTTTAATAAAACTAATAGTGGTTTTATGAAATTAAAAGAATGTATTAATAAGTAAAGGAACCCCTAATGTATAATAAGGATGAAAGTCAATTTACCAATATCTAACTAGGCAAATACTAACAATATGATGAAATACAATCTAATATTTTAGTTACATAACTAGCTTTGTAGCTTGTCTATCAACTTCCTCTATTAGAATCTTGAAATTAAGAGCACCAAGGACTCGTTTGGATAGAAAATGTAGTTGCGATTAGCCTAAGTGTAATCTTACTCTATGTGACTCAGAATGTGAAACCTTGTGCTAATGGAGTTGATATGCTTTCACTTTGCCAATGACTATCATAATTGAGCCTTCAGCTCTAAAACTCTTCATGCTTTATGTTCCCCCTAGCAAGTCCCATCTTTGTTATATTCCTTAACTTGTTTTGTCACTTCCCAACCTTGGATTGTGACCAATGCTAAAGGAACAGTAAACTTAAGGTTTATTAGACCCTTAGTAAGCTTAAAATGCCATCAAATCCCTATATCTATAGTAAAGATGATATTTCAAAATGATCAAACTCATGCTAATAATAATAAAATAATACACAATACTCAATGTGCTACAATATTAAGATAGTTTATACAAGGGAAATCCAATATATACAAGACTACTACGGCTCTAGAGTCAAAGGTAACCAAAAAACATACATCGAATCACCAAAGAGGAAGAAGACTGACAAAGTACCCTGTTAAAAGAGATTTGAAAAGAAGATCTTGAAAAAATAGTTGAGGGGAGTCAGATGTTGCTGAGTGAATTAATATTATGGTTATCTTATGCTCTCCTAAGGACTTCAAATGATACATAAATATATTTATAATGTATTACATTCATAATGAAATTTCATAACATAATGATTTTTTTTCATAAACATGCATGCATTTCCCATAACAATATCATGTCACATAATCATCACAATCACAAATGCTAGTGGGGGACTGATGAACAACCTTTTGACAAACCGCTTACCCATAAACTATAGCTATAGGGGCTTTTTGTGCCACACAGGTCACTTAGTCGAGTGTAGTGGACTGTTGTCCAAGAGCCACACTCCACCGAACTGCCACAACCTCATTATGACTTGATTGTGATCTGAGAGCAAGCTTGATTGAACAACCACAATCATGCTACCTCTCATGTACCATATATCAGTTGACATTTGAAAGCAAGCTTAACCAAATCACCCCAGTCGTGTCATATCTAAATCGGTAGACCCAATACTAACCCAAATCTATACCCAACTAATGAGTCACTGTGTGCACAACCTAGGGACACCCATTAGATAACTCATACTATAACAATCCTCCATATTATCACATAATAAGACAAGCACAAAATTGCGCAAAAAATATGTATACATGTGGCAATCCATATGTATGAATGTCATGTGTGCATATAAAAATGATGGTGATTTCCATGATGAATATAAATTTTTAATGCATATTCATAACCATGAATATTAACTCACAGATAGAATGGGCTCCTTTGTGCCGAACCTAGTGTCTTGAAGTGGAGGGTTCAGCTCCTGATTGATCTATAGAAAAAAAGTTGGAATGACCATTAGGATTTAAAACCTAAACCAAATTTAGACACTCCAAAAATAAGACTATGACTCAATATTAAAGAGTTTTATTTTCTATTTAAAAATGACGATGTCATGCTTTACAAGGATCTATTGAAAATTTTAGTAGAGTTTCCTTTTTAAAATAGAGACCCCCTTCTGAAAGAAGGGTAATTCCTACAATGAAAAGACACTTCTATGGCCTCCAGTAATCACAGCTTAATTTGGGCCTCTAAACTATATGTCTATGCTAATTGGGTCCACATTTACATTGCAAAAATTCATAATAAATCCAATCATAATTCAAGTATACCAATTTCTAACCCATACACACTCATTTATACTCAATACATTAAGATATTCTCAATCCTAATCAAGAACAACTCAATTTAATCAATTTCATGCATTTTATAAAAACATAACACTTTTAAAATTTTATCTCACAAACTATGAAGAATTTTGGTACTTTTCTTTTATAAAAATTGATCTACATAATATTTGGGAATTTTTAAAATTAATTTTGATCATTTCTGAGCTGGTTGGAAAATCATCACCATCACCAGAGCGTGGGGTACACGCATCAGTGCCAGAGGGGCAGTGATCTTCACCACCTACCTAGAAATGATGAGCTTACATATAGAAATATAATGGCTTTGGTCTCGTGTCAAAACTCCTCCTAGTTTGTGAGAATTAATGGTTTAAAGCTCTAAGGTGACTCATTTATGTTCACCAGTAAAATAGGCTGATTGGTGTCGAACTTCTCTTCTTTCCTACTTTTTATGGATGTTAGACATGATGGTGGTGTTAGTTTCAACAAAAAAGGACTAAAATAGGAGATCGATGACTTACCTAAATGAACCAAAATTTCAATCGTGATTCCTCCAAATTCGGGTCATTTTTGAAGAAATAAGTTTATGGGTTTTGTAGAATGTCCCGAGAACTTTATGTAAAGCCTTAGATTGTCAAAAATGGTTGTCAGACGGTGAAGTTATGACTATCGAAAGTTGGGAGTGAATAGTAACCTATAGAGAAAAGAGTTCAAGGGAGAAATGAACTTAAACTTTCTTAAGCTTAACTTATACTTTTATAGGTTTATCTCTTTATTAGTCCATTATGAGTAATTTAACAAAAATTTGGATCATTGCATTCTTCCTCTTCTATCTTGTTTGTTGCTACCGTTTCCCTCATCTAGTTAAGTCCTTTAAAGATAAAAACTTTAACAATTGTGAGGTTATTCCCTAGTTTCTTAACATTTGTCTCACTCTAGACTAAATATACATTACAACTAAGGGATAACATAAATATTTTAAGGTCCCCATTTTGATTAAAGGACTTATCACTATCCCATATAATCAAGTCATCCTAATTGTTAATGCTAAAAAATGCATTACATCTAAGTTGAACCTGCTTCTATAGACTTTTTGAATATTAACAACTAAAAAATAAGTGTGAGGCATTCTTATTTTCCAAATCACATAAGTCACACTTTAGGTTATTTTAGTATGTGATTACACTTCATTTTCATTCTTTTCTTGGTTGCAAGACATATGATAAAAACTATCTTGGGAACATTTGAGTATAACCAAATTAGTTTGCCCAACATATTTCATCCCTATAATCTTTTAGTAGTTCTACGTAAGATCTACTTGTAGACTATCCTAACTTATGTCTTTTCCTTTTTATGTTGTTTACTTATTCAACATTTGGCCTTACATAAGTAAATTTACTCTTATGAAAGCAAATCCCCTTTCATTGCATGACTATTTCCCACCTTCCACTATTTATTTTTCTCTTACATTGTCTATCAATATGTCTAATAGATTAATCTTTTGGATCCGAGTTCAAGGGCTTAAAGCATACTAATCATCATACTAGAACCATGTATCCTTCATATTTCCTATAATAAATTTGATCTCCATTCTTATGAGGCTCCTCAATCAAGCATTTGGTTAAAAGTCTTAGAGTTATCTAATTTCTCTTGAAGATTCCAGAAAAAGTTCATCCATTTCACCTAAATGGAATCCTTTCCACTGTACAATTTCTACTTTTTTTAATGAGAAATTTATTTATGATTTGAATTATAGTGAGTCCAAAGCCTCTTTCTAACTTAAGAACACATCCCATACCATTTTACCTTTGAGCTTCTTTCTTTGGTTGTAGTACTTGACTAAAGGAAGTAGCTGTAGTATTTTTATCTCTTTAACTATCTTTTAGGTAATATAAAATGATAACTCCAATAGTTATGCAAATACATGAGTATTGATATGACCAATTACGATATCCTAATATATGATAGTGATTTGTTTTGCTAGCTTTGTATTTAACTTTTGATTATATCAAGAAGGGGTAGGAAATCCTTATATGATGGTCTTATTTAGGTTATCGAAATGCCTAAGTACTTAAAAGGAGTTTACCTAAGTTGATGATCAGAGATCCTGAACAATTCTTATACTAGTTCAAAAGCCCCTTTTGAGATATAAAGATTAATCTTTATATAATTAATACTCAACCTCAACATCCTTTGAAGTTCATACAAAGAACTAATTGTAATTGACATTAAATTCTTGTTAACCCTACTCAAGAGTATCAAATCATTTGTAAACATGAGATGATTAACATATAAAATATAATAGCATGAACCATAATTTGTATCTCATTCTGAAGCTTTCTTGTCATTTCCTTTAAATTGTTTTTGAAACTGGCCAATCTCAACCACTATAGTCACACACGTGTCCAACCTTTAACAATATCCACAAAACATGTTAAGAGAACTGTATAGCTATTGTTGAGAAGGTTAAGCAAGATATGTTACCTTCTTTAGAGTTTAAGCCTATTTATAATAAGTTTTGAATCTTTTAGGAATTTAATTAAAATAAAATTCTAATTTCAATTAATCTTTAATTAAAATTAAGTGAATTATAATTAAATACTATTTAGATCCAAATCTTTATTTATTAATTTTCTCATATTTAATCATAAAGTTTCTCAAACTTTACAATTAAGTCCAACTTAATTAAAACAACTTTTCTTTCTTCAACCTGTTCTTCATATGTGACTTATTAGGTCCCATATTTATTGATAATAAATATAAATTATATTTATAATTAGATAAATTAAAATCCTCTAATTCATCTTTAATTATCTAATTAAATAATTTATATCTAAAATTCAAGATTGGTGTCTAGTAACGCATCATGACCACTTAAATATTTAAGAATATTAAGGTAGCTTTTACTATTTTTTCGTGCATAATTTAGTCCGTTCATTACAAAATATTTTTAATAGAGAAGATGAAATTAATGTCTACGCTATTTAAGTCTAGTAACTAGATATTTGTAAACTATTTTACAAATCTTCAATTTTTAAAGGCTTAGTACATGCATTAGTAACCTTTCCATATATTTGAAATGTGCCTTCTTTTGGTTAATACTTCCTATAATGAAATGAAATATTGTGTTAATATGTTTACCTTTATCTTACAAAATAGGTTTTTCCCCTAATATTATAGATGATTTTTCATCCATAAAAATTTTCATAGCTTCAATATGTTGCAAAATGCATCATCTTCATTAACTTTTGTAGCCAAATAGCATGAAAAATATATAAGGTAGTAGCAACATACTTTGCTTTACATGTTAAGAGAGTAACAATGGATTGTTTCTTTAAACTCCATGAGAATGCATCATCTCTAATATAAAATACAAAATCTAAGGTGCTTTTTCTATCATCTACATTCCTTCCCCAATTACTATCATCATTATACC
Source organism: Erythroxylum pedicellare (assembly GCA_027563575.1). Classification (NCBI taxonomy): domain Eukaryota; kingdom Viridiplantae; phylum Streptophyta; class Magnoliopsida; order Malpighiales; family Erythroxylaceae; genus Erythroxylum; species Erythroxylum pedicellare. The sequence continues at coordinate 10,098 of JAOQMP010000028.1, read as the reverse complement.
CGACTAAAGTAAAGTTGTCGGAAGATAAACAAAACAAGCCATAATCCATTTTTCCTTTAATAAACTTCAAAATAATTTTTGTTTCCTTCTAATGTGTGATTGTAGATGACTCTATAATGACTAGTGCCAACACTATATAAAGAATATTAAACCTTGAAAATTTTAAATACCTCTAATTTCTAGCGAACTTTCAATACAATGTCTCATCCACCTTTTCACTATTATCACATCTTGATAACTTTGTTCTTCATTCAGCATGTGTCAAAACTAATTAACAATATTTTATGTTGAATTCCTTTAAAATCTTCTCAATACACCTCTTTTGAGAAAGAAAAATGTCCTTATATGATTGTTTCACTTTAATGACAAGATAATATGATATGAGGCTACTATTAGTTGTATAAAATTTAACAATCATCTCTTTAAACTTCTCACATATAGTTAAATTAGTTGTATATTTTAAATAACAATATACAAGAAAATAATCAATACATCACCATTATGAACTTTTCCTATATAACATATTCTTGTATACATCTTTTAATCCTTTCTTTGACAAATAATTATCAATATGTCAATACCATGCCCTAAGAGTTTGCTTTAACCTATATAAAGCCCCTTTTAACTTCAAGACTCTGTATTCTTTCCCTTTGACAGTACAACTACTTCGTTGTTTTATAAACACTCCTCTTTTGAGTAGTCATTCAAAGGATTTAACATTCATCTAACAAAGTCTCCATTTTCTTTGAGTAGTCATTGTAATGAGTAACTAAATGGTTTTCAATTAAACAACTATACTTCATTATAATCTATAGTAGACCTTTGGATGTATCCCTTCGTACTAAGTCTTGCTTTAAATTTCTCCACTTCTCCATTTTCATTCTTTAAATATGTAGATCTATTTCACTTTAATAGTTTGTTTACCTTTTTAAAGTGAAATGAGCTATTAAGTATTATTTTTTACAATTTAACTCATATCTTCATTCATAGTTGTTCTCTCTCTCTCTCTCTTTTTTTTTTACCTTGGATTGCCTTTTCAAAACTTATAGGATCTAAACTTGAAAAAAAAAACAATAAAGATAAGAATCATTGATTTCCACTACTTTAGTATAGTTATCTTACAAACTTCTCATTTTTCTTGACCTTTCAAATGACTTGAAGGACTTAAATCAGCATATATAGGGGATGTTGTTGCAAGTTATGTAGGAAATTGATCATTAATTCTAATTTGATAAAATTTTTTTTGTGAAATAATGAAAGAAATTGTAATCTTCCTCTTGATTGTCCCATTTCTAAACATTATCTTTCTCAAAGTTGACATCTTAACTACCCACCAATTTCTTGCTTTTAAGATTAGAAACTTTATACCCATTTTGATCTCAAATCATACCCATTAAAAATTAGCTTCTAACTATTTCTTCAAACTTCCTTTTTATTATGTCTAAAATATAAAAGTATGCAATGCTGCTAAAAAACTTTCAAGTGAAAGAGACTCCCCTTCTACCACGTGTCTTTTATAGAGTGATCTTTATAAAACTTCTATTAGGACATCTTTTGGACAAGTATATTGCATATGCTACAACTTCATTCCAAAATTGTTTAGGTACTTATTTGTTTTTTAGCATGTACCTAGCTATATTAAGAACACTCATATTTTTCATTTCCATAATATTGCTCTAATAAGGTGATTTTAAGATTACTAAAACCTACTAATGTTATGATAATCACAAGAATCATTAAATTGATTAAAAGTGAAGTTACCACCTCGATTAGTTACCAATGCTTTGACTGGATATCTGCTTTCTTTTTCCACTAATGCTTTGAATTGTAGAAAGTTTCCAATTTCTCTTTAAAGAAGTAAGCCCTTTTTGGTAGTTTTAATCATTGATAAGTAATAGAAAATACTTTTTATGGGAAATTGGACTAAAAGGACTACAAATATTAGCATGCATACATTTAAGTAGATTTGAGACTCTTGAAAGTGACTGCTTTGGAAATAAAATTTTTAATTATTTTTCATATACTTACCCTTCATTTAACTGATTAGGATAATTAATAAGAGGCAACACATATACCATTTTCTCCCTCATTAAAGACTTTAATCATTTAAAATTTATATGACCCGCTCAAAAATGCTAAAGCCAACTTGGATCTATAGTATACGCTTTCAACACTTTACACAATCAACATATTTTTAAAAAGACAATTTCTTGGACATTTTGACCTCAGTGACTAGTTTGTTGTTGTCATATTTTAATAAAAGAGTTTTATTCTTTATTTCAACCTTATATCCCTTTTCAAAAAGTTTCCCTAAACTCAAATTATTATATTTCAAGGGTGAAATAGAATAAATTTGAAGGAATAATTGATGACATATTTTAACTATGTTTAAATAAGAATGTCACCTCTCCCTTTAATAATAACTTCTGTATTGCCTCCAAAGAAAGTATTACCTATGAAAAATTCATCAAGTGACAAAAATAAATTCTTTTAACATGTATCCAAAAATAAATTCTTTTAACATGTATCCAAAAATTTTGTTTTTTTGATCATTTTTCCACAACTATTTTCAATACACACTACAACAAAAACCACATTTGGCTCCTAAAAGAAACGTAGCCAAAAGTCCCAAAATTGTCGCTAATAGTTATTAGCAACAATTCATATTTGTCACCAGAAACGTCACCAAATCACTGTAGCTAAAACTATAAGCGACATTTTTCTCTAATCGTCACTAATAATTTTTCCTACACTTTATTTTCATAGATAAAAACTATTAGCGACATTTTTAGAAATCTTAGCCAATACTTAGTTTTTGTAGCTAAAAATTATTAGCAATGTTTTCAAAAACGTAGCCAAAGAGTTTTAGCTATGTTTTCAAAAATATAGCCAATGAGTTTTAGCTATGTTTTTGTAAACATAGCCAAATTTTTACCTACATTTTTGAAAATGTAACCAAATGGTTTTAGCTACATTTTATAAAATGTAATCAAAATTTTAATATAAATGTTAACGAAATGTTATACCATGTTAATTATAATTATTTGTGATATTTTTAATCCATATTATTTTATATAATATTTATATTTTTTGTTATTAATTTATTATATAAAATATTATACAAAATAATTGATAATTTGAAACATTGTATATAATAAATAAAATATCATTAAATTATACCAGTAAAAAGAATATTTTTCATATACAAGATTTTAATTACAACCTAAAAAATTCTTATAGACAAAATGATAAGATACAGAGGCTCATGAATGACATCAAATCTATAACACTAGGTAGTAATCAGGGCATCGGTATACTTCCATTTATCAACTTGACAATGTGATTCCTACTATGATAACAAGAAATGCAACTATCAGAGCAACTGATAAGGCTGATGTATCTTAAAGAATCTATAAATAAAATTCGGAAGAGTCAATCTTAGTGTTAGAGAACCAAATAACAAAAGATGTACAAGAGAATCAACAACATAAGGCATTAAATTGTAAATGCAACATTAGTACTACGATTCGTGTTAAATGTTCCTGTATGTGACAAACATCACCTTCATGTAGAAGAACCATATATAGAAATGAACGAGGAAATACTATATACCAAACCTTATAAGATAGATGAACTTATGAACTGAGAAAACGATATGCTTCGGTAGTTTATACCTAGTCGACAAAATCTGCAAGTGCACAGAATTGTTCCTAGTACTTACAAATCAAGTATTTCAAGGTCGTCTTCCACAAAGACTAAGATACTCACTGCTGAATTAATCTTAATTACTTGAACTAAAATAACAAGAAACTTAAAAGATGATTGGATCAAAGCAGACAATAAATTATAAAGACTGTAAATAAACAAGTAAGGGAAATTTGATGACTTAGACTTAGGGCTTTAGATTTCACCAATTTAAGAGATTGATCAATAAATTATGGAATTTATTAAATGACAGGTTATAATAACAATTGCACAAATTTACTTTCATTCTCTCTCAAGACATTTAAGAATACCTAAC
>JAOQMP010000027.1:1005-19879 GCA_027563575.1 Erythroxylum pedicellare | reverse complement strand
TCTCATCTTCCACCTTTCACATATCTTTTATATATATATATATATATATATATATGGGTCCTAGATGTGAGAAAAACACCAGAGAACTGTTTCAGCAATATCGATGTCGTGATCTCATTGGGACATATCCCGATCTCATCAGAATCCATTTGGTTCTATTGCTTTCCATATAATAGATCTTTATCCAAAAACATTTTATGAATCCTTCGATTCACTCTTATGTGTGTGACCTATTAGGTTCACAGATATGTTGGTCACTTAAATTAATACTTAATCCAAACAAGCCATGAGTGGCATGTAGCAACACATCATGACCCCCAGTTGACCGGAAAGTAAATGGTTTGATGAACGAATCTGTGCTCATCACGAACCCTCCTATAGACATTTGTTGTGCAATTCATACTTTCACCATGCTATACCCCACTTGGCTATGAGTATGGGCAAAGTGTCAACTCTCACTAAACTGACTACGTCAAATCTAGCCCAAGTGATATCAGTTCTTGTCCTAGAACTCATTACTCTATATGTCAAGGAAGACATTCTTCATGACACATATACTTCGACCAGAGATTTCTAAGTATTGACCCCAACAAGAGGTCGTGGGTATCATCTTCTGCTATCAAAGAAGTGGTGAATCCTCTATTAGCTACTCAATTACCTTCGAATACCTCAAGTTGTACCCAATCACCACCCTATGAGCAACCTCTGCAAGGCAACAATGAATGGAGTCAAAGCATCGAATCAGTATCCAAGATATCCTTGAGTACCTCAAGTTTAAGGATACTTGCACCATTGGTATGATGAGATTATCACTGACATTAGAATAGGACATCTATATGATGATCTCATGGTAGGTCATCCAATATACTTACTGCCTCTAGTAAGCATCCATATCTCAACTTTAAACATCTCATGTTTACACTTTCTAAGATCCGCTGCTTGATCAAATCAAGAAGTTTAACATATGCTAGTCTATCCGGATTAACAATGTCCAGTCTCATTAATCCTACAACTAGGTATAATTTAGATACTGACATAATTGCACATGATAGGAATCTCAGTAGTCTGGCCACATCATGATTTCCTTCATGCTATGTCATATATCATGGACTTCATTAATTTACTTATAGATCAATATCAATTTATAAATAATGAACACCAAATTAATGAAATATGCCTTTTTTATTATTGAAAATAAAATATGTACACAACTTTGTACAAAACGCGCTAAAGGCAATTGCCTTTGGGGAACTACTCTAACATAAGCTACCTGCTGATAAAGAAGAGGGAGAAAAATCAAATTATGTAGAAAATGGAGGAGAAATATATTTGTTAATTTCTTGTCATACTAAGGAATTACTAGATCAAATTTTCTGCTAATGTCTATAGCATTCACATATATGGAGATCAGTCTATGTTTTTAGAATTGGACAAATCCTATCACTATTAGGTGAAATTCATTGATAACTCTTAAATTTTTTTCATAGAAAAAGGAGATGTATCACTTAAAACCAAGGCAAAATCAGTCCATAATATTTACAAATTTAATTTTTCAAGCCTTTTAATGTTAGACAACTATAAGAAAAGGGTTATAAGATTACTATTAAGGGAGGAGTTTATAGATTACTCAACAAAAGGTAGGCATAATTGCTTATGCCAATATAATGAAAAATTAAATATTTCCACTTTATCTTAACACTACATCCTATTCATGATTTTTAGCTGCAATAAAAGAATAAGGGTAGTTGTATCATTTTTGCTATTAACATTTAAATTTTGGTGGATTAAAGTCACTATTAAAAAAGAATATGATGATAGACCTCAACATCGATATTAGTTTCCGAAAGGAAAATTTTAAAAAGCAAAGAAAGTTTTAGAGCTTGTCCATTCTAATTCATGTAGACCAATAACTCCCTATTGTAATGGATGTAGAACATGCATTATTATATTCATTAATGACTATAACTAAAAAACTTGGATGTATGTTTTTTATAAGACAAGTTTGAAGCCTTTACAAGTTTTAAAAGCTATAGAACTCTTATCAAGATGGGGGTTGACAGTTTAAAAGAACCTTTATATAGATCATGGTGGAGAACATAACTCATATAAATTGTCAAATTTGTATATATCTCATAGAATCAAGAGGCAATATATAACAACTTACATGCCTTAATAGAACAGTGTGTGTGAGAGAGGAAGAATCATAAAATCCTAAATATGAGGCAAAGTATTTTTTCAAGGAGTAGTCTTCTAAAAAGTTTTTAGCTTGAAATTGTTAATTATAACGTTCATATTTTGAATAGAAGTCCTACATTTTCTATTTTAAATATGATATCAAAGGAAACATAGAGCTAGTGGAAACCAGATGTAGAAAACATCAAAATGTTTGAGTGTATTATGCATGCCCATATACTAGATTATAAGAGAAAGAAGTTAGATGATAAAGGAGAAAATTGTATTTTTTCTAGGTCTTATCAATCAATACAAAGCTTATACGCTTTATAATCCTAACATAAAGAAAATTATTTTTAGTTGTTATGTAGTTTTGATATAAGTTGAATATTGTTGTGAGTAAACAAATTTTAATAATTTTAGATGGAGAAGATGACAAAGAAATAAAAGATTCTAAAAAACCATATTATAACAACTTCTTCTCAAACAGTATTCTCAACATAAAGATTTCCATCCTTTTGAATTCATGATAGTAACACCAAAATCCAGCAAATAAGTGAAAACAATAAATTTGAGCTTCAAACGTGTTAAAAAAGGCTAATATGGATGACAAATTACGAGGTCATTAGAATTTATGACATACCTTTTAACTCAATGTAAAATTTGCTTTCTTGCATAGCTACATGAAGAAAAAGGTATTTTGTTGACTAACCACTTAGTTACATTAAGCTTGGTAAAGAGCATAAAGTTTACCGATTGAAGAAATCTCTTTATAGATTAAAATGAGTCATGTGGGCTTGTTACATTAGGATTGAGGCTTATCCTGAAAGAAGGTTTCTAAAAATATCCCCATGAGCACACTCTTTTTGTTAAAGTTAGAGGTAAAGGAAAAATGCTAATTGTGTACTTATATATCGATGACCTTACTTTTATTAAAAGTAACATTGGGACATTTGAAGACTTTAAAAAGTCTATGATGGTTATATTTGAAATCTTTGATCTTGATATAATGCAGTACTTTTTTGGCATCAAGTAATGCAATCTTTAGTTGAAACATTTATTTCTTAAAAGAAGTATGTGCTAGAATTTAGACAGGTTTCATATGATAACTTGTAATCTTATAAGCACTCCAATTGATTGTGGTTCAAAGTTAAACAAGGAAATTAAAGGAAGGGCGGTGTCTAACACATTTTACAAGCACATTGTAGGCAACCTGCTTTATTTGATTGCAATAAGGTTAGACTTGATGCATCTTGTGAGTATAATAAGTAGATAAGTGAAGAAACCCTCAATGATGCATGATGCTAAGAGAATCCTTTACTATTTGGAAAGAACTAAAAATTTTGGCTTATTTTATAGGTGAGGTAAAATATTAAATTTGATTGGTTTTACTAACAATGGTTATGCAAGCAATATAGATGATAGAAAAGCAATTTAGATCATTTTTTGTGTTAGGATCAATGGATATTTCATGATCATCCAAGAAGCAACTAAATATCACATTGTGAACTACAAAGGCTAAATTTATTTTCGCTACAATTTGTGATTGTTAAGCTATATGGTTAGGGAAAATTCTAGATGAGCTACATTTCAAGCAAGATAGAGCTACTAAAAATTTTTGTGACATTAGTTCAATAGTTAAACTATAAAAAAAATCTTGTTTTACATGGAAGAAACAAGCATATTGATATGAAATCCTACTTTTTGAGAGATCATAGTAATGATGGAAATTTTGACCATAAGTATTACATAAGTGAAGAACAATTAGTTGATCTATTAATCAAACCTTAAATATTTCTTCCTTTCCAAAATTTTTGAAGGTTAATAGGAGTTTGCACTTTAGAAAATCCTATTTCATGGAATTATACAAGTAAACAAAAGTTTAAAGCTATCAGTTTAAAGAAGGTATTGTTAGAAATAAGATACGTGATAGTTAGTTATTTTACCATATTAACTTAGGAATAACAATCCTAGTCTTTAAGTTAGTTGAAAGTATTTTTTTTAGCTACCTTGATTTTAGGAGTAGACTTTTGATGATTATTTTTATCTCCATGTTATTGTTATTTATTTATTTATAATAGTAGCTTTACAAAATAAACAATAAAAAGCATGGAAGTATTTCCTCCTTTATAGCTCTCTTCACTTTTACTATTCTCTCTTGTTCATCCTATTTTCTTTTCTTTGTATCAATATGGAAATCAATCAACTCAATTTTTCATTCTCTTGAATGACGTCTCTTCCCACAAGTTGAACTGAGAGGGTTTCTAATAAAAAACACATATAATAAGTTAATTATATAAAATGTTATAATTATAAATGTCACAACTGTTAGAAAATCATATATAAGATATGATTTATTAGAAAGATAGGGATTCCATAAGAAAATTTTGAAATCAGTGAAAATCATATAGAAAAATTTCTACAAGTTTTGGAATTATGTAAGTCTCATATACTATAGATTAAATCAAAATTTTATAAGTGATTTTTGTTTAATTGAGTGATACAAGTATGTTTCGATTTTATCATAAAATTTTTCTTACATTAGTATTAAAGCATGTTTTACTTGTATTATGACAATTGGAAGATAAGTTTTTCTTTATTGATTTTAATTGGAAGATAAGTTTTTCTTTATTGATTTATAATTCAAATGTTTATATTTTCATATAAAAATGATTACAAGAAGTAACTTTATGTTGCCATTAGTTTAAAATGCATATTCTTATCCATTAGATGTAAGTCAAACTTAATTTTCTAGTTAGCCACTAATCATCGAATTAGTGGCATTAACATTTTATAGTTTATCCCAAAAACCTCCCTTCTGACCCTACCCTTATGAATTGAATTGAAAAAGTAGTGGTCAAGACAGGAATTAATGATTATCAACATCCATGGCTTTGTTAGTAGAATAAGCCACTGTTTGTTTGAATCAACACCTATGTTATGTCTACACATTGAAAACCTATAGTTTATGTCCTTTTATTGTGAAAATTTGGAAAAGAAAATTATAAAAAAAAAGTATATTGAATGTTCGAGAGCTCATTTGTGTATTACACACTCAAAATTTTCACCTATAGAAACATTATACTCATCATAGCCATTGCAATCGCTATAGTAGTTTTTTTTTATGGAACAATAACCTAAGTCACCACTACTATTACACACTTTATTTTTTAAGTTGTGGTGGCCGTTATCTTTTTATGTATGCAGTTCTATGTCATACATAACATCTCCTACATATCTATATATTGATAACAACTATTCATAAAACTTCAGTCAAGAACAAAGGAAGAGTACGATTCGTTCAAAGATTCAATCATGGCTCTTCTGGTTATAATGGCTAGTGTAACTTTGTAAAAAAGTGTGGCTAGGGTTTTCAAGATAAGAACATGGCGGGTTTTTGTTACTGGAGTAATTAAAACCTAAATATAGAATAAATTGTTTTTAAACATATGAATAAATAAACATATTCTAAGTATGGAATAAACTTTGTTTAAGTTATTGTGGGCTAAACTCATAAGCTAATTAGGGCCTAATCTTAACTTAATCCTAATAAATATATACATATATTGTTTTATTTTACTAGTTTAGAGACTTGAACCTTTTACTAGTTTAGAGACTTGAACCTTTCACCTATGTTATTATATTCACTTTTTTTATTCAATTTTTAATGATACTTACATAACATTAGTTGTTAACAATTGTTAAATTTGGAGTATTATGAGTTTATTGGAATGCATTGTCCTTTCGATTTTGATTGTTTTATATCTATGTGCCATACATATCATACTTGCGATATTTATAAATAAATATATCTAAATAAAAATATTAATTGTTGATCATCTTGGATAATGATTGGAAACTTAGTGACCTTTTAATTCTATATATAATTGTGAAAATTTTAAAGTTTCTATTTATAATATTGCATCCTATTAATTGAAATTGCTAACAATTGCATACTAAACGTGTCATTGTGGAAACTATATGTTTGAGAAAAATGGCTATAATATCTAAGAGTTTTATTGTAGAATTCATTAGAGGTGAAAACTTTACTGAAAACAATTTAGAAAATTGGAAGTATGATAATCCAATATCTATTGGAAGAGCAAAAGGATCTTGCCTTATTACATGAAATAATGATAGTCTTTAAGGACACTATGCCTCAACACTTTAAGTTACATAGCTTATATAAAAGAAGAACTATTTGGCTTATACAATATATATATATATATATATAATGATGTTATTATGGAGATCAAGAGGTATGACCATTTTAAGGACACATAGTCTACAGTGTAATATGTTATAGTGACATCCTAGTGACCATATTATGATTAGTCATTATTATTTTTGATACACACACACACACACACACACACACACGCACCGTCATAAATAAATAAATCATAAATGAGAATATGAGATGTGAGAATTCAATGTTAAGGCATATGAAACTAATGTCAAATATAGTAAACCGAAGGATGTTAGCCATATCTTATCTTATATTGCTACTGTAAGTTGTTACACATTCTTGCCTCCACATTAGGAGTATATGAAAATGCACTTAACCCATAATATGAATATTAAGATGATATAGGAAGCTATAAAGCACCTATCGATAAACATCTTAAGGCTTATGAGCCATATACTAAGACATATTTAGCTAAGTTATGCTCATAAGGATTTAAAAAATAGGAAGAGGAAATACTATGACAAGTCTAAGTGAAAAGTGGAAAGAAAGTCTTTCACAATTATTAGGATTCTAATAATGACTAAGGCCAAATAAAATGGGAAAGCAAAATGACCTCCCATAGAAAAAAAATCTTGCCTATGTCATGTTTTAATTAGCCTTGAATCCAATATTAATTTCCATAATAGTGGAAAGGACAATTTTCTTGGAATTATAATTGTTATAATTTTATTGGATGGACTTGCGATATTAGATGTTGCTTATTAAACAAATAAAATTAGTATTTTTATTTAATAACATCATCTAGTTCTTATAATATCTATGCCTGCATATTTTGTTTAGAAGACTTATATAAAGTAGAATAGCCTACTTATGAACATTGTCTAGATATGAAGTAGCATGAAAACCATTGAGCATGAGACAAAGAGCTCCTAAGCTATATAAGTAATTCACTAAGATATAAGTGGCTAAACAGATGTGAAAGTATAACATGAAATTACTTATTTCATTATATTTATCTATAATTATACTCAGTATAGTTATATTTATTTGATTTCTCAAAATTCGAAACATTTTGTTTTTTTTCAAAAAGTATATGACTTTAGTTGAAAATCAATAAGATAAAGCCAATAAAGACTTCAAGAACTAATTAAGCATAAGAAGAGTTATTTGAATAATTAAGAAGTTATGTGATAAAAATTAAATAAGATAGCTAATGATTATCATATGAATCCACTACAAGATGGTGGTGTAGAGATGAGAAATAGTAATCTTCTTATGGTTAAGTGTATAATGGCATATGCAAATTTTCCTATCACCTATTAGAGTGATGGCTCATAGATGATCACATATGTACTTGATAGGATGCCTATCAAATCATATCCTAAAACATTATATGAGATATAGATAGGTAAGAGACCTGATTAATTATATATAATTTCTTGATGATGTGTTTATTACCAATATTCACGGTCCTTCTTATAAGTACGAGATTTTATGTTCCAAAAGGAAGAAGAGTATCTTTAAAAGATATTTTGGAAGTTATAAAGGATATATGTTTAAAGGTCAATAGGGTAATAAATAAGAATTTGAATTTATGTTATAAGATATCTTATTCTTAGATAATAATTTTCCAAAGCAAGAAGAGATAGTTCAAAACTTATCCCTTTATGAAAGACTTGAATCAAAATGATCTTGTAAGACAAGAACAATTAAATGTTGTTGATCTAAATGGGAGCAATTTAGGAGATGATGAATTCGTTTTTGATCAATGATGATTTCAACTCGATAGAAACCCTTTACCACTATCTAGGTCAAGTGGGAGTAATATGAATGTAGATGTTCATTTCTCAAATTTTCATTATACCCATATTATAAGTGGATTATTCCTTAAACAATTTTGAAGTTGAAAGGAATAATCTTTGCAAATAAGCCAAAGAATATGAAAATGCTTTATTTAGTCTTGCTAAGGATTAATAAATTATAGCAATAGAATGAGTTTTTATTTAAGTATAAGACTTGGATAATCTTCCAAAATGGCGTGTAGTCATTAAGAAGAAATGTGTTCTTTAAATGTTTAAGTAAAAGACTAATGGCAGCTATTGAAAGATATAAAATTTTCTAGTGGAAAAAGGATGCACACAATCGAAGTGATCAATTATAAGAAGAAATTATCATTTATTGTAAGGTTTACATTAGTTTAACTAATTATAGCCTTAGTAGTTGGAATGGATCTTAATATATGTCAAATGGATGTAAAGACTATATTTTTAAATGGAGAACTAGATGAAGGAATCTATATAGTACAATCAATAGGTTTCATTAAGAAGGGCCAAGAGCATTATATGCGCAGATTGTTAAAGTTAATATATAATCCAACATAGTCTTGAGGTAAGTGGTATATCACATTTTTAGTATAATCATTTTGTATCATTTTAGTATGATTGGAAAAGATCACTTAGTACTTATTAAAAGGTCTAAACGATAAATGTGTAATTTATCATTTCACGTGGATAATATTTATTGGTAGCAAGTGATAATAAGAAGTTTATTAAGCAAACAAACAAATTGGCTATCAACCATGATCAAAATGAAGAATATAACTAAGGTTGCATACATCTTTGTGGCTAAAATATCTATCATTCAAGTAGAGCTTTCTTACTATTATAAGCTACATATATTTCAATCGAATGCTTAAACAGTTTTATATACAAGATAATAAAGAATTTTTGTAATGCCAATTACTAAAGGTGAGCATCTACACAATATGTCGTATCCATAGACATCACAGGAAGAACAAGAGACAAAGATGATTCTTTATGTCAAAGAAATTAGTAGTCTCACTCAAACTATGTTGTGTATGAACAAGTACATTAAAAAGCAGTACTATAGAGCTCAAGTATCAAGATCCAATCGAACACTTAGATATTAAGTAACTATGTCAAGGACCTAGTAGCATAAAGAGAAAGGGATATATCTCATGAATATTCATAATACTTATTATTAATGATGACAGTTTGTTTGTCATCAAATATTTGATGCAATATAAGTTTACTTGATAATTGAACAACAATTTTAAGAATAAAGTTTAAATGAAAATTCAATTCTAAAAGAATGAGAATGCTTGATTTTGAGTTAAGCTTTATGTTCTAAAATGAATGTTAAATGAGTGTTGAACAATCAATTCTAGATACACAAAGAATGTCGAACAAATATAAGATGCCTTTCAACATCGGTGATTGCCTCCGTTATTTTGTAAATATTGAGATGAGACAAATTTTAAGTGATTTATATAAACAAAAAATGAGAGCTCAAGGTTTAAAAAACTAATGCCAATGTGAAGCATATTAAAAGGTGTAAAAGGTTATTAGTAATGATATGACCCAAAAAAATGGTATGTTCACCCTGTAGGTCTTAATATGTTAGATAAGGTCTCAAGAGTGGATTAAATAAATAAACAAACATAACTCAATTGAACAAAATCACTTATGGATTAAAGCGAAAATTTGTAAGTGATTTTGTTCAATTGATCAATGATATATGTATGTTTCTATCCTATCGTGTTATCCGCAAGTGAAATTTTTCTTGTAGTTGTTAATTTCTTTCTTCCCATAAACGACTTTGGTTTTCTCAATTCCTTCATTTCTTTATCTTTAAAACGAACCATTCATTTCAGTCTCATTTGGAGGCTAACCGATAGACCCTACGTACTAGGGATTTTTATCTAACATAAACGCTATTGTTTACCGGTTGTCAACTCCCTGCAGTTTCTTTGTCGGTTTGAATGGGACGCAAAATAATCACTAGTCATGTCATTTTTCGGACTCAGCAAAGACTTTTGGTTACCCAAGTACTACACCAATGCGCTACATAAAATTTTCGGACTAAGCACAGACTTTTGGTTACCCAAGTACTACACCAATGAGCTACATAAATAACTATTTCCTTAGCTCTATATCTTTGTATGAATAAGAAAATCAATAGCTTTCCAGATCAATAAAACATAAAAACAACAGAGATTTCTATGGTGGCTGGTTTGATATGGCATCCTAAGAATTTGAACCTACCCCATTGGTATGTGTTTACGTTAGTATACCTTATATGATACTTTACCTTAATAAGTTATAGCTTAAACTAAAAATAACATTTTTGAAGCAAAAAATAACTGGAACGTAATGATCTTGAAAAATATAACTGGAAAAGCAATTATATATATATATATATATATACATATCTTTTATTAAGAGAAATAATGTTGATAATTCAAGAACATAAAAATGAAATAGATCAATTTTTTTATAAGAGTTGCACGAACTTGTCTATTCAAGACGACCACTACAAGTTACATTGAAGACGCCCATTACAAGTTGTGCAAATTATCTTGTCACCTCCTTATACCCAAAGTCTCAAGCGGTTTGCATGTGGGAATCTGGCAATCGCATTATTGGAACACTACACAATGTCAACTTTTCCAATTACTTTAGTTGCTATTCCATCTTTATTTATTAGTCATAATTTTTGTATAAGTTTAGAATTAGTGCTCCAAAAAATATATAAATTAACCATGAAATTCTTCTTTGTTTCTTTTGCCAGTAATTGGGAAAAGATCAGAAAACATACTTACCATTCCTCCAACGAACAAAATTTTCTTTTGTCAACGAATAAACTTGAGACCGTTTGGTGGGAGGACAGTGATCGAGTTAATTACCTTCCATTCCTTTACCTCGGGATCATTTTTCGTCTCGTTGTCAACATGGAAGCACACTGGGGACGCATGACTTGCCTGTTCTACAATAAACACCACGTGGTCCGTGTTCCGTAATTAGTGAAGGTATAGGCACAGACGCGTAGTATACACTGTTTGGACTCTTATTTGCCAATAAAATAATGATAATTTGCCAAAGGCATTCACATGGTTGAAGTCAGGCCACTGCCATAGCCAATCTAGGAAGTGGATGGTTTTTCTTCCCTGTGCTTCTCTATCTATCAATTCATTAAAGACGACTTGTGCCTTATTGGAGTGTCATACATACACAGGATATGGTTATGACTCAATGATTGTGTGTTAAACGCAAGAAGATTTATAGCAATGATAACAAGGATCAATTCATTTGTCGGAGCGGGAATTACAGAAACGGCCATTTCAAAGGAGGAAGGGTTCGTTTAGTCCTACCAAATTATAGATTTCAGATACCTTCCTCTGCCCAATCGATCGGTCTATGTCCCTCTCTAAGCCTTACAAAGTGTCGTTACGTTGTGGGGTAAATCAATCTTGCCAACTTGACAATCTTCCAAGGTGTGAACTGCAAAGCACTTTGAAGTTTGAACGGATTAAATTGAAAGCAGAATTTCCTTTACTTTTTTGAGTTCAGATCTTTTTGTGGATTCATTTTATTCAGTTTTCCAACTTTACATGGGAAGGCTCCCAAATCTTAGATGTACATTAATAATGTAATCGACGTACCACTTGCATTTTGTACACACGTAGGAAGTCTTTACCGGCTGAAACAGGCCCAACGCAAATATTCAATGAATTTTGGACATCCTACCTAAAGATACCTACAAGGAAGAAGCACGTTTGTCACTTGTCAGTAGGCCCAAAGCCAGTGCATGTTATCGTTATACCTTCCTATCATATGAACTTTGGAGAAAACGAAAGGTCAACATTTGGTGTCGTTCGATTGGTCACGTCTTAGAATTTGAAATTTGTCTATAAAAAACTATTCAAATATTTTTTTTATTAGGAATTGAGTTTATCCGTAAATTCTTCAATTATTATTTCTTTGAAAATTTTATTTAGTACAATTAAAAAATATTGGTAGGCTAATATATCTTTTGAAATTTATTTGATGTGCATTAAAAAAGTTAAAGTCAACAGATTTTAATATGATGGACTTTTCACTTTGCGAGAGCAAGAGGGAGGGATATTACTTTTACACAATTTTTTTATATTTTTACAAAAAGTTTATTTCCGTAATTTGAACATTGTCACAAATGAGTAATTTTTTATATGCAATAAAAAATAATTATAAATTTAAAATTTTTACTCAATATATATAAAAATATATTTATTGGCACTTCTCATGGTAAATAGAGAAAAAGTACGAGAAAATCCCATCGAACCAAATTTTTTGTTTGAACTTATGTACATGCCAAATCACAACAGTATAAGTAACATATAACTATTGAGTAAATTCTTATTATAAGAAATTTGTTATAAATTAAATAGCTAAAAGCTTCACGAGATCTTTCAAGGTATTTGATTGATTGGAATAATCATTCCATTCATGATCTATTGTTGGTAATAGTATGTTTGGTTGAAGAAAATATATTAAATATATAATTCAATAGTTTACTTATTCTTTGAGTTTGAGGAATAAGTAAACCCATCACTGCTATCTTTATCTATTTCAAGTATATTCCAAGTGATTGAGAATAAAATTGAAGACACATATTGGACAAAAATATCCTTAAGAAATCTACATAATTACTTAGCTCCTATATTAATAATAATAGTAATGATGTAATTATTGGGAACTACTTGGATGTTTTAACATTTTTGTTAGTTATTCCTTTGTCATTCTAAATTTATGTTTTCAAACCAATCATTGATATCACATTATCATTAGAAATTTTTAAGAATAAACCAAATTAAATAATACTTATTTCATTTCATTCTTCAACTATTTTATTCTTAAAGTATCATCATTTTATTTTTTTATATATTCCAGCAGGTGAACCCAACACCTTGTTACTCTATTTTATTGAAATATTCATTATTATTTGTACAAAGCTCTTATTCAATCAAAATTAAAATAAACTATATTAATGGCAACACTGAGAAAATCCTTCTTTGTTTCAAAAAGAGCATAGTACTCTCCATCAAAATTTCCAATATAGAACAGGAAGTTTGATTTTGATCTCCTTCTTAACGAGTTATAATGGGCTAATATTCCAATGATAAATTACAGGAAACTTTATTTTGTCTTGTAGCTTTTCTTTTGAAATGTAGTCGAGGGAACATGTGAGAACGTGTTTAAGACCTTGAAATAAGTATGACTTTATACGTCTAAATATCATTGTTGTGATTCAATTAAGATTAACTAGTGTCGAGCTAAACTGTCCCCTAATAATTTTTTTAAAAATTTCTAAGACACATAAGAGTCAATTATGAACCTGTTTTTGGTTCTAGAAAGATTCTGAAAATCACAATGAATCACAAAATTGACAAACATGGATTTCTTTGGCTTATCGGAGCATATACATGTTCGTATTCAAAATAATGAAACATTAATTCGTTCATGGGACCAGTTGCAAGCGTATTTGCAGAATAAATTTCAATGAAACCAGTCAAACCTCACTATTGCCAGCCAAGAACTTTGGCATGAGTTCAATTCAGTACGTCACTGCAGTAATTGACTAGTGGATAAGCGAATAGGAAGACCTTAGAGAGAAGTAAGAAACAAAACGTTCGAAAGTGAAAGTCCCCACTAGTTTCTATAAGTAAGCAATGCCCATCTATGGGATATGCATTTGGAAGACGTTAAACAATTGAAGAGAGCAAACTCTTGGGATCGAGATGGAGCCTGCAGGAAGGGCAAACAGCGTAGAATTCATGAATATCGAAGATGGGGCTCATGCTCATCCTAATGGGCCTGATGGTCAAAGTGTCAGCGCTTCGGCTCATACGGTTGGCCAAGGTACATACATGCCTCATGTTTAATCTCTTAATCTATGCGACTATCCAACATCTAAAACAGTGAATGGCCAGATTTTGTAGCAGGGGCTTCTACTTCTCTGGAAAATACTGTTCAGTGAAAATATTCATAATTTTTTTCAAAACTTTCTCAATTCTGTTAATAATTTTCATGACCTGAATTTAATTTGACACTGCAGATTCTTGGAAACAAGTGGGATTCATGCTGGTGACATGCTTCAACTGTGGGTACATACTGAGTTTTTCAAGTCTGATAATGGTGCCTCTAGGTTGGACATGGAGTATCATAATCCTACTGGTCATCGGCTTCTATAGTGCTTATGCTAACTGGCTCTTAGCTGCGTTTCATTTCATTGAAAGCAAGAGGTTTATCAGATACAGAGACCTTATGGGGTTTGTTTTCGGTGTGTAAACATCTACCTGTATCCTTTATTTTCGTCTCACCCTATAATAAATACATAAAAAGTATGTGATGGGATGCTTTTTCTTTACATCTTTTTGCAGGAAAATATTTCTATTACCTCACATATTTTAGCCAGTTTACGTCGTTTAT
This sequence comes from Erythroxylum pedicellare, assembly GCA_027563575.1. Lineage (NCBI taxonomy): Eukaryota > Viridiplantae > Streptophyta > Magnoliopsida > Malpighiales > Erythroxylaceae > Erythroxylum > Erythroxylum pedicellare. The sequence goes on along the minus strand of JAOQMP010000027.1, from coordinate 5,251 downwards.
TCTCGCCAACATGGGTTTCATTCTCCTTGGCGGAAGAGCATTGAAGGTAAATTGCACAGAATTGTTTGCATATATCCGTAGCTTTTCCGGTGTCTGGTATTGGCTGTAAGATAGATATGCTTTTCCTTTTTGCTTGCTATATAGGAAATGCACTTGGCTTTCAGCGACTCAACATGGAGGCTTCAATATTACATCGTCTTCGCTGGACTGGCCTATTTCTTATTCGCATTTCTGATCCCAACAATGTCCGCTATGAGGACGTGGTTGATGGTCTCTGCTGTTATCACTTCTGCTTATGTCATCCTCCTCATCGTTATGGTTGTTGATGATGGTACACAGTAGTCCTGTTCCAAGTTTCCAGGGCCCAAACTAGCAAGTAGCCTCACCCTTCTTAGTGTTTGCTTTATGTATTAGCTTACGTATCTCTTTCTCCCTCAATAACCTGCCAGGACGATCAAATAAAAACGCGAACTACGACGTTGGGGGAAGCCAAGTGGGCAAAGTCTTCAATGCTTTTGCTTCAATTTCAGCACTCATTGCTGCCAACTCAGGAGGGTTGCTACCAGAAATCCAGGTAGAGCAATAGAAAACACGTCAAAAGCATATGTAAGCATTTGATAAACATGTTTATTAAGTTTGATCTAAATGTTCATTTTTTGCAATGCAAGTCAACTTTGCGGCAGCCGGCAGTGAAGAATATGAGGAAAGCTTTGGTAACACAGTTCACAGTGGGAATCCTCTTTTATTATGGCGTGACTGTGGTTGGATACTGGGCTTATGGTTCATCTGTTTCGTGGTACCTTCCGCAGCAGATTTCAGGTCCCAAGTGGGTTAAGATTCTAATAAACCTTCTAGTGTTTCTACAGTCTATAATCTCCCAAATGGTATGATCTCTATACTTCTCGTTAGTTTGGTTTCTTAAGTCCTAAATGTCTACTTACAAGTATAAATTGGTATTGGTAAGTGACTACATTTCCGACTCATTTACTAAAGTCCGAATCATTACATCGGGATAGCAACATCAAGCTAAAGGTTTTGCTTTCCTTGACAATTTCATTGGCTTGCCAGCAACTTCAGTCTGACGTCGGACATAAATGTCATTTTTTGTGGGTCTTGCTTGCCATTAATGTTAAAGTCAACTTTTTGATTCTTTTGTAACAGCTGGCTTTTTTCCTTTATTATTAATTTAGAAATTAGCTAGCTTATCAACTTCTAGCGTATAATTCCTGAAGAGGAATACTAAACTCAGTTGTCTTCTTTCTTTAGAATACGTGTAACTATATTCACTTTTTTTTATGTGCTCTTTTCTTTTGTTCTATTTCAACTGTAGTCTACTATTGCTACAACTTAAATCAATTGAAAAACATAAATAAAACAGATGTTCGCTGCACCGATTCATGAGGCACTTGATACCAAGTTCCTAGACGTGAAGGAGAAATTGCATTCAAGCAAAAATGTTAAGAGGCTTTTCGTCCTTCGTGGTCTCTTCTACACCGCAAACCCCTTCATCACAACGGCTTTTCCTTTCATGGGAGACTTTGTCACTTTGGTAGGAGCATTCTCTCTCACTACTCTCACCTTTGTCTTCCCAAGCATGATCTTCCTCAAGGTAATTAATTGATTATTGTTTCTTTCACCCTCTTTACAATAAGTTAATTTGCTAGCCTATGACTGAGTGCACGTATGCCTTGTTTGATCTGTGTGTCCCAGGTAAAGGGAAAGACGGCAAGAATAGAGAAGAAGATTTGGCACTGGTTCAATGTTATTGCCTTTTCTCTACTTACAGTAGCAACCTCAATTTCTGCAGTCCGCTTAATCGTCAAGGATGTAGCACGATACAGCTTATTTGCAGACGCATAATCAAATGAGAAGTTTTAAGCCTCAATCTTTACAAGCTCTCCATCAGATAAGTTCTAAGAACAATATGATGAGTTCTACGAACAACCCTTTGCGTACATGAGCTAATTAATGCTATTAGAGTACCTCATATTGAGTAATCGTAGAATTATTAAAAGATTTATAAATGATAAAGCTCAACTATCCAAATAATTATTTCTAGTCATTTTGGTAATAGTTGACTCAAGCCTAATTCTAATATAGTATCAAAGTTATGATTTGGTCTGGTTATTACTGAATTTATTTCAAATGACAACTAGATGTCTAGTTCTAGTTGTACTTGAAGGAAAGTATTAAAGTATCTCATCTTAATTAAATATGAAAATATTAAAAAATTTATAAGTGATAAATGTCAACTATCTAAATGACTAGTTCTAGTCATTTTAACAATACTTGACCCAACACTCCAATTCTAGTAAATTCATATTGTTAATTAGCTTTAGTGCGGATGTATAAGATCTATTGTTGTTAGTATAGACTGTAGTTAAACCTCCAAATTTAGTTAATATAGCCTATAGAACAGTGCTTTGTATATTGTCCCCGTAGAAGCCTTTGTATATTTTCCTTGTAGATTATATCATATCACAATTAATATAATTTAGCCCACACATAGCACACAATATCTACTACTGTGCATTGAATCCTTGTAGGTTTGTTTCTCCTCTCGCTTCTAGGAATCAATTAAGTCATATTAGCTCTTTTGAATTCCCCAATATATATTTTAATCTTAGGATTTTTTACTTGTCCGTAGCTTCTTTCTATATACTTTCATTGATATGAATTCTTATAATAAACATTTTTAAATAAGTAGTTGGATAGAAATATATAACCCTTCTTATTCAAATAGTAACTATTTTCATTTAAATTAGTATTAGTTCTCTTTTTTGACGTTTAATTCACGTTTACTTCTTTTTTGGCACCAAAATATAAATTCTCATGATGTATTTTAGAAATAATCAAATTTGAAACTAAAATTTTGCATAATTTTGACTTGTCAAAGGAGCTCATTCAATTTTGATATATGTATTAAATGAGAAAAGATAAAGCAATCTAATCTATTGGTTAATTAGAATTGCTTTTTACTCAAATTTATGGATTTAAATATGGAGAAAACGAATAAATACAATTCTTGTAATCTAAATTGAACTATTATCTTTAAATTTCTCAAAACGACTACTGTACTAGTAAGTGTGCCCACAGCCTTATAACTGAAACATCTTATCAATCTGACTGGTCCTTTATGTTTTTAGTGGATTGTCGTATTGTATCAATTTGTCCGATGATTGAGTACGAAAACAACGTAACCGCAATGGCATTTGATAATTGACAGAGGCATTTATGGTGGAAATTAATTGGCTAACAAAAGAAGGAACATAAACCGAGTCGAAGTGGCGAGGGCGCTTAAGCACCGAAAGAAACAGTTAGAGGCTTTGAAATGAAATAGAGTTAGATTGGGATTCGTCCTTTTACATTAAATAAAGGTTTAAAATAGTTTAGGCCGATATTTTTTATATCAATTTATATCGTAATATTTACAAAAATAATATGATTTGAATCTTTAAACTTAATTTTGCTAAATTTCTTTTTAGCTCGTGACATTATTAATTTGTACCATGTGACATTTCAATTGTACAATTTTAATTATGCAAAATTTAATAGAGTAATTATAATCTTTTAATTATTTAAAATATTAAAATAAACACAAATTACGTTTTGATAAAGATGTAATTTGTCATTTAACGGTTTGTAAAAATTTTAAGATAATCATTATAATTATATATGTATTTCGGCATCACAGCTTTGCTAATACGTGAAATGTGACATGTTATTTGTATAATTCTAGTTATGAAATTCTATTATTTATTTTTGTTATATTTAACTATTTAAAATACTAAAATAATTTTTTATTTTTATATTTGAAACAAAAATTTGTTAACATTTTAAGAAATCCTAATTTGAGATTAGCAAAAAAAAAGTCACTCATTTTTTTTTATGTTCGATTTTCACTAAAATCACTTCTTCTCAAACCCAAAACTCTCCTTTTCTTATTTGAAGCAGATCTTTATTTTTCTTCTTAGCAGCAAACATAGTTGTGACATCTAAAAGAGTTTGAGAAATATACTGCATGGATATTTTAGTTTCTTCTCTTAATTCCAAATTATAGGCTTCATCAAGAGAAGGAAAAGACTTCATAATCATAATTTGTGACAAAAAGCAAAATACAATTCATTAAAACAATTTAAGAATTTGAAAACATTATTCTTATGTTGAAGATCAACATTACAATTTCCACAAAAGCAATAAGGTAAAGGTCTAAAAATTCTCAATTCTTCAAGAATTCCAAAAAGCT
>JAOQMP010000026.1:43563-59840 GCA_027563575.1 Erythroxylum pedicellare | reverse complement strand
ACGAATGCATGTACAATCATATGAATGTGCAAAATAAATGTGTATGTCACAATTAACTTATGCATGATGTGCTTTTTCTTTTTTCCCCCTTAATTCCACATAAATTTCTCATAATTGACTATTTTAGCCTTAACATGGGTATCGGGATGTTACATATATGCATTATTAGATTTGATTTTTGCATTATTATAGATGAGATGCATGATCGGAACCTTTCAATATTAATATAATACACTTCTTCAATAGTTTTGTTATATTGAGTACAAAGAAATAAGTACCACCTTTACTTGAATATATTAATACCACAATTGAATACAAAGAATACCATTATAACTGATAAAGTGTACTATGACTATATAGAAATTATACTACAAATCTATATAAGAAATATCATCCTAATATATAAATAAGTACTGTCTTTACTTTAATTTTCCATTACACTATACAAATAAGTATCAACTTTTCTTTAATATGTTTATACCATAATTAAGTATAAATAGTATCAACATAATATCTAGAGAATACCATGAGCACACAATTAGGTGTAAGATATGGTGCTATTTTAGAAGTCTTCTTATCAATAAGATAATAAGAAACTTGCTCCTCTAATTGGTCCAGAAGATTTGGAATGATATCAAAGCATTTTTTAGTTTCCTCAATATCACATTGATCTTAATTTGTACTCGATCTTGTCCTATATAAGTTTGATTAGTTTTGGTGTGTAAGAGCGTCTATACTCTCAATTAGGTATCATATACTCCAAGTTAACATATATTCATCATTGAATTTTCTCACCATGTCCACTTTTATCATCTTAAAGTCTATGTTAAGTGTAAAAGAACCAAATGTCAAATTCGTGACATTATCATATACAATCAATCTTCTATGATAACTCGATTAGCAGATGTCCTAGAAAATAGCTTATATTCATTGTTTTTCCATCTTCTTTAAGTATATTGTAAAGAAAAATCTAAGGTTTCATGATGCTTTCACCATAATATGCTTTAGATATAATAAATCACAAGGTATAACCATGTCATTCTTTTTAAATCTCCTTATAATGGAATATTTGATGACATAGTGCAAGTAACGAAAAACAACATATATGATTTCCCTATTTATGGACTCGGTGGGAGAACAGATGAATTTATCCTACAATATATTCCTATTATATTTTAGTATTTACCTTAGGGATATCATTTGATCGTAGTTTTTCCTTAGATGGAGCAACTTTGGTTTGGTACAAGGATCAAAACCCGTACTTCCTTACAAACTCATTAAATGGCATGTTCTAGTTTTTGTTTAATAGCAAAAAGCTAGGAGTACCTTTATCATTCAAGCCTAAATTTTTATGGACTTAATTAATAACACTTATAAAGCTATTTTCTTCTAACACAACTCTTCCATTCTAAAGAATTTAGTCTATCCTTTTGCTCGACCATCATACTGAAATAGCACATATTTTAAGGAAAAATGGATGGGAAACATTTAAAGGAAAAACATTGAACATTTAATACAAAATGGTGGGTATTTGAAAATACATGGGATAAGAAAACTAGAACACAAGAGATGTATTTGAAAATACATGGGATAAGAAAACTAGAACACAAGAGATCAGTAATATTAAGCACTAAATGGGGCAAAGGTGGGCGAGTTTCTATCACTCTAAAGAGAAAAAAAATTCATTAAATATTTTGTAAAAAAATATGTGGAAAAAGATAACTCATCAAAATACCATAGATGTATAAAAATGTGTATCACCTTAACTTTAATATGTAAATACCACAATTAAGTACAAACAATACCATGACTTCATCGAAACAAAAACCCCTAATTGATAGTTGTTTTCAAATAATACAAAATAATAACTATTATCCCAACTTTTTAAGTAATATTTAAAGTATAATACAAAAAAATAACTATTATCCCAACTTTTTAGGTAATATTTAAAGTTGTCAATTATTTTAACCATGAATTAACTTCCTTAACAGTTGATTGACCAAGTCTCACCAATATTCCTAATAGACATTTCTCATTTTTAGAAAAACAAGATATGATATCCCTAACAAACATTTCATCAAACAATTAATCGACAACCCGAATTCATCTCTATCTAACAATAAAACTACTGTATTTTTTCATTATTAACTAACATAAACACGTTTAAATAAATAATGAATCAACCACAGTTCAAAAAACATAGAATATTGCTACAAAAATAAACCAACTGACATTCATATAACCATTTAACAACAAAATTTCTCACAAAAAAAAAACTGGAGAGCTACTAGATGGATGACTAACCTCGACGATGGAAGATGGACGAGAGTAAAACATGGACAGTGGATGCTCGATGGGGGAAGAGAGAAGACTGACGGTGATAAAGAAGAAAACAACGAAAAAATGAAGCAGGGGAGGGGGAATAGGGGGTCTTCGGGTGGGTTTAGATTTTTACGAAAACGACATCGTTTAAACAAAAAACGATGTCGTTTTCATTTTATTAAAAACGTTAAGGCCGAAGACCCAACAACGACGTTTAACTTTAATTTTTACAAACAAAATATACTTTCAGTCGGTAATTTACCGACAAACATTTATTCCGTCGGTACACCCTGACGCTTATTTTGCTGCCAACCATCGCCGCCTATTTTGGCGGTTGCCTTCACAATTCTGTAGCTATATTCCGTCAACAAAATAGCAGGGATAATTTCCCTCCACCTTTACCGACGGATATTTATTCCGTCGCAAAATGTCATTTTTTGTGACAACTTTACCGAAGAATAATCAAATTCCGTCACTAATTTACTATAGTAATTTTTCCGTCCATAAGTTATAATTTTCTTGTAGTTTTGTATTGATTTTTATCTTGTTCGTGAAAAATTGGAGTATGGAAATCTTATGGGGGTTCAGTTAATACCAGTTCATAGACATATTTACCAAGGTTAATTGTGAAATACACATTATCTAACACAATGTAAAGAAAATAATATAAAGAAACTATTCTTAGACGAGCTTACCACATAGAACTATAACTACAGATGCAATATTAGTCGATTAAATATAATGTATTAAATTATTTTTAATATTTGTAATTAAGTATTCTGTTGAAATGGTAATTTAATACTAAAATACTGAACACTACAATATATAGAAGTTATAATTCAAGATGTCGGTGTCTTTTAATTATTATTATGATCACTTTGGATTTGGTAGAATGAAATGAAATGGCAATGAGAATTCAGCGTGTACAATTCATTGCTTTTGTTAAAATATGTAGGAGAAAAGGATGAGAAGAAGAGAAAGACAAGGATTGGAATCCTTTCTCTTTATTTTACAGGAAGGTCCAGTATTACATCTCTCAACTAACACTGATCTACATAAATAGGAACAGAAACAAGTTGAAGAAGATTACTTTACAATTCAAGACCACAGACCATCATTAGATTACAAAAAACGGGTTGCTAGATTCTAAGTTAAATGGAAGAGAATAAATTGAGAAACGTACCATGCTTAGTAACCTGGGAAAAATGGAGGAGGCGGGGAAGCGTACAAGTAGCCAAGGAATGGTGGAAGATGAATTTCTGGAGGTGGAGGTGACGTGGAGACGGTAGGAGGTGAAAGAGGTGGTGGAGAATGGGTTAATTCGGGTGGTGAAGAATGCATGGCTTGAGGTGGTGGAATATTTGGTACTTGTGGAGATGGAAAATGTGCTTGTTGCGGTATTGGTGAAGAATGTACTTTTTGGGGTGGTGATGAAAAATGAACTTCTTGGGTTGGTGGTGAATGTGTTACTGTAGGTGGTGGTGAAAAACGAACTGCATGGCGTGGTGGTGGATGTGTTACTTTTGGTGCTGGAGAACGTACTATTTCGGGTGGTGGTGAAGAATGATCTTGGAGGGGTGGTGGGTTGAGCTTTGAAGGTGGTGGGGAGGGAAAAGTGAGAGGTGGTGGAGAATGTGTGACTTTGGGTGGTGCAAAATGTTCTTGTTGGCGTGGTGGGGATGAATGTACTTCTTGGGGTGGTGTTAAGTGTGTTACTTTGGGTGGTGGTGAAGAATGAACTTGTTGGGGGGGTGGTGAATGTGTTACTTTGGGTGGTGGTGAGGAATGTACTTTTCGGGGTGGTGGTGAAGAATGCGCTTGAGGTGGTGAAGAATGTGTTACTTTGGGTGGTGGAGAATGTGCCACTTTGGGTGGATTTTGGTCAGTTGGTGGCGAGGAGTTATGATGAGTAGGAGGTGGATAAGTTGGTGGCGGAGGAGAGTGAGCTGGAGGAGGAGTGGAACGGGTTTGTTGCGGTGGAGAAGTAGTTACTTTGGGTGGTGGAGTATGTACCACTTGTGGCGGTGGAGAGTGCATTACTCGAGGTGGGCTGAGGTCTTTTGGTGGTGATGATAAATGACGAGTTGGTGGCGGTTTTCTTACTTTTGGAGGTGGAGATTGTATTGCATGGGGTGGTGATGAATGTACGGTAGGAGGGGACGAGTAAATTTGTGGGCTTGGTGGATGAGCAAATGGTGGCGGCGAGAAAATTGGCGTAGGAGGATTTTGGACTGGCGGCGGTGGAGAGTGAACTGGTGGTGGTGGAGAGTGGACTGGGGCTGGTGGTGGTGAAGAGAGGACTGGGGCTGGTGGTGGTGGAGAGTGAACTTGTGGTGGTGGTGAAGAGTGGACAGGAGGTGGTGGAAGAGATCGTGATTCTGATGGTGAAGTGGCAAAGCCAGTGGGTGAATGCCCATGAGGATCATCATAAGGTGATGGGGCTGGAGCTGAGAATGGAGTAGGAGGCGATTTTGGTTGTGGCAATGGTGGGTTAGCAACAGGTTTTGGTGGTTGAGCCACTGGAGGACTTGAAGCAGATCCTCCGCACTTGGCCTTACTGCAATCAACTGGCTTATTCACAACTGGACTACAAGTCTTCTGCAACTTCTGTTGTGGCCTGTTGGGCAAACAATTATTGACATCATCCAGAAAAACACGATGATTCTTGTTTCCGGGCTCGCATGATTGTGCCTCGCCATTGAAGTAGTTGTCGGAGAATGTGAAATTCTCCAAGCTGGGTATGGTGCAAAGGGTCTCAGGAACAAAACCTGTGAGCATGTTACGGGAGACGTCGAATTGCTGGACCTTGCCAAGATCTTTAAAGCACTTGGGCAATGTTCCACTAAATGAATTTGAACCTACGTTAAAAACTGTCACATTTGTGAGCTTTCCAATTTCAACTGGCAAACAACCTGAGAGATTGTTGTTCAGGAAGACAATCTCCTCCAGGGTGTTCACCATATTCCCGATACTGGATGGTATGCAACCTGTGAAGTTGTTGTTGGCGAACACTATAACAGAAGCTGTGGACGAGCCGAGAGAGTCGGGAATGGTCGATGTGAACCTGTTATTGTTCAAAAGCAATGCATCGAGGCCCTTGTCGAAAAGCTCTGAAGGCAATTCACCCTCAAAATCGTTGTATCGAATATCAAGGTACTTAAGCTGGGGCAATGATATAACAATCTTAGGGAATGGACCAACAAAACGATTGTTACTAACATCTAGCTCAAAAAGAAGGCTAAGATGTGAGAAGCTTTTGGGAATAATCCCACAAAACCTATTGGTGTTAATGTGAAACAGAGCAATATCCCTCAATAGCCCCAGTTCAGCGGGAAGGAAGCCAGCAATGTCATTATGGTTAAGATCAATGCCTGCAACTACAGTTTGTTTAGGGTCGTCGAGAGCCGATGCACAGAACACCCCATTGTATTCACAAACATTAGGACCTACCCAATTAGCTGTTGCGTTGTTAGGGTCAGAGTGAATGGCATCTTTCCAGGCCTGAAGTGCAATGTAGGCTCCTCTAAGCCTGGGATTGGGAAAGGTAAATTCCACACTCACGTTGTACTCATAATGATCAGGCAAATCATCATTCTCTTTAAGGGACAAGAGTTGGCGACGGGTGATGAGAAGAACTTCTGAATCTGAAAGGCCTAAAGAGGAAGTCAACGAGGAAGTGGAAGATAGAAGAAGAAAAAGGATTGCTAAAAACCCACCTGAGAACAACATTATTCTCATAATCATTGCCACCTTCCAGAGACCTAAAGGACGGCTTATAGAGCCCAACATTTTGATTTGGCATTGTTGTGAGGCTACCCAATAATCTCTCCGCAGCTGTAATCAACATCAAGATTTGATCTTCGCTTAACCAACCAAAATTGGAGCCACGTCCCTAAATATGGGAAGGCAAGTTTGGCATTCTCTACTATATTTATACCCGTGGTTGTGGTTCATTGATTGGTCTAAATTTGATTGTTGGCTCATTGGGTTGGGCCTTTTGAGTTTTCGAGTTCATCACGTATTCCCTCTGTAATTGGGTTTTCAATGTAAGGCCTTCAATTTCTTCATTTTGGTTACGACTAGTAGGCAATCTGTTTTGTTGAGAACAAGGGGAAATTGAAGTTTAACGTGCTTTAAAATGAACATAAAACACATATTTGAGGTCGTTACATGAGAAATTAAGTCGTTATCCTTAAAGTTTGTATTTAATAAGTGTATTACAAGGATCCTAATCATCACTGGTACTAAGCAAGCAATACTTTCTTCAGAAATGGTTAAAAGCTTCCCACTACTACAATTACTTGAGCATATCTTGTCAATATAAAGCAAAAGATTGAAAAACATTAGGCTCTCGCAACGAATTAACTTAAATTCAGATTTAAAAATTTGTATTCGTATAAATTTCAGGCTCGAATTAGATTGGTTTGAATCAAATCTGATTAAATATATTTTAATTTTTTAAAAATAAAAATAAAAATAATGTTATTTTATTTTATATTTTAAATTGAAAAATCAAATTCATCTTAAAATTTGAAATTAAAAAATTAAAATCGGTGGGATCAACTTGAACTGACTAATTTTTATAAACCTATTTGTAATCCAGAGAGAAAAAAGGAAATTGACATCTCTCTTATCCACGATTACAAGCTTAGCTTATCAGTGATCACATCTCGAGAATCACATAGGCCATAGCTAGGTTTCCTTTTTTTTCAGTAGCAGCCCCCACTAGCCTTGGGTCGCCTGGAAGTCGATGAACTTTACACTAAAGATGAAATTTGAACGCAATTGATATCATGGGAAAAGTGATTTGAATATGAAAGTAAAAGATAGAAAAAGCGGCCAAAGCAAAACCCATCTCTTAGAAAAGAGCTACTACTCGATTACTTGTACAAATGGAGTAGCCCCAGTCAGCATTAAGAAAAAGTCGAGGCTCCAAAACCCTAGGAACTTATGGATATTGACAAAAGTCGCCTATGTTGCTTCTTACAGGTGGTTGGAATGGTTGAAAGAGGCTCTTTAAATTTATTTCGAACACATGGTCTTGAATTTAAATTACCTAGATCTTCTTCAGATTGAAAATAATTATTTAAATCACGTTAATTGTTTAATTTTCAATCATTATTTAATCTTAAACATATGATTTAAAGATTTAAGTTAAAATTTTCAATGTTTTAAAAATTAGATTAAAAGTTAAACCGGTAAAACTAAAATTTAAGGTTTAAAATATTCAACAGATATTTGATCACTATAAAACCGGCTAAAATTAAATAACATTAAAATTTTAGAATATAATTAAAAGAAATTGTATTTAACCATAAAATTTTAAATTTTAATTAAAATTTTATTAAACAAATTTTAATTAATTTATTTTAATTTATACGAATGTATTAGTTTATGAAAATTGATTCAACAATTAATAAATTAATCAACAAAATTTATTAAAACAAGTTGAATAAAAAAATAAAAATCTAGTTGAAATATTAAATGGTTTAAGATTTTACAATTGAAAAGACTAAGCTGTTGGATTTTTTTAATTAAGATATAATACATTTTCTTATTATGTGGACCACCAACATGTTTATTGAGGAACATCTTGTAAGACACCAGGTATGGTTTATGGAGCCATGTCACTGATATTGAGGGTCGCATCTGGATGTGGAGAAACAACATTCGACCACTTTCTCAATCTGTAATGCAATTAAAATGTAAAATGTGCAAACATTGCTTTGTGGATCTAACATGTTTTTGTTTATCGTTGCTATAAATAAAAAATACATTTTAAACTAAATAGAATTACATAAGAAGTTGGCATTTTTATTAAAGATAAAAAGCAGACAAGTGTTTCTAGGTAATCCAAATCGTCAAAACCTAGAACAAATTGAATAAACCGAGTTAAAATAATTAGCAGTCAAGGATAGTGTTGGAGTATATATGCAAGTAACGTTGACCACACAAAGTATAGGAGGCATTATCGTGTTTTTACTCGAACTCTCAAGTGATCGTGTTTTTACTCGAACTCTCAGGTGTTTCCAACAGACAAAGAGATGGTCAAATGCGAAGTACAAGGTAATAAAGAAAAGATGATACAGAAAGTATGAATAAAAGCCAAACAAACTCCAATCCAATGTTTCAATGTTAAAACTGTTTTGGGATGCTAATGGCCATGGGGAGTTGAAAACTTCCAGGTACTCGAGAAAACAGTATCTGACATGCATCACTCATTTGCATGTTTTTTTATCATAACACGTCAAATATATTTATTAACTTAAACATGTCGCGAAGCGAGGCATTGACTCCTGAATTTATATATTCAACAACAAATTCAGAAAATTCCCATTTGTTTTTGCATAAGTCATTGAGACATAAATTTGTAGATAAATAGACAAAAATATTTATTATTAAAATATTTTTAATAGGTTCATATCTCTTCGAGATGGGCTTTATTTCTCATCTTGATCTCATGGAAGTAAAAATAATAACAATATGTATTAGTAAAAATAATGACTAAAAAGTTAAATCAGTAAGAAATTTATGGTTTTAAAAATTTAAAATAGTATTAGACCATCGTAAAGTAGACTAAAGATTAAATAAAAATTTGAAATATAATTAAAATAGAGTATCTTTATTTATAGAAAAATTGAAAGTTTAATTAAAAAGAAATTATTAAATAAAAAGTAATTGATTTATAAGAATTTATTAATTAACAAAAATCAACCAATTAATTAATAACAAGAATTATTAAAATAGATTGAGTTGAAAAAATTTAAAATAAAAATTAGATAATTAAAATTTTTTATAATTAAATCAGACAATGCAATTAAAATGTTTTAATGATCGATAATAACTGCATTATTACAACCCAAGGGCAAGTGTTTACTGTTGTAAATGTAAGTAATGTGTCTTAAAATGGCGTCTGGAACAACTAAACAGCTGCCATTGACTTCTCCTGACACTATCCTTGGATGCTTTGTCGGCCTGAAGTCTCAACCAGATTGACATAAAAAAGTACAAAAAATCCAACAAATGCTCGTGGGAATCCAACGTAATCCATTTAGGAGTCTACTACGAAAAGGTCAAGTATGACCCCCGTGTTTTAGTTGAATGTTCAAGGCAAATGAAACCTATTAGACTAACCAAACTAGGTCTCCTATATCTCGTTTGTTTTTTTTTACAAACGACCTCATCCTGTGCTTTGAAGTCTCAATCGAGCAAGCTCACATCATTCGAGAAATCCTGAACTTGTTTTGAACCATTTCAGGCAACGGATTACTCTCGCCAAATCTCGATGCTTTTGTTCCAAAAATGTCTATCATGTCTTTGCACGAAAGCTAAGCTGAGAGTTGGGATTTAAATAAACAACAGATTTATGACACTACCTAAGAGTACCGCTATTACATGAGAAAGTCCACAAACGAACGTATCAATATATCATTGATAAGGTTCAACAACATCTTTCGGGTTAGATTGAGAACCTTTTATCCCTGGTAGGTCGAGCCACTTTGACACAAGCAGTTATCTCTGCCCTCCCTACCTATACAATGTAGACGGTCCGATTTTCCCGACATCTTTGCGACAAAGTGGAAAGGTGTGTAATTTCTTGTTGGGTTCTTCCCAAGACGATAGAAAGATACTCCTTGGTCATTGGGACATAATTTGTCAACCAAAAGAGATGGGAGGACTTGATATTCGCAACATCCGTGAAACTAATGATGCCTTATTAACAAAACTTGGATGAGCGATGATTTCTAAGCCAAACGCTTTATGAGTGAGAGTCCTTTCCGCTAAATACCATTTTGATGCCAACAACCTTCCAACCTCTCTCAAAGCGGGTGATGGTTCTATGACCTGGAGGAGCATTAAGGTCATTTGACCTAATGTGCTCAAAGGCATAAAGTGAGTAATTGGTGACGGCTCTAAAGCCCGCTTCTGGTTGGACCCTTGGGTGGAGGATGTAAGTCCGCTCATATACCATATGCTAACTCCTATATCTCAAGCAGATCTTGAACTACGAGTTCAACACTTTGTGGATAGCTCAGGTAACTGACTTTGGGAAGAATTTCAATTTGGACTTCCTCACTATATTTGATTGTTCATTGCAGGTATTTTACCAGCCCAGCCCCCCCTAGGACCGAACAGAAGGATCTGGGGAAAGTCAGATTCCGAACAGTTCACCACTGCTTCTGCGTATTCTATGCTTATGGAACATGCCACCTATGACCCTAGCAGAGTTTGGAAGATAATTTGGAACTGAAACGGCCCGCAACGTATCAGATATTTTCTTTGGCTCCTAGCACAGGATCGGTTATTCTCCAATCAACAACGCCTTCGCCGATGCCTGACTACGAATGCCGAGTGCTACCTTTGTAGGACAGAAGAGTCCTCCGTTCATGTGGTACGAGATTATCCCAACGCGAGAAGTTTGTGGCTCCAACTCCCATAGCTAGCCAATTCTTTAGATTTTTTCAATCTAACTGCTCAGGATTGGCTGCATCGCAATCTTCAAACGCATCATATGGGTTTGTCCTGGATTGGTCCCTTATCTTTGGTATCGCCTGCTAGTTCGTCTGGTCCTAGAGGAATTTGGCCCTCTTCGATGCCCAGTTTTCTTGGCCGGATTATCCAACTTATATTGTCCTGGAATATGCTCACCAGATTCACAGAGCTGCGACTTGGATAGACAGAGCAGTTCTTGGCCGTCGCCCACGACAGGAGCAATTGATTGGATGGAGTAAACCTTCTCCTGGCTAGGTGAAATTGAACACTAATGGGGCGAGCAAACGCCTATCCCTTTCGACCTCATCAGGGGGACTTATTCGAGACAGCATCGGTGCTTAGATAGGAGGCTTTGTTCAAAATCTTGGCTGGTGTCCCCCAGTTTCTGCTGAACTTTGGCGTATCCTCTCCGAACTGACTCTGGCATAGAACTTGGGATTTCGTAAGGTGGAACTCGAACTAGACTCGCAAGTAGCGATAAATATTCCATCTGATTCCACAAAACGTGCAGCTTCGTTAAATCCTTTAGTTATGAGCATCAATGAGTTAATCGCAAACTGAGTTGTTATCTCTTGCCATACTTATCGCGAAGGAAATAGGTGTGCCGACTGACTTGCCAACTTTGCTGTCAACTTTGGGTTAGGAGTTACTACTTTTATAAATGCACCCTCAGGGTGTCTCTCGATCCTCTTTGAAGATATAGCTGGAATTAGACTCCCTTGATTAGCCGCGTAATTGGTAGCTTCTTTCTCCTTTTTATATAAAAAATTGATAAGAACATTTTTACTTTACTTTCTTCGGTTCTTTTTAAGACACGCTGTTACCCTTGTCATGTGAACACAAATTTTTGGTCAGTTGATTGTGTAAAATGCGGTTCAAATACTTGAGAGTAGGTCTTTCTGCATTTACTCAACCTACCAACTAACCAAAAAGAAGAGAAAAGGACTTGTTGGGCCATTTTGAATGCTGCGAGGACCTCAGTTCTCATAAAAAAGAAAGCAACTAGCACCATATTTTAACTAAAAAAGTAGAAGAACCAGTGCGGTGAAGGATAATACTCACCATACCAAAATTTCTAGGAATATACTTATAGGCCAGTAACTTAATGTATTATTTAGTCGGCAGGTGAAGTCAAAGATGCGTTACTGAGGTGCTTATTTTGGCCAACGGCTTTTGAATGCCAAAACCCGCAGGCCGCAACTTTCATCAAACATTCTGCAACTTTAATGGAAAGACAGGGTTCGTGGAGAAAGTAAAAGCAGAGGGGTATGTTGGGCATTGCAGGGAAACGAAGATTTAATAATGGTGGGGGAAAAGAACAGAAAGCAATCGCATTTAATGCATACATGTCTACATTAACTGCTGTAGTAAATGCAGAATTGCTGGTCTTCAAAAAGTTTTGAGCTTTGCCTTTTAACTTTGTCTCTGTTAACACGTAACGAAGCATAGGAATAGAGGAAACTAGGAGGAAAAAGAAAAAAAAAAGGCAGAGGAATTGAAGAGTGGTGGTTAGAGAGTCAGTCAGTGTTTTCGTTGGTCCTATTCTAGCTCTGCGTCTAGGTTTCTCGTACCTTGTTGGTAGCTTTGTCGATAGGTTGTACTGTTTAGTATCTTTAGCTGGCTTGTTTACTAGGAGTGAGGATTCAGGGGAAGTTGGCTTTTGTAACGTGGAATTCGGTTTCTGGAGATGACTTTGAATCTGGGTTTTGTTTCTTTTGTGGGGTTCGTGTCTGAATTCTTCTTAACATCGGACGGCGTTTCAATGTGGTGGTGGTGTTGAATTTGAATTGGAACCCGCAAATTATGGGCCCTTAAAGCGACGATAAAGCTACGGTTTTCTGATCAGCGTCAAAGGTTTGATTCTTACCAGATGGGTTTTCTTTAGCTTTCCTCTTCTTTATGACCAATCCTGTTGATCTCCAAAAAGTTCTGTGTAGCCCCAACGAAAAGAATATATCTTGTTTCTGATATTTTTGAATATTTCTTAGGTATAAAGTGCCAAAGTCTAGAATGTCAGTTTCTTTGCCAAGCTGACAACTTTGGGTTTCAAAGACTCCTCTTTTCTTTCATTCGGGTCTCTACTGAATTTTGTACTTGGAGGGTAACACTGGGATTGGTGTAAGAGAGAGCGAGAGAGGTTGCATTCATGCATCTTTCACTATGGAAACCAATTATCCATTGTGCTGCTCTGTTAGTGGACAAGAAGAGCCAAAGGAGAGGTGGCTCTGGTTCTCGTTCTGGTTCTGGCTTGACTGTGCTTCGTCAATTGCAAGAAAACAAACTTAAAGAGGCCCTTGAGGCAGCTTCTGAAGATGGGTCTCTGGCAAAATCTCAAGATATTGATGCAGACGCATCTGCGAGTCAGGACCGAACAGTTATTGGTAGATCACGTTCACTTGCTCGGCTTCATGCCCAGAAAGAGTTCTTGCGTGCCACAGCTATGGCTGCAGAGAAAAGTTTTAGCTCTGAGGAGTCGATTCCACAACTCTACGATGCCTTCACCAAGTTTCTAACAATGTACCCGAAATTTCAATCAACAGAAAGGATTGATCATTTGAGAGTTGATGAGTATGGACATCTGTCTGATTCTTCATCCAAGGTATGTCTTGATTACTGTGGCTTTGGGTTGTTTTCTAATCTTCAAACTCAACAATACTGGGAGTCGTCTGCATTTACCTTGCATGAAATTACTGCGAACTTGAGTAATCATGCTCTTTATGGAGGTGCCGAGAAGGGTACTGCAGAACACGATATAAAAACTAGGATTATGGATCACTTGAACATTCCTGAGAATGAATATGGTCTTATTTTCACTGTTAGTAGAGGCTCTGCGTTTAAATTGCTAGCTGAATCATATCCATTCCATTCAAATAAGAACCTATTGACCATGTTTGATCACGAGAGTCAGTCTGTCAATTGGATGGCTCAGTGTGCCAAAGACAAAGGTGCTAAGGTCTACAGTGCTTGGTATAAATGGCCTACTCTAAAGCTGTGTTCTAAGGAGCTGAGGAAACAAATTTCAAATAAGAAGAAGAGAAAGAAAGATTCTGCAGTTGGGCTCTTTGTTTTTCCTGTTCAGTCTAGAGTAACTGGGGCCAAGTATTCTTACCAGTGGATGGCACTTGCTCAACAAAATAATTGGCATGTTTTGCTGGATGCTGGGGCATTAGGTCCCAAGGATATGGATTCACTGGGGCTTTCCTTGTTCCGCCCAGATTTTATTATCACATCATTCTATAGAGTGTTTGGGTCTGATCCAACTGGGTTTGGGTGCCTTCTGATCAAGAAATCTGTAATGGCAAGTCTGCAAAATGAGGGTGGGCGCACTGGGTCTGGTATGGTTAGGATTCTACCTGTTTTCCCTCAATATTTGGGTGATTCTATGGATGGTATTGATGTTTTGGCTGGAATTGAAGAAAATGCTATCAGTTGTGATGAAGAAACTGTACCAGAAACACAAGGGGGATCACAGTTGCCTGCCTTTTCAGGTGTATTCACTCCCAACCAGGTCAGGGAAGTTATTGAAACTGAGATGGAACATGATAACAGCTCAGATAGAGATGGGGCAAGCACCATTTTTGAGGAAGCAGAGAGCTTTTCAGTTGGGGAGGTCATGAGAAGTCCAATTTTCAGTGAGTCTGAATCATCAGAAAATTCGTACTGGATTGATTTGGGTCACAGTCCATTACCGTCTTATAATTGTAAGCAATTGAGCAAGCAGAAAACAGGTTCCCCACTTTCACCATCATGGATTTCTGGCAAGAGGTTCATGAACCGATTCTTGCCTAAACCAGCCTCAAAATCAATAAAGAGTTCCAGATGTGATGAAAATGAGAAAAATCACAGAATACATAACGATCCTGTTTTATCTTTCGATGCAGCTGTGCTATCGGTGCCTCGGGAGCCTGACCATTCAAAGGGAATTCCTGAAGAAGAAATATGCACTGGAAGAGAGCATATCTTAAACAATAGAGAGGAAAATGCTGACTCAAAGCGTGCCGGAGAGATTCAGGAGGACTTTGTAATAAGAGATGAGTCAAAGTTGGCAGATCCTAGGTCGATCTTGACTTCAAATGGATTCTGTCCCAACCAGATTTCTGGCCTTAAGCATGATGCACATGAGAGTGCTTCAGCATGCAGTATTAGCCAAGAAGCGAAGGAGAGTGCTATAAGGAGAGAGACTGAAGGTGAGTTTAGACTGTTGGGTGGGAGAGAAAGAGGCAGGTACTTTGGTTTGGAAGAGGTTGATCGAGTTGTTGGCATGAGCCACAGAGTTTCCTTTAGCATGGAAGAAAATCACAGAGAAAATTCAAGTAATTTTGAGGTGGGGGATGTATCTGCAGCTACCAATGGTGATTATGAATCGTATAGTGACGATAATGGTGACGGTGACGAACAAGAATGGGGAAGAACAGAGCCGGAGATAATTTGCCGACATCTGGATCACATCAACTTGCTGGGACTCAACAAAACTACTCTCAGACTCAGATATCTCATTAACTGGCTTGTCACCTCCTTACTTCAACTTCGCATTCCGTCTTCAGATGGTGAGGAAGCATCTCTTGTACAGATATATGGCCCCAAGATAAAATATGAAAGAGGTGCTTCTGTAGCTTTCAATGTCAGGGACTGCACTAAAGGGCAACTAATCCACCCAGAAGTTGTACAGAAGTTAGCTGATAAGCATGGAATCTCTTTGGGAATTGGCATTCTTAGCCATGTAAGAATGGTAGACAGGCCAAAACAACATTCCAGGAACTTGAACCTTGAAGACACAGCATTGTGCAAGCCAATGGCTAATGGCCGCCAAGATAGTAAAAGTGTGTTCTATCGCGTGGAGGTTGTTACTGCATCTCTTGGATTTTTAACCAATTTTGAAGATGTCTATAAGATGTGGGCCTTCATTGCTAAGTTTCTTCGACCCTCTTTCGTTGAAGAGGGGGAATTAACATTAGTTGAAGATGATGATTCATAAACATAGATGAAGAGGTTTGCATCCATTAAAGGTGGATACAGAGACACTCAAAAGGTCCAAGAAGAAATGTGAGAGACTCAAACTCTGTGATTGTAGGAGGTGGAAAGATGTGAAGGTGTAATTTTTTTCATAATGATCCATGTTCTGCTCTTTCTGGACATATTTGTGATGTGAGCATATGCATTTGTTCATTCTTCTTGATGTAACTCTGGGAATGTAGTTTTTGTACAACTCTTGTTAAGGTTCATGTAGAGTTTTTCCCATACAAACATATATGTTAGTTCAGCATTCAGCAGAATAAGTGTATCGAATATAAGAATTGTCTGAAGATAGCACTCGCTCATTGTGTGCTAGACATTTTCTTTTGTTTCGAAAGATAAAACTTGATTTCTCTCTACAAGTAACTTAAATAGGTGGAATGAGGCATTAGTCGTGGGCTTTGGAATTGGATAGTTATTGCCACTACTTTTATAAAGTATGCATTAAA
>JAOQMP010000026.1:8477-22493 GCA_027563575.1 Erythroxylum pedicellare | reverse complement strand
ATAAGGTTGATTTTTTTTATTTTTAGTTTTTAAAGTTAATTTCTAATATTTTTTAAAAAAATGATTTTTATTCTAATCTTTTATATGATATATGTCATTAGTAGAAAATTGGTATATTTTATTAAAATAAATAAACATATATTTATTTTAATATTTTTTATATAATATATGTCATTTGTCATTTATACTTTTATATATCATAACAAAATATTATTTTTGTATATCCACCAAATCTCATATATACCTCATCAGACTTTAAATTTTAATATCTCATTTATTTATTGCTCCACATTCCACAATTTTCTGCAGGAAGCAGTGCTTATCTGATGGGATATGGTTAACTCCATAGTACGACGTCGTTACAAATACATGTCACGCTCTAATTTCTGTGCGTGAATACCACATCCCTCTCTCTCTCGCTCCACTTAATTTCTTTCTTCTTTCTTCTTTCTTCTTCCCTCTCTTTCTCTCCGGTTTGGTTCCTCAGAATTTGCTTATGATTTACATGTCCTTGTTCTCGAATTCCATAAATTTCCATGTAATCCAAGAGAAAGTTACCAACTTTCTTTCGTTTTCCCGGAATCTGTATTCTGTCTATAGAGAGCATTGAAAAAGAGAATCAACTGGAGATGGTTACTGCAAAGCGACGTCCTTGCTTCTTTGAGATTTTCTCCTCTAATATGACCCCCACCAGACTGGTATTTCCTATTATTTTCATCGTTATTGTTTCATTGCTTTTATTTTCTTTTCGAACTTGTTTCTTCTTTGATATGTTCTACTTGTTATGTGATTGTGGAATGTAATTACGGTTCTAAAGTGGAAGTATAGTGGGTTATTATCTCTGCATTTGTTCCAAGTTCGAGTCTTTGGTAGTGAAACTGTAAAAAAAAGTAACTAAAAGTAAATTTAGTACTGAGTAACTAATGGTCATGACATTTAATGGTCGTCTGTTGTATGTTGATTGTTGACAGCGTTAATTTTTGTTGGGCAGAAAATTCCGGTGAGTTTCATTAAACATATGGAAGGGAGGACAAGTGGGTCTGTTTCTTTAGCGGGTCCCAGCGGTAACGTTTGGTCTGTTCAGTTAGTGAAGAATGATGATGATGTATTCCTTGATCATGGATGGCCAACGTTTGTGAGGGACCATCTTATTGCATGTGGTGACCTTTTGGTTTTCAGATATGATGGGGTGTTGTGTTTCACTGTGCAAGTTTTTGATCAGAGTGCTTGTGAGAAAGAGTCCGCATTTCATTCTAAATGCAGTGAAGAGCTTGGCAAGTCCTGTCGGAAAAGAGGAAGGGAGGAAGAAGGCGTATTTTCAGGTGAAATATCTGAATGTGGTGCCAAGAAATCTAAGGAAAGCTGCTTTGACTTTCTTTTAGATTCTGCTGAGAATGAGAAGGGAACTGGGGTAGTCGTTTCTACCAAGGAAACATGTCAGCATGATGACGCAATTACTATTGCAAGGTACCCGGAGGAGATTGTTCGATATGGTAGTTTACTTAATAGTCCCGCCAGGCCCTCTCAACTGAATTCTGGCCATGGAAAACCAGGTAAGAAAGATAACTATCATTCCAGCGCTTTTACAGACAAGAATTTGCAGTTTTCTCCTTTTAAGAGAAAGTGCTAATTCAACAATCCGCAAGTAGTTTTTTGATCTTCAGTTACTTGCTAGTTGGAAAGTACACTTCGATTTGTGCTTTTCATTTCTTCCCTTACAAAATTTTATGGATCTCTTTTTTTATTTCCCTCTTTCATCTTTACACGTTAGGCTGTAGCTTAGGCATAATTACATCCGTTGATGGAATTTTCTCCAATCAGAAGGGTATAATTTTTTTTTTGTACTATTAACTGAAACATATCTTCCTGCTATTAGCTCAGAAATGTTTGTGCTTATATACATATTAAACATAACTGTATGGAATCACCGTCTTTATCCTAGATGAAATGTGCTTAGATTTTGAATCAGAAGCAGCCACGTGGAGAAGAATTGGAAAAGAAGATGAGTTGAATCTGCCTGAAAGAGGCCCAATGTCAACTTTTTCAGAACGTGAGAAAAAAGTTGCCGAATCCTTTATCTCATGCTATCCTTACTTTGTGAGGATCATGAAAAAGTTCAACATCAGTGGTTCATATACTTTGGTAAGTTAGTTATCTATCTCTCTGTTATGCAGTTTAACTAGAGGACTTCAATCATTTATTGTTGATGTGATTGGTCTTCCCTTGCAATTGTACTTGTGACGTTTTCTTGGATTCCTAGACCGTTTCTTAACCATTTGTTAATTGATGTTCATGCCTTAGAAAAGATATTTTTTTCCCCTTTGGTTATCTGGTTATATGGTCAATCAGGCTCACTGTCTATTGTGCAGAATATACCATACAAGTTCTCAATGGCGCATCTTCCAAATTGCAGAACTGAAATTGTCCTTCGCACTGTCAAAGGAGCTTCTTGGACTGTGAATTCTGTACCCACTACGAGAGTGCATACAAGTCATACTTTGTGTGGTGGCTGGATGACTTTTGTCCGTAATAATGACATCAAGGTGGGAGACATTTGTATCTTTGAACTTGTTTGTAAACTTGAAATGCGTGTTTTTATTCTTCGAGCTGGAAAGGATTGTCCAGAAAACCAAAGTGGAAAAGCTTTTTCTAATGGGATGAATACTGGAGCCGCTAATACATCACCTGAAAGTGAAACTTCTTCAAAGAAATCAAGAAGACATGCTTTAGATGTCCATTCCAAAATCATCAAGAAAGTAGAGATATGTGATAAGAAAAGGACAAGGAAAAACCAAGCAATTCACACCAAAAAGTACGACAATGGCCTGAAAGGTTGTGCCAGCTTTGTGCTCGGTCCACAGTCAATGAGTGGCAGTAATAAGCACGGTAAGATTTCATCCTTTTTGCCTTGGTTTTGTGTTTAAAGATCAACGACAAACTGAATGTGAATATAAGCTATGTTTAAATGGGTCTACTTGAAAATTTGAATTTTTGAGTATACTTGTTTACTTTATTTTGCATTTAGTCATATCTTTTACTATCTTCACAGAATTTGCACCGTGTTGAATATAAACCCTTATTTTGAGTCTTAAGGAAAACCTCTGCTGTTTTAAGTCCCTTTGATTCATTTAAATGGTTCTTTCTGTATGATATATATGGTGAATCATGGAACATTAATTGAGATTCAATGCAATGCAGAAATGGGAACTGGTCTGGGGAAGTTGTTGGCACTTGATGAAGCAAAAGCAGCCAAATCATTTACCTCGGGTTTTCCCAATTTTGTTAGAATCATGAGGAAGTTCAATGTCAGTGGTTCATACACTCTAGTGAGTGAATATGCTATTTCCTTTTTATTTTAATTATTTTCTTTTTGACTAATGATTAATGTAGGAGTTGCAGTTGCATGATTAAACAATTTGATTGCACTATTGCTCCTTCAGTAATGTCTTGGGTTGAATTTTCAAATGCTAGGGGATCACAATTATGACCTACAGCTTAGAGAGAATGGATTCAGAATTTCTAGACGATATTGGCAAAAATGAGCACAATGTGTTATCCAATTTGGGCTTATCTTTCTGGGTGTAGGCATAACTTCAATTCCTCAAGGGTTGTTAGGATTCCTCAACATTATAATGCACGTGCAGAACTTTGTGATTCATCTTTGAACTGTGGTAGTCTGCTTTTAGTTACTACTGACTACTTACCATTTTGCAGAAAATTCCTCACCAATTTTCTACGGCATATCTTCCCAACCTCAAAACAGAGATTCTACTCCGCAATTTCCAAGGGAATTGTTGGACTGTTAATTCAGTCCCAGACTCCAAAGGTAGAGCTGTACACACTTTCTGCGGAGGTTGGATGGCATTTGCTCGTGATAATGGTCTACAGATTGGGGATATCTGCATGTTTGAACTTGTTAGCAAGTATGAAATGTGTGTGCATATATCTGGGGCTGGACGAAAGTCATTCGGTGATCAATCTCTGAGATCAGCATCTGCTGACTTACCAGTTGGTAGATTTTCCAGCAATTATCCTCCCATGTGAAGCTTGCAGAAGCGCTCAACATGCAGTCGGTATATATGCTGGTGAGCTTTTTTGTGCTTTATCTCACTTGGGCTGATGTCTCCTGTGAACTGCTTGTTTGCTTCTGGATAACTTCTGATTCGTTTTGCTTCATTAACTTTCATGATTGAAGGTTCCTTCCAGATCCTTTGCAAACTTTAGTTAAAAGTAGGAGGAGTTAGTCTGATTTGTGATTGTAGCTAGAATCATCTTTAACATGTGAAAAAAATTGGTGCAATTTGCCCTCCTCAACCGTAATCCAAATTGTTGCAAGTTTTCAATTGCTGACAAATTGGAAGGACCTCAATGTGTTTTCACGTAGTACTTCAAAAGTTCTTGGATGGCATTGGTTTATTTTGATAGAAGTAATTCCGGTTAACTATTTAGTGAAAACCGAGTTAAAAAGTTTTATGAGGTTCTTCCTTTTGTTATTGATAATCTCCGAACAAACAGATGTCTTCATCCTGAGACTTACCATTGTTTTTATGTGCATTCCTTAGTGCATGTGTGATTGAAGTTTGAAGTTGCACTCATGTTAAACGGATGGAAGATAACGATTGAAGCAGAGACATCCTATGTAGTTTGGTGCATTTCAAGGTGTCCGCTTGGTTTTGTCACTATTCCACCCCACTCACGCATCAGTTCTTTGACAGCGACGTTATGGAATGTCATTTTGCACCAGAGAAGAGCACGTCCTATGATTTACCTATCATGCACATGCAGCTTAGAATATGCTGATCAAGCAAATTATGTGAGGGTGGGGATGAATTGTAAAAGTAGCTGTAAAGATTGTACACAAACGAATCCTCCAATTTCAGATATAAACGAGGAGCGCTAGGGTGGAGATTGGAAATTAGTCCTGTTGGTTTTAGGCCCTTTAAAACATCAGTTGGTAAATGTTCTTGGGTCGGTCAAATCTGCAAATTTTGTTCTCCATCTATCAATGTAAATGTCAGAAGCCTACCTAACTGTTAGAACCCATTAACAGGTGCTGGCTACCTGTTTCTTATGAGGAAGAGAAAAGAAAAAAAAGAACTAGTTTGTTGTCCAGTGACATTATCGTATGGTATGTAATTAGAAGGAAAAGGATAATACCATAAGGAGTTTATGTTAATCCGAGAAGCAAATGGAATTCCTCTTTCTCGAGCTTTCAGAACACAGTATACTGAAAGTTGAAAATTTGTTGACCGGACTTCCATCAATGTAGTTCAGAGTGGCTGATCATGTTCGCTTTTGGTTTTTATTTTTACTTTTCGTGCACGTTTAAACTCAGTTCAGGAGTTTATGTGTAATTTGATAAAAACTGAAATTTGTTTATGAATGTCTGAGGAATTAACAGCGAAAACAGAAAGAATGGAAAAGTAATTACTGACATGCAAGGTGTCATCACTTCTAAATTATGTCCTTTATTAGAATCTCAACTGATTTCAGCTAATAATTTCACTTTTCACCTTCCAAACGAATTGCACTACACAGTCGGATTACCAGAGAAGTTGGAAGTCGTGAGACAATCGATTCGGGGCATAGTAATTTCTTTTTTGGATAAAAGGGGCAATGTGATTAAATCACTTTTGTCATTTAATCCTTTTTTATTCATTGTTGGTACTCTTGTTCAGGGAGTTGTTTGATTACTTGGGAAGCTTATGCTTCCGTTGGATTTAATAAGCTTTTTTTTTCTGTAGTTAACTCGAAACTTGTAAATCTTTATACAGATTGAATGATTGAAAGGCGAGGAGGTATGCTACTTTCTTTAACACAGATTTTCTTAGCATTTTTGGCTTTACTTAGTTCATCAGATCAGAGGAAAACGGGTGCCAATCCAAAACACAAAGGAAGAAAAGCGACTGTTCCCATCCATTTTTTGTAATGGAGATATCATTACTTGACAGGTCTCTTCAGTCTTCTCAGATGTGTTTGTCTTTGTCATGCACGGAAATAATAATGAAATTAGAGCAACAGGCAGGACACAACTTTGTAAGTGCATCCGTGGGATGGTGGGGCACTAAAACTCAGCGTTCATATTGAATTCTTTACGAGATCTTCACCAAATCTTGTACTCAAAACTTATTGGTTCAATCCAAAACTTCTAAAAACAACACCAGCATTGACTTTGGTTACTGTATTAGTGTGCAGACATAAAATGAAACAAAAATTTAGGGAAAGAATAGAACAAAAATTGAAAACAGTGAGATGTTTAATTGTGATGGACAAAATAAATAAAATTGTCTCCGTCTTGAGGATAAAAATGTGTTTAGTTGCAGTTGACAGAATATAAAAACAGTGTCAATGACTAAAATACCCCTACAACATAATATGATTGAAAATATGTAATTCATTGATTATTTTAAAACAAATGATTTGTATTAGTAAAAAAGTTAACAAATAATAAAAATAACCATAACAATAAGAAATTAATTTCGTATAATAATAATAATAATAACAATAAAAATAATAATAATAATAATGATAGAAGAGGAAGAGGAAGAAAATTAATAATATTAAGCAATTTAATAATCACAATAATAATAAGAAAATTAATTATGAATAATAATGATAATAAAATAATAATAAGAAAATTAATTTTGTATAATAATAATAATAATAAGTAGAAATTTTATAATAATAATTAATAATAACCGTAATAGCAATAATTAATAATAATTATTATTATTATTATTACAAAATTTATAATAATAATAATTATTAATAATAATAGTAATTAATAAATAATAATAATAATATTATTATTATTATTAATTTTGTATAATAAAATTTATAATAAAAATGAAAATAAAAGATAATAATAATAGGTACAAAATTTATAATAATAATAATAATATAATTAATTTCGTATAATAAAATTAATAATATTAATAATAAAAGAATAATAATAAGTAGAAAATTTATAACAATAATTATTAATTATTAATAATGGTGGTGGTGGTGGTGGTGGTGATAATAATAATAATAATAACAATAATTAATTAATTAATAATAATGACGATGACGATGATAATGATAATGATGAGCTTAATAATATAATTAAGAATAAAAAATTGCTTATGTGGGGAGGGGTATTTTTGACATTTCTTTATGTATTTTTGTTTTTGTTCTTAGGACAATAAATCTTGTCTTGGGAGGAACAAATTTTTTTTGTCCTTATACTCTGAAGACGGAACAAAAATGGGTAAAGACAGCAAGTAAACACTACGAAGCACAGAACTTTTGCATTTCTGTCCTCTGTCCTCACCCATGAGGACAGCAACCAAACGCTGCACAAAAATTTGCTACAGAAGTACGGTGCCCAAATGTATTGAAGCTCCAAAAAGAAACACTACTCAAACTAACAAGTTGCATAACCACAGCAAAATAATAATTTACACTTGGAGCTAATCAGTTGGTTGTAGTTTAGAAACAAATAATTTAAAGATTATGCAATCTAGATGTATACAATAAATAAAATTATGGCGAGACTATAATCATGAGATTAATATTGTATTTATCTCATCATCATCATCATTACACCCAGTTCGAAATTTCGCAATAAAGTAGGATCTAGGGAGGCCTGATAGTACGCAGCCTTACCTCTATATAGTAGAAAAGCTGTTTTCGATAGATCCATATGCAAATGTGACAATAAAAGAATGATGCAGATCAAAATGAAAAATAAATAAAAATTTAAAAATAATTTTTGAGTAAAATAAAAAAGAATTAAAACTTTTAAAAAATAATAGCTTAAAAAAATTACATATCTTCATTACGAGATGTAAATATAGAAAACAAAGTTTTAAGAAATTTATAGGACAAATATACTTTATATACTGCAAAGTTCTGCTTATACCTGATGCGGTGCAAAGTTCTGATCACCATTTATTTGAGTTGTGTGTGTCAATCTTGCGAAGGGCCATCCTTGGACTCGAAAATTGAGATAGCTGGCAGCTGAAAAAGCACCGCATAGCTTGGCTAACCTTTCTTTCTTCCTCCAAGCAATACCAAAATCTTTTCAAGCGCTTTAACGTTAGAGGACCAAGTGATAGCATGAGATGAATGCTTTCATCATCATATTTTCCAACTAAATATTTTATTATGTCATCTTATTTATACATTGCATCTCCAGTATTTGAATCCACCAATATTTGGATCCACCATGTAAAGACAAGCACTTTATATTCTTAAGTTAAAAAAGCAATCAGCAACATATAACACAAAGACACACTTTTAGAACCAAATCAGTAAGACATAGTAGATCTCAACCTTAATGGTAACACTGTAGAATCAGATCTGCCACTGAAAACAAAATAGCAACAGAAACAAAAGCATAAGCAAACCATATCTAAGAGATAATAGCGACAAACTGAAACGTTCTAGTTAAATAGTGACAAAATCCAGTATTCCGTACCTCAAGCTCCAACATATCAATCTCCAAACATCTAAAATAGATTTAAATCAAAATCAAGATCAACAAAAGTAACGCAAGCTTCTTGAAATGTGTACGCAACAAAGGAAAAAGATGGGTTATCAAAAAGGACTCTCCTTTATGCGAAAACACAATCAAAGGTTATTCGAAACGAACCACCCTCCTTCCTTCATACAGAAAACATAATATTTATGATCCAAAAACAGAAACAGAGGCTATGGCACTTACCGTAGCAAAAAAAGTCTTAAGCTACTCCTAACAGATCCAGAGGTTTAGGAAAGCTCTCAAGAACTTCAACACTGCTCTATTATTTATCTATTATTCATAAATTATTTTTAGACACTACTCTATTAATACTAGACGTTAAAGAACATTAAAAAAACTAACACGTTATATTTTTTCTTATGAAGACAGTAGTTAATTTCATAAATTAAAATATGAAGATAAACAAATGTGTTGATCTATTCAAAAAAAAAAAATGTGTTGATGCATGTTAGAGAATAAATTTACTTAATTGAATAACTCATATGTTATAAAAATTTTCATTGTGATAATTGTATAAGAAATGATTTGACTTGAGATCTCCATTATTATCTTATATAGGAATTGTTATATTTTGATACTACTTATAAGATGTTCTAATTAATGATACTTCAGTCGATAGCTATTAAATATAACATGAATTACATAGAGGTAATTGACTCATCGATACAAGATTAATCATCCTCAGGTGATTAAGAAGAATATTCTATTGTTTTCAATTAGTATTGATTCGGAAAATCTTGAACTAAAGTGAAATAACATTTCAAAAATAATTTTCAAATTTCGTTAATTGAATCAATTGATAACAGTGGAGAATTAACATGATTGAACTCAAAATAAAATAGATATTAATTTTATGTTCTATGTTAAGGTTTTTACGGTCGAATCAGTCGAACTGATTGAGTATTTTAATTATTGATTTTAAGATTTGGCTACTTATTTTATAGATTGATTGACTTTTCTCTCTAGCTTGTTTTTCAACGGAATTCGATGTAATTGACAATTGTAAATCTTAATGTAAAGAAATAAGTGAATTATAGTGTCTTTTATAACGAGGATTGGTAGACACGATTAAGAATCTATTTAATGTTATAACACTAGAGATGATAATAAAGGGATAGGACATAACTCAAAATTTTATTTTGCAAATTTATTACATTGATAATTTATTTGATACTATAATATTAGAAATGGTAACAAACGAGATTGGTTTTGACCTTAATTTTAATTTTTTAATTTAGAATTGAGTTGAGTGTCAAATAAAATAATATTATTTTAATAAATTTATTATTCAACCATTAAACAAAACATGTTACACATTCGAATCGGGTAGGACCTAAATTACCAACCATACGTAACATGCAAGCAATTCTATGCAGCTTCCTTTATGTATTGGATTGCAAATATGCTTAATGCTTAGTCTCGAACTACTCAATCTATAATGAACTGCTTCTATTATTTCCTTATTTTGTTTTCTGTAACCAACGAAAATGTCATGCTTAATTAAATACCTGCAACGTTAAAAGCTAAGAGTTGACTAATAACGTCTGGATCTTAAATCGGCGAGAAGACTCGGCTTGTTCTCGGGGCCGCTGGGCTTATCATTGGTCGTTGGAGCGGAATTTGTACAAAGAATCCATACATGCTGGGCTAGATTTATCTTTTGACATTTTTTGTACAGTTTTGAGCAAAACCACCCTCATCTCTTTGGAATGTATAGTTTCTCTACGTTTAGTTGTTCCTACGGGAACAAGCGGATGCTAATCTTTGTTGTGTTTAGTGTAGATATTTGAGAAGCATGCAGCTGAATGTTGAAATAGTATTACGAGGCTTGTGTAAAAGAAAATACTCAGAATTCAATGTATTAAAATTTTATATAAGATGTGATGTTCTTTATTATACTTAGTAATATGATAAATATGTAGATCGAACCTAAAAATTGCAAGCAAGGTTATACTAGTTATTACAAAAACAAAAAACGAAAAGTTAATTATACTGAAAAATATTTCTCCAAATTTATAATAATTGTGACGTAATCTTCTTTATGATATTATGTTATTTATGAATTAATCATAACTTTAAAATAATATTACATTAAAATTTAATAATTTTAATATAATGAGTACTTAAAAATTTTAAGGCCGGCTTCCCGCTTTGCACGATAGTCGAGAGAAGACCATCAATTATATAAAATGTTCCATTTACATTTTACGAAGAGTTTATTTTTGTAATTCAAACTCGTGACCTTCTTATTACAAAGAAATAACCTTACTAATCTATACATAACAATTTTAAATATAAGGAATAAATAAAAAATTGTAAAATTATAATGAGTCCAATATAATTTTAAAAAATTGATCACCATCCTTTTCAGCTATATGCCACATTCAATTATTTATGGATTTAAAATCAAAGCATGCAGCAAATATTTATGGATTTGAAATCGAAAGCATGCAGCAAGCAGGTTCCAAGAATGTCTTTATCTTCCAATTAATTTTTTATGCATGATTGGATCAATTTTTATCTCTTGCCATTATCCCTTCTCCTCGACTCGTATGGTTTTCTATTATTGTACTCTTAGGCTATGTTTATTTTTTTTAATGCTATTTGCAGGCTACACATGGGAATCGTGAAATGTTTGGAGGTATAGAGAGTACTCATGCGATTCCATTTTCCTATTTGGACTTGTATGGTTGTTTTTATCTTCACTTCGTCTCTGAATAGCAACAATAAACAATTCCTTCCGTTGCACTAACACTTATCTAGAAGGATATCCATCTGCATGGAGAGATCTTTCAAGTAGTCGTTACAAGAACCAGCTTCCGTAATCAATACAAGTATATACACCCTCTTCTTCAAACAAGATTATCTTTTCCTTTTTAACTTATGCATTACGGGACAAGGCCTTCTAGCTGGAGACAGAAACTATTTCCAAACAGAAAATGCAACCATTCGAAATACTCGTATATATATAAACATCATTTTCAGAGTCATTTCGTGTCGGCAAATGTTGTTAACGACAATAACAAAAACCGTAATGAAATCTGTCAAACGAGCTTAGTATCAAGTTCGAGACATTATACTAAAGCGCCAAAGAAGCGGCTTATTCCCTGTGAAAATGGAATGCGAGGGGATTTATATTGTTGATGCTGACATTTACGTATAGATCTCGATAGCAATTCTATGTCTTTTATTAATTCTATCTCTTTTTAACTTATTCACACTTGCATTCTAATATTCTGTTCCTTGAATGTGAACTTTTATATTGAGCTTGAGCTCCTTCTCGAGCAAAAATTGTTTTGCTTAGCAGCTCGAGTATATAGTGTCATCAAGAGCCCTTTTATTCTATTGGTCAAGGCTCACTAAGAGTCTCCTTAATCTTCTTCGTAGGGAAGCAATCACAGAATTCAACTAACATCTTTATACTTATCCCTTGTCAAACTATCGACTCTGATGTCATATTAAAATTTTTAATATGAGCAAAGTATAGAGTTCACTAACAATAATTGAGCTTAGTCAATTATTGTCAAAATAACTAGAACTAGTCATTTGAATAGTTATTTTTTACCACTTATAAATGACTAGAACTAGTCATTTGAATAATTGACTTTTATCACTTATAAATTTTTTAATATTTTAATATTTAATCATTATTATGAGATACTCTAACATAAAAATGGACAACCCAGAAAGGCATTTTTTCTAGCGGATATTTTGAAAGAGTCAAAACAAGGTAGAGACGACAGGCAATATGTAAACCTTTGGATAGAACATTAAAAAATTTTTCTACAATAGTGGTCCACACGACAGAGTCACGAGAATGTTTAAATAGTCACCTTCTCCAAAAATAAGCAGGAAATAAGAATTGTTACGAAGCCGAAAAGATAGATAAATCCAAGCGATGATACATGTGATTGAGATAGGTTCCTTTGCATACCCAGCAAACTTGAGTTCAGAAGCCATTTTGAACATTAAACTAACAGGTACATATACAAGGATGTTACAATTACAGAATCTGCCAAATGGAAAAGCCATAGAAAGCATATAGAAGGTCTGGGTTCGATTGAGGACTTTTAAAAACTTCTCCAAAATTTTCATATTGAAAAGTTTAAATGCTCTTTGTACTATTCATTAATTAATTCAAATATATTATTTAATTACCCTTTATAAACAACAACAATATACAAGATTTTCTGCTTTAAAAAGAGTAGGAGAAAGACATCAATTATACACAAAGTTAAAAAAAGCTATTTACTATTTATTAATTAAGTCAAATTTATCATTTAATTTAAAATCATCAACATTTCAGACTTATGCGTAACATAAGTAAATTTTTAGAGTCTAGATCCTCTGTCCAATTTTATGGTATTTTATTGTGTCCAATAAATCTCAGCTATTTATTTATGTAAGTTCTACGTGAGTCCCGCATAAATGAATACGGATCCCACATAAATAAATGACTGAAATTTATGGAACAGAATAAGACACCATAAAATTAGACAGAGGATTTTGTCTTTAGGGCAACTTGAATACAACTAGTAGAGGTTTCATTCCTAACAACGAGAAGTTGGTGACCGGTACTTTCTTTCTTCTACATCTTAATAAAGTGTTAGCGTCTGCTTGAAAGTGTCTTGAGTAAGTATCCAAGAGTATATCTGCTTATCTTGTGTGTGAACTGTAAAATGGTACAGATATAATTGATCTCACGTTTCAGTCTCCAATCAAAAATCACCACCAACATGAACTGATTGCATGCAGGCACATGATAATGTACCTGCAAGTGGGGTCTTTAACATTATATTTCTGTGCCAATCTGTGGTCAGAAACTCATCAAGAGGGTAGTTGAGCTTGTGAGCTATAAGCCAGAAAGCCCGAACCCGTACCTTCTTCGGTAATTAAGTTCATGGTTTTTTTTTTCAGCCGTACAAATAAAATATTTTGTTGCAAATTAACAAGATATTGAGTAATTGTCCATACGATAAAATCATAATTCTTCATATTGAACTTTTCCACATAAAAAGAAAAAAAAATAAAAGAGAGAAGAAGTGTGAGAAGAAATGGAAATGATGAGAAGATATTGGAATATTAATTTAGAAGATATGATCGAATCAGGAGTTCATTTTAGTTATGGTACTAGAAAATGGAATCGTCATTTCTAACTATTACGTTAAAATTTTACACTAAATTTGGTATAAAAATAAATATTCTAAGAATTTTTAACATCAAATTTAGTGTTACTTTAATCATTTTACATCAAATTTTTACACTAAATTTTTTATATCAAAATTTTTTCAAAATATATACCACAATAATTTAGTTATTAACTAAACTAATTTATATTTATACAATAAATTTTATTTATTATTTATTTATTAAAAATAAAAATAAAATCATTATTATTGATTAATATATATATACTTTATATTAAATTAATATTATTTATAAAATATATTTAATATTATTGCAACAACAAATTAATAACATACACAAATATA
>JAOQMP010000025.1:32013-51705 GCA_027563575.1 Erythroxylum pedicellare | reverse complement strand
AATGAATTTATAACACTTATAAATAAGAATTATAAATAAATATTAAAAATAAATTTAATATTATATTCAATATTAGTGTCATTTTAAATATCTCATTGATATCTTTATAATGATATATTTTCTGTAAAGTAATATATATTTTAAAATTAATTACTTAGTAAATTATGTAAATAAATCAAATTGTGAGAAGGACATAAAAAAATACATTAAAAAGATAATAGATAAAGTTGTCTTTTTATAATATTTTGTGCATGAATTTGATGTTTTGGTGCAAAGAAATCACTCCAAAGAAGACACTAAATTTCAATACCAAAATGGTATAATGAATCATTATACTATCTTGGTGTTAAAATTTGGTGTCTTTTTTTTTTAATGATTTTTTTACATCAAAATATTAAATTTAATGTTTTGATGTATTGGTTAGAGATGTAATTAGCCTTTACCCGTTGAGGGTCGTCAACTGACATCAATTTCACGAACCCATGCTTGGATTACGACGAGGATCGATTAGTGAGGACGGCAGGACCGTCAACATCTGGCAAATGGTCATATGTTGTCGCTTGAGACGAAAGACTTGGATGATTCCTACCATTTCACTGGACACAAGGAATGCGCTCAAAAGCTACATAAACTAAACAAGAAAGACTAGAACAAAATACCCAGTCTCTTTCACTTCTTTCTTCACATCAGCCAGATGGTTCATTCACAGACTTGGCCCTTTTCAATCCTCTTGTTGTTGTTCTTTTCATCATCATGTTCTGCTCGTTCTTTCCCTTCTGCTAATGAGTTTTCCGTTGAATTTGGTTTTGTATCTGCAGCAGTATCAAGGGCTGTAGCTGATCAGAGTAACAGCTCTTTGGTTGACGATCAGGGAAACCCAATGCTTCGAGGGTCATCGTCGTCTAATCAGAAAATTCTTGGGGCAGTTCTTGGAACGGCTGCAATCACTCTGGTTATTGTTGGAATCTTATTCTTTCTCTACAGGAGATACATTAGAAACCAACATCAAGCAAAATCAGAAGCCAGCTTCCAGGAAGAGGCTGCTGTGACAACAAAAGGGACCAGAAAAGTTGGAAAGAAGGTTAAAGGAGTTATTGTTAATGAAGATGGTAGAGATATTCTTTATATCAAAGACTCAGATGGTAGAAAACTTAAAACAACTTTTTCAAAGGTGAAATCTAAGCAGGGGAACAAGGAAGATGGTTCTGAGCAAGAGATGGATACGACTGCTGGCAGACACAGAAGAGGTCAAGTTAGAGAGGCTTCGCATCGTGAGCCATCTGATGCAATGCAGCAGAAGAATGTTGAAGAACCAATTCTGCATGATTCTAGGCCTCCATCACCACTGGCACAGCTAATGCGGTCAACTTACCGTTCCCCACCACCGCAGTTTCCACCTTTACCTTCACCACCACCGTCAAAAATAGTCCACCAGTCCATAATGCCGCTGCCACCTCCTCGGCCACCACCTCCACCACCGCCACCGCTAATGGTGAAAAAGAAAGATTCTACATCACAACTTTCACCAAAAAGCACAAGTTTGTTGGCTTCAGCACTAAAGCCTCCACTGGCACCAAAAGGGAAACCAATAGATAGTAAGGCCAAGGCATTGGCTTCAACAGATCAGAGCGCTGAGAAGAAAGCAATACCCCATCCAAAGTTGAAGCCTTTGCATTGGGATAAGGTTATGGCTATGGATGCTGAACATTCTGTGGTCTGGGAAATAATCAACCAGGGTTCTCTCAGGTTAGATTTTCTGCTTAGATATGAATTTCGTTTATCATCTAACCCAATATTCTTTCACCTGTCCTCCTTTTTTGTGAGTTACGTAATGTCATAACGTGTTGACTTCTCTGTTACATTTTTATGTACAGGTTTGATGACGACGAAACTATAGAAGCCTTGTTTCATTATCCAAATGCTACCCTCAAACCTCCACAAAAAGATGTAACCTCGTCAAGAACCATTAGCTCTAACCCTGCGCCGACTGCAAAACTTTTCATACTTGAGCCCAGGAGGTCTCAGAACACAGCAATTGTGATAAAATCTTTACCAATTTCTCGAAAAGAAATTCTTGATGCCCTTGTTGATGGCTATGGATTGACGACTGAAGTGCTTGAAAAACTTGCGAGAATCTCCCCAACAGAAGAAGAAAAGGCCAGGATAATCCAATTCAATGGCGATCCTGATAAACTTGCAGATGCTGAATCTTTCCTTTACTACATCCTGACGACGGTACCTTCAGCATTCATCCGAATCAACGCAATGCTGTTCAGATCAAACTATGATTCAGAAATTCTTCAATTCAAAGAGTCCTTAGAAACACTTCAACTGGGCTGCCAGGAGCTTCGAATTCGAGGGCTGTTCTTAAAACTACTTGAAGCCATTCTCAAGGCTGGCAATAAAATGAATGCTGGAACATCCAGAGGCAATGCACAAGGCTTTGATCTTACTGCTCTGAGAAAGCTTTCTGATATTAAAAGCACTGATGGGAAGATTACTTTGCTTCACTTTGTGGTGGAACAAGTAGTCCGATCGGAAGGTAGACACCGTGTACTGAATCAGAACCAAGTTCCTGACAAATTTGGTGGTCAAAGACCAGGAACCATCAATCTTAACTTGGAGTCTCTGACAATAGAAGAGAGAAAGAAAGAGTATTTAGTACTTGGATTGCCTGCGTTGGAGAAATTGAATGTTGATTTTGCCAATGTAAAGAAAGCAGCAACCATAGAGTACGATAATTTTATCAACATATGCTCCTCTTTGTCCACCCGTCTGGAAGAAATTCAGCTGCTTATTTCTCCTTGTGGCAACGATGAGGAGGAGCAGTTTCTGAGTGAAATGAAGGGATTTTTAGAGGGTTGTGATGGTGAACTTAAGATGATGAAGGACGAACAAGCAAAGGTTATGGAACTTGTGAAGAGAACAACAGAATACTATCAGGTAGCAGCTTCCAAGCACAGGGGAGCTTCCCCACTTCAGCTGTTTGTTATCGTGAAAGATTTTCTTGAAATGGTTGAACGAGTATGTATAGACATCTCCAAGAAGCTGGAAAAGAAGAATTCAGCAGCAAGCATAGGATCTTCCTTTCAAGCAGTAAGAACTTCAGATAGATTTGCAGACTTCCGTCTGCATTTACTATCAGACACGTCTAGGTCTGCATCTTGTAGTGAGTCAGACGACGAATTCTGAATGGAGTTGGATCACATTTCTATGCAAATTTTGTAAATTGGAAAAACACAATCGCATCGAATCTTTTCCAAAAGGGAAGGGAAATTTTAATGGTTTTGTGGGACTTTTCACTTCTTGTAAGCAAGCTTTCCTTGACGTTCCAGTGTTGAAAATGCGGCCTCCACAAGCATGGATCACTAGCCTTTGAGATGAGAAATAAGGAGAAACAAGTTGAGAGAGGTGATGGATGATGATCATCCGATTTAAGTTGTGGTGGATATTGAACTTAATGAAGTTATTAGTCCACTGATAATGTTATTCCTTTGCCATTCTTCTGTAAACTTCAATTCAAAGTTCAAATTGATAAAGAGGAGAAAACTATTTCACCAAATTTAGCAGTTGACAGCAAAGAGTGAAGATTCTAAGGACTCAGAAAGGAAATGCTTTCTTTCTTGATCCAAAGTGATGCGAACTTACTGAAACATATATCTTAAAAAATTTACAAACAAGTTTAAATGGAGGAAGTTAAAACAAAGTATAAAAGAATTGACTAGTTTATTAAAACAAGTATAAAAGAATTGACCAGTTTATTATAAAGAATTAAGAATCAAATTCATTAAAATTTTTTAATGCTATGAAAAATTTCTTCAACAAATTTAAAATTCAACGAATGATAAGGAATAAAATTACAGTATCAAATTAAAAACAAACATATCTTAAACTGTTAATTCTCTCATAACTTTGTTGGACATAATTTGAACATACTCATAGTTGAAACTATGAATCTTTTTATAACTTTGTGAAATTGGACAAGATCTTGGATACAGGTGTTGGAGACATATTTTGCCACTAGATCTTCACTAACTCTAGCTTATTTATTGACCTATGCCTAAATACATGAATCCTCTAATTAGGCTAATCATTTTGCATTATGCTTCCGTTCTTCAAAATGATTCATCCTCAAAATTTTCAACCATATACAGAAAATACTTTATGCCAAACCACGAGAACAGAAAAAGATTAAAATATTAATCATTGAATGATTTCCTTAACCATATGTGAGCAACATGTGTAGACATTACATAATCTAATATCCCATCTTTATAGTTTCCAATAAAAAAAGACACTAGCACCTGCTTGTTCCCTTTTTTTTTTTCCTTGCATTTATTAAGACACTAGAACTTATATGACTTTAGATGCTTTAGTGGGCCAATTGAACTTCTTTACCAGTGTAAAGTTTGCTTCACTAGTGTAAATTCTTTTATCATTGAGCATATTATATACCTTATTATGAATGTGGCATTTGGTATTGAAGATATTTTCGCTTTGCTGCTCTAACTCATCCTCCTTATTCTGAAGAATTCATGATCTCCTAATAACAATTACATTGCCTTCAATAATATACACAACTCCACCATTACTGAAATCATTAATTGTTGACAAATTCTTTTTCATTTAGATCATTTCTACCTTTAACTGAGAGCAATTTCATCATTACCCAAATTTCGATCCACACTATCTTAAACTTTATGCTCCCTTTTAGGCTCCTATTCACACCAAACTCCTCTCATATTCCTAATTCTTTCACCTTTAACCTTAAAATCTAGATTAACTTCATCAGTACTTGGATCATTATTTTATTCGTCAACTTTCATTAGAGGTGTTGGATAGTGTCTAGTAGGCATCCTCTCGTTAAAAACTTAAAGTTGTTATCCCTTTTCCAATTTTGCAAGTTGATGGGATCGCCTGACTAACATGTTGTTCATCTTATTAAACATTATATTGATTCTCTCAAGTTGTTATTACATAGCCAACATAAAATACAAGCTATCGCTTTCCTTCTTCATTGCTAAAACTCCTTTAGTAAAGCATATTTGACAGTTGCAAGAAAAGTAAGTAAAAATTTTTTCTCACGCTCTCCCTCATATGTTAACTCTCAAAGATGACAAATTACTCACTCAGTATATTACCCAAAATTTGATCTACACCATAATTTTAAGCTCCCTCTTAGGCTCCTATTCATCCCAAACTCTTTTTATAATCCTAATTCTACCCCCTTCAACCTCAAAACATAGATTAATTTATCGGTATTTGGATCATTATTCTGTTCATCAACTTTTATTAAAAGTGAGGATAACGTCTAGTAGTCCTCCTTTCATTAAGAACTCGAGGTTCTTGTCCCTTTGCAATTTTACAAGTAAATGGGTTTGCCTAACTGACAAGTTATTTATCTTACTAAACATTATATTGATCGTCTCAAGTTGTATTGTATAGCTTGCATAAAGTATGTGGTATCTCTTTCCTTCTTTAGTGTTGAAACTCTTTTAGTAGATATATTTGAAAGCTTCATGAGAAATTATTAAAAAATATTTCTCACACTCTCTGTTATGTTTTAACTCTGAAAGGTGACAAACCACTTGTATTTTACTCTTTCTTTGTGGCTTTTCTTAATATTCTCACACTTTTTTTT
This sequence comes from Erythroxylum pedicellare, assembly GCA_027563575.1. Lineage (NCBI taxonomy): Eukaryota > Viridiplantae > Streptophyta > Magnoliopsida > Malpighiales > Erythroxylaceae > Erythroxylum > Erythroxylum pedicellare. The sequence continues at coordinate 46,064 of JAOQMP010000025.1, read as the reverse complement.
TGTCTTTTTTCACACTTTAGTTCTTGCACAAGTCCTTCAAAGAACTAAAAATCAGTTAAGAATTTATCCTTGTAAAGTCCAAAAACCTAACAAAAATTCGCCAATAAGAGAAAATAACTCACGGGTTAAGTAATAAATATGAAAACCAAATAAAATAAAGAAAGCTAAAAAGAATTTCAAACTGCATTTAAGGACAATTTTTTAGGTCACTATTCATATACTACTTTCTTTCTTTTATTTTCATAACCATATAAATAATTGGTGTGAACGACACAAAATAAAGAATGAACAAGGAAGCAACCCTAACTTAATAAAAGCTATAGACAAACCATAAAACAAAGTGATAATGCAATTTGATCTTTTTATTAAAACTTTAAAAATAAGAATACAATATAATATAATGAAAAAGAATTTTAAGAACATGATTTTCTTTCTTTCTTTTAGCAAATAAACATAATAGAATTGGAATAGTACAAAAATGAAAGCCTAACTACGCTTGATTTAAAGTTAAGATCTTATGCTGACTAATGTGAACTCACCTAGGAATATATCTTAAAGAAACCATGAACAATTTTGATCAATATAATAAAGCTAAAACAGATGTATAAAAGTCATTTGGGGTGCGATTACGCCTTTCTGCCATACCATTTTACTCAGGACTACTGACATATTGAACTGAGTCATTATTTCACATGATTCCACATTTATAATAAGTTAACCTTTTTCTTGTTCTAAAGCTCTACGTTTGCTATAATATTCACCTCCATGGTCAAATTTGACAATCTTTATGGAGCTTCCCAATGGGTTCTCAACTTCAGAAGAACTTTAGCCTTTTCTTTAAGTAAGAACATGTAACCATAACAGGAATAGTCATCAATGAATGTCAGAAAATATCTTGAGTTGCATAAGGTAACTTTATAAGGTCCATATATATTCGTATCTATAAGGTCTAACAAACTAAAAGCAAGAGTTGACCCTTTTTTTTATATTTTGGTTAACTTATCTTTGTAACAATCAACATATGTTTCTAGATCATCAAAATCAACATATGACCTAAGCTTTTATGCTACAACATGTATGAATAATCCTTTATCAGGGTTCTCTTTCTAGTAACTTGTTCAACAATATATGAAGTATACATGTTATGAGGGATAAGATACATTCTATACAAACCATATGATAAAAAAGGCATTATCAATATGTTTTGCATTAAAAATTAACTGTACAACATAATTATCAATGACAAAACTATAACTTTCTTTATCTAAAACTGATACGGAGATCAAATTCTGCCTAAAAGACAGTATATGAAGTGTGTCATGTAAAACAAGAATAAACCTTGTATTAAGGTCCAAAAATATATTCCTTACAGAGATTGCATTAACTTCTTTATTATTGCTCACCATCAGTTTTTCCTCTTCTCTATTTGGCTTTCTCTTGTGTATAAACCCTTGCATTATGAAGGCAACATGATTAGAGGCTCCACAATTTAGCCACTAAGAACTTGAGGTGGCTATAACAAGATTAGACTCATGGATCATACAAGCCAAGGAGTTACCTGATGGATCATACAAGCCAAGGAGTTACATGATAGTTCTTGCTTTTCTTTCCATTTTTTTAAATAGTTTTGGCAATCTAACTTCTTGTGTCCCTTCTTTTGTAGAAGAAACACCTCATATTCTTTACATTCAAAGGACCTTTAGCAATATTGGATTGACCAATATTCATTTATGGAGAGAATTTGGATTTTTTACCTTTGAATCTCCGGGGATTTACCTTTTCCTTTCCTTTAGTTGCTAACAAAGTTATATGAGCTTTATTCTTCAGCTTCTTCTCTTCAGCAACATATTGAGTAATCAAAGCATTTATGTCCCAAGCCTCATCCTGAGAATTGTGTGTTGTAACCAGAATACCTAACTCTGGAGGAAGTGTATTCAGAGCTTGGTGAACAATACAAGCATCAGGAATGTGGATATTCAACGCCTTCAACTTACTCTAGAGATGAACCATCCTAATGATGTACTCCTTCACTCGCCCTTATCTTGTATACCTCATGGAGAACAATTCCTTTATTAAGGTACCTATCTCAACATTAGAAGATACCTTGTATCTCTGTGAGACATTATTGAGGAAGTCTCGGTGCTATGGTTGTATTTAGAAGTCCAACTAGCAGATGGTCTGGAATAGATCTCTTTATGGTCAGATAACATATCCTATTTGACCTTTTTTAGGCTATGTATTTTGTCTTCTCAACCTCCAAGTTGAGAGATGTAGTTACAAATGGCCTATCCTTAACCATGTTTATGTTGATATCTGCCATCTCTAAAGCAAATTCTACATCTTGCTTCTATTTCTTGAAGTTAAAACCAGTTAGGGTTTCAATAGCAACAATGTTGTTGTTTACAAAAAAAAGTGACTAAAAAATTGATAACATAATGATCAGCACAAATATAAGATAACAATAATACTCAAAGTCACAAAATAGTATTTATGTCGAGTATCCCATTACAAATATCATAAAACACCTATTAGTTGAATACATAATACATGCAGATAAAATCACAACATAAAAATGATCAGAGTACACATTATTAACTCTTATGACTCTACAACCTGTGCATTAATAGATCACTCAAGTAATAACTTTCCTCCATCTTATTCCTTTATGCTTATCTATAAATCTCATATAAGGCCAACACCTATGGGCAGAACAACCAAATACAAGACCAAAAAATTCCCAAATATGCAAACAGAATAATTCAAATATTAACTTGAAAGGCCACTGTGGTGACTATGTTTTCATTAGTACCCAAATGGATTCACAAGTATAAGGGACACAATTGTATGTCATCGTCACATTCTTTTTAGGCATATAATATGTGACAATGTACCATCAATAAATGCAAACTAAGTTCTCATTATCACATATTAGTGTTCAAAACATTATCAAGACACTTTATTTAAGAATTCATCATAAGGAAAAATCTCAATTAGAGAGACAATCATGTGATACTAAGTAATAAATACACCATATGAGATACCAAAACCACACTATCTCTTTTATTTCAAGTCCAAAGCATGAAATTTCACTAAAAATGGCTTTAATAATGTTTATTCAATTTTTATGAAATTAAACCTTATTTATTACCAACAAAATAAATCCAAAAAATTAAAAACTTAATTTATAAATTCAAAGGACCCTTAAACTAACCCAAAATAATTTGAGGGACCATTTTGTGAATTCTAAAAATTTGGAAATTTCCTTTTTTTTTCATTTAGTGTGTTGACTTCAGTCTTGGATAAAGAGCAATTTCATTCTCTTGACGTGCCTTTGGATGCGTTAGGTGCATGTGTTGCACGCACCATATGTGCACAGATACCCTCCCATATTCAGAGCGCATGTGACATATGTGCCTTATGCACAGACGTGCTCATTACCTTATGCAAATGTTTTTCATGCAACAGACAAGCATCCTCACCCGTGTGCGACATCTGTTTGGCACGTGAGTCACAAGCACCGAACATCCACCACCTCTAAAAGGTGTCAGCAATCGGGCATATATGATTCACATGTGCTTGAAGTTCTCCCAGCCTCTGGTGTAATTTTCTCTCTTTAGTAGCTGGGAAAAGGAAATTTTCGATCCCTTATAGGCGATATTTTCGCTCCCGAAGCCTATTTTCTACCCATTTTTAGTGATATACTTATTCAACATCAATTCAAGCATCAATATGCAATTTATATAAGCGAAAACAGAATGATTTATCTGATTTCCTTATGCAGAAATTCAAAAATCTCCTTTTAAATTCACACAATCATGTTACCTCTTTGATACCACATGTAATGCATAACACAAGCCTTAGTTATGTGCTCAGGATCAAACGTGAATGTAAATAAATGGAAATACTCAGAACATTACTTGATTTGTTTTCCATATCTTTGAACAAGTTTTTCTACATCAAAACCTTTGAACTTTCTCGATGATATTTACGAAAGTTACTTAACTAGATGTCGTTAATGTCTTTCTTAACGAGTAAGAGAATTCAAATGTTCACAAACTTACATAAATAGACAACAACAAAAGGCCTTAGCAATTATTTATAGTAACCGTATTAGGCTTGCTCATGACAGGCCCAATATATGCCCATCTCACACTGATTAGGGTATATTTTCTTCACTGGATTTCAGCTCATTAAACTAGATCCTTTATTGAGCTTCTTTAGTATCTTTAATAGGATCAAATTCGATTTGCTTAACTGTAAGTTTGTTAAAATCGTAACTAAGTATTGTCCAAATTCAAAAAATTACTAACATAATCAAGATCCAAACACAAAATGGTAGCTTCCAACTCCAACCCTCCATGATTTTTAGAGTTTTATTTCTTTTTATTTTTATTGTTCATTCTTTTTATCCTTTTTTATTTTTTATTCAAAATTTTATTTTAATGCTCAATTGAGTTTTTGTCTACTTAAAATCACTCAAACCTAAGACTTGCAGCTTGAACTCCTATTTATAATTTCTAACAACTAGTTGAATCCATGTCATCACTATCACTGCTAAGGATAAGGCAACTTTTAGAAAGAGGAATATGAAAATAATGATTAAGAAGTCATAATAGAAGTGGAAACAAATGAATGATAACAACGATAGAGCCTCGACAAACTTGACCACAAAATAAAAGATATGCATAACAACATTAAAGCCTAAGTAATCAGGCAATTGAAGAACATTTCCTAATCAGTAGATACATATATAACAACTTCCTTTAAGTAGAAAAGAAGTTTCCTTGGTAGTTATTACAATAAAAACTACAAAGAATACACATCATTGCCTTTTGGTCTAATTACACGTGCGAGTCATCCACTGTAACATTATTCCTTCCATTCTTTTCTATAACAAACAAAATGGAGAGAGGTTCCCATAAAAATGCATTAAAATAAATCTTAATTTGTGTACTATTTAATAATTAATTGAACATATATAAAGCTCAACATTAAGATTAATGATGTTGAAACACTATTAAAGGTAAAATTCAATGGTGTAACATCTTCATTTAATATTAATTGAAATTTTAAAGAGACATAGAAAAGGATGTTGTTGTGACAATTACAAAAAAGTGATGGTAGTCATGCCTAAGTGATGGTTATGGCACGGTGGTCATTATGGTGTGGTTGTGGTAGTGATTGAATCATGATTGTGGTGACTTAGGATTACAAATACATACAAAGAATGAAGGCTCAATTTCTCTACAAGGTTACAAAATAACATTATTTTTCTTTATTTTTAATGCAATCATCTGATGTGGCCATTAGCATTTACATGTCAGTCACTTATTAAAGGATTGTATTGATATGATGTGTTCAATAGGATTAACAATGGGTTATTGTTGCTACAAATTAAAAATATAAACATTTAATTGCTTTTTTAGTAATTTTGTTCAGTATCATAAAATTGAATAAAGTTTAAAATTTTTATTATAATTTACTCATAAAACTACTAGAATCGGTTCATTTAATTTTAAATAGAGGATGGTCATCTAAAATGTCTACTTGAAAATTACCTTGTACAAGTTCATCAACCATGTCACCAACTTATTCATCACTTTAATCACTAACATGTTCATTAGGTTTGTTACACATATGTCCATCAACTTGGTAATCAATAGGTTCATCAATTTGGTCACACATGTTCATCAACTTGTCAATAATATGTTTTTCACCATGGTCATTAGATGTTTTCGCATCTGTAACAACAAAAATTATTAGCATAACTCCACTTTAACATTACTAAAATTTTTCTGCACCACGATTATCTCCATCCTTCATAATAAGCTCCTCTCTTCTAGTTATAAGTAATATGTTAGGTGTAGGGATTGATGTGTCTAACTTATATGTTGTATATAAATCAAACATTTCATGAATTTTATAAGATTTATAAGTTTAATATAACTTTTGTTTAGTTCAACGACTCTCAACAATTCACCAAATTTGGAATGTAACACCTTACAATATGCCTCATCAATTTGAAGATATCTTAAATCCTTTCTCATGTCACATATTTGCCTAAAGCTGATAAATCAAAGTCAACTTTTTCAAAAATACTTATATCTATATCAACATATTTTAACTCAATTTCTAATACGGACTTCCTACAGTAAAATAGCCTATACCTCTATATTGAACCATTGTAAACATGTTTAACAAAATTTCATATTATGAATCCTCAATATCAAAGCATGTTCCATTTAGATGTAATTGGTATACTATAGTGGTTAGAAAAAAACAGTATGTAAATAGATAAAAATGAAAAATGTGTAACTTGTAAACTATATTTCAAAAATTATCTAAGATAAAAGGGGAATATAGCTTTAATATCATTCCATATGATGCATTACATTGAAATAACATCATAAATAAACAATTATTTAGCATAAAACCATTATAGGATCCAATATTACAAAAATTAGGCTTTCACCAATTATTTGGCTATAATTATACAAGTAGTTTAAGTGATTGTAAAATGTAAAAGTTGATGGGTCATTCACATCTACAACATATTTTTGGCTTAACATCCAAAACTTGGTCGGTGGGCATTGCTAAACAAAATTGTGAGAGTTGATTTAAGTAAGGAAAAAGTTAGTCCTAAGCTAGCTCTACGGTGATCCATCCCACTTTCCACCACCTATAAATACCCATAAATATTGTTAGGAAAACAAAAGGTATTTGAATATGATTAAATTTTCAAAAGGGTGATTTATAAGCCAAAAGAAACTTAGAAAATTAGGTCCTAATTTCCTTATGACGTTAACTTAACAACATTTTCAGCATCAAAATTACAAGTCATAAATTAAAATGTCAACTTTAAAGTTATGGAAAACCTCCTTTGAAAACTAGTTACTATGTTTGGCAAATTGCACGTTTATGTGCACATTAGAACTTGGTTACTCTAACAACCTTGCCTTTCTGACACTAACAAATGGTATTTACTTGCATCATTCTAACCCATATTCAACTAGGACTTTGTATTCTAATAGAATAACAAAGAAATGGCTAGCTAACCAAGATTTAATAAGTAAAGAAAAAGTCCATATCATCCTAAGGGTCAAGTAGCAATATGGTTTGTATCATTAAAACTGAGAAAAGAATCAACAAATAAAGAACATTCTAATAGGCAACCTAATATTCTCTCAATTTTCCAATTCTAATTTAGATCTTTAAAATTTTAATCCATCATAGTCATTAGCAAAGAACAGAAGGCTCTAAAGTACAAATTCTATCTAAAATATTTACCAAAGAAAAAAATAAATATAATCTTACTTGAAAGTATTAAGATTAATTGTATTTATTTTGGTTAATAAACTTAGTTCCTCAAGTCTTATTACAATAAGAAGAGATTGGATAGTAGATTGTAATTGTCACGTAATAGATGCAAACTGAATTCATTTCCAATAATGACAAACTTTAGAATTTGCATAAATTTTTTTGTCACAGATACAATAAATTTGAGAAACCATATGCAATAAGGACCACATCAAATTGAGAAACCATGTGTTATGGGGATCACACGAAGAAAATATTTAATTCAACGCACTTCAAGACAAATAGATAAAGATAGACTAAAAAAAGGTCACTTACCACGCATAAAAAGGACCCCTATAGATGTGAATATATGTATATGTGTGTGTGTGTGTATGAATAGACATCTTTATTTATAACCAACCTATATCAGAAGATATAAAGACATGACTAACTAAGAAAATCCCATGAAATTATGGTGAGTAGATGAACATGACTATAGGTCAACAACGAGAAGTTCACTGAGTATGAAGATGATGAAAAGATAATGAAAAGCCACGTGAGGTAGAGAAGTTGCATAAAGTGCAGATAGTAGAGATTTTCATATCAATTTTCATAGAGGACATTTAAGAAATTAGTTTTTTTTTTTCAGTTCACATGGAACAAAAAGTCAAATTAGAAATTTTACGGTAATTAAGATTTTTAAAGTAAATTATATGTAAAATCTCATACTTTATTTGATTATGCAACACTATTCATACTTACCAAAAATAGTAATAAAATTTTCAAACTTTTAATTTACTAGAATTAACTTGTTTACGGTAATTAAGGCTCAAGCCCGCTACCCCAGATTCGATTTGGCCTCTGACCAGGTCAAGGCCCCAACAGACATGAGTTGGGCTAATCTAGGCTCAGCCCGATCCATTACCATCTCTAATAGTTTATTCTCCAATGTAATTGCCAAACTGACAATGGTATTTTTATTTGATTGGTTTGATAGTATTATGAAATTAGTATGAGTGGAGTTTTTATTTGTTAGGAGCCATAAGAAGGTATGGATAACATTGATTTGGCTCCATAGATGTGTTGATTTAGTGCTTTTGTAAGTTATATCAACCTTTTCCGAATTTGTTTCGATAAAATCAACCAAAGAAGCAAAATCCTATAAAGGATCGTTGCAGAAAATCCATTCACTAGCTACATAAAAATCACCATAATATTAGTGAAAGATTACTGCTAATCTGATCTATGATATCAACAGCTAACTTACATTTCATTGTCAAAATCCAAGCATAAAAGAAATTCCAACCGAAGTTCCTAGTAAACAACAAATTGACCTGAACCCTGCACCATAGAAAGCAAAGGCAAAGAAACACAATCCACCGGCTAGTGACAGCAGAAACGTGTTCAACCAAAAATGAAGACATCCGAACTACAAATTAGAAATTTAAAGGAAATTGCTAATGAAACGTATCTTTCTGAAAAATGTTTAATTAAAGGGTGGTTTCAGCATCAAAATTTCCCAAAAAGAAAGAAAAAAAGGTTCCAGCAGCAGTTCTGAAAGTTAACAATTACTCTGTCTCTAATGTCATTGATAATTCACACAATGCAGATTATCATTCTGCAGACCCCCAATAAGCCAGCCATTAAGTACTAAGTAATTCACAAACGGGTAGAGTTTGAAAGCCTTCTTACCAGTAATTATACATATAATGGGACAAAATTCCAACATTTGATCACAAAACTTCGAATAAAGGACAAACTTCTTCTATTATACCTAAACAGATATGCAGTTGATGCACAAGCAAGATAGATGTTGATGAAAATCAAGAAAATTGTCATTATGTATCAATCTTCAACATGTAGTCAAACAGAAACATCACACAATGAAACATTAAAGTCAACAAGATACTACAACATAAACATCATAATATTCATTTAAAGTAGCCAGTGAAAATGCCCATAAAATTAAGTAAAATTCTAATTGCAGTAAAAGCAAAGGCCTAGAGACCACCTGGCAAGGGAGCAAGAATTATTATGTTTGAACTTATATAGAATTGCAGATTTCCATCATTAGCTGGATCACAACACAACAAATTTTCCGCATTCTAAGAACCCATAGCACATTGTTACATGAATACCCAAAGAAAGTCATTTCCATCCAAGTACAACATAAATATCATCTTTACAATAAATTAACCCTTTCTAAGAATCAAAGTATATAATAAGAGTAAGAAGTCCATTCCTCTAAGGAATTGGCAAAAGCAATAGCTATACATCATTGCTCTACTATAATTAATCATAGGCAAAAGAATGTAATAAAGAGTAAGAATTCCGTTCCTCCAAGGAATTGGCAAAAGCAACAGCTATACCTCATTGCTCTGCTAAAACTAATCATAGGCACATCAAAAAGAAAAATTGTACACCAACGCATCGACCTTAACCCTAACATTTCCTTGTCTTTTCTTCGCATCCACATCCTCCTACGCTGAAAGTCCAGCCCAAACCACAATAACAAATAGAAGTGCATGAGTCGGTCACAAAGATAGTCATGTTAGACAGACTGAGATAGTAGATAGAAGAAAACGGAGCAGTGGACGATAAACAAGAAAGAATAATATGTACACAAGTAGTTTGGTCAACAGCTACTCATTTACCATATCCAAATAGATCGATCCTGAGGCATTCGTATTCAACAATTCAGCCTTTCCGTTACAAACTGTCATAAAGATTTAACTCACAATTATGCTGATTGCCAAATCTTCCTTTTGAAACAGAGTCCGGATTTCCTTTCCAAATTGGCAAGCACCTTTCTGTTCAAGGATTTTCCAAGCATTTGCAGGAGGCTAGTTTCGCAAAAATTGTATCAAGTTCATGTATTATGACTGATTGGACCTCTACGAGATAAGCTCAAGAAAAAGCCACAGGACCAAGAAAGTCTTGGTATTCTTGTAAACCGACAGAACCATGGATATCATGTGCAAACTTCTACGATTTTAACATAGTAAGGGCACCGTTACACAGCAATTATAACCCCACCTGCTAAGCATATACCTACATGCCATATTTTAAACCAAGCAACATACCCCTACCACAACACAAATAATATACAGATAGCAATGGTTTAGAATTGCCTTTTTAACACAAGGGAAGAAACATATAATGTTCGTCAATATGCAGAGGCCATGAAGTTCAGGACTCCAGAATCATAGGAATTCAAAGCTAGTCCCCGGGTTTAGATAGTGGACACTGAAAACTCTTATCCAATTGTTTAATGCAAGAGAACTTAAAGAGAAGGACAAAGAGATCTGTAAATAATAATGAGAAACTTCACTGGATATAAAGGCTAACCTCAGTTCAATTATTCAGATAACAACCGTAATTGAACAAGTCTCAAACATAGTAAAATAAATGACCAAAGATTTTATACTGAACATACGCAACAAACCAAATCTTAAGGAGGACGGAGTGAGGAACAATGCAGCAACTCATTTGTTACTTAAGCTATCAATCATCATGAAAGGCAATAACTGGCTGCTGTCTTATGCCCAGATAATATCCTCTGACCATCTACAGTTCATCCTCCAAGAATTTCTCTCAGTATTTTTGTGCAAGTAAGGGCCAAAGATGTTATCCTTGTCATTTGTTCTACCCATCAACCACACCCTCTTTTCTGAAAACAATCATTTAAGTACTTGAACCCAAGAAATGAAAATCTGAAAATATTCCATTAATACAATTCATGAAATTTATAAAGATGCTAAATGAAATGTTGCTTAATTATTTAACTCACTAGTAGATAAATTGTCAAGGTAATGCAGTGGAAAGAAACAAAGGTATATAAACAACATATTGTATGAAATTTAACGTATTGCATTTCTGTACCCGCCTTATATATTCACATACCAAGCACCAGTTCTCTACATCAGCATAAGCACCATAAAAATAAGAACCATGACTCATTGAAGGAGAGGAAGTTCAACCCTGGATGCCAAAAGAGATAACCATCTATACCACATTAAAAAAGTTCTCTAAAATGAGAGTCTAAGACTAAATAGAACACACAAGACTCACAAGGACCCACAGTACATAGTTAGCCAAAAGACAGATTTTTCATCCTAAGACCTGGTAATCATGCTACAAGAACGAGCCAACCTAAAGTTCAGACAGCCTCCCGGAACACTCGCCTTTGCCTCAACAAGGTCACGCTTATATGGCTTCCTGCAGCCTGGACAGCGCCCATCTTCCTCAAGAATTCTCTTATGACAGAAGAGGCACAGCCGAAAACCACATAAACAAGGCAAGAAGCTCGTATCTGTCACATCCAAATCCTCATAACATATAGGACAAGAAGAGGGCACATTAGCAGCACTAGAACAGACCCATGGTCGCCCTCCCTGTCCATAATGCCTCTCTGTATTAGGGAAGGTCCGCTGCTTGGACAAATTTGGCAAACTCTGTGGACGGAACTCATCATCAGGTCTCCACGCCCTTCTATTACCATGGGCAAGTCCCAGTCGTACTGTTCTCGGGCACTCTTGCTTCACATGCTCCCAAGTAAAACCAACATTACAGTAACTAGACTGCACCAGCGTAACAGGTTCATGTTGCTCTCCAGAGGACTCTGATCCTTCAGAACACTGTCCATCATTTTGACTCTCTTGTTTGCTTTCATTTGCAGAAGCTAAAGCATCAGCCATAGCCTCCCAATCTTCCAAGCAATTATCATCACCCACACCTTCCTCATCTTCGGTGATGTTTCCAGAGCAACAACCAGCACTGCTGCTACTACTGCTGCTAGAACCAGTAAAAGTGGTACCAGCATCAGTACTGCCAAGAACACTACTTCCAGTAGGGCTATTGGAATCTGAATCAAAACCATGATGGATCGGTCCATTGTCATTCTCTTCTTCGCCTTTTCCGCCGGTCTCCAAATTCTTTCTCTCAACATTGCACGCCGGCGGTGAAGAGCGCGGCCCACTTGCGTCGTTCTTGCATCCCTTTTGTTTAACGGCACCTGAAATGATACAAAGAATTTGAGAGAGATGGAATGAAATAAAACACTATACAACTTCAAAAAGAAATGCAAGAAAGATCATTGTTAAAAAGAATAAACGCACGTAACCATGTATATATACGCTAAAACGACTACACCGAGAGAGATGGAAGATCGAGAATAAGCACCTTGAGAAAGCCATTGCTCACGACGAGCGTCACGCTTGTACTGCTTCAATCTTGCGGAACGATGCGTCTAAAAGTCCCCAAAATTTAAAAAAACAAAAAAACAAGCACAACACACAATCTATGAATAAATTCCACAAAGAAATATAAAGAACCCAAATGCCTACCAAAGGTATAAAATCTCCTCGGAAAGAAAATCAAAAGAAAAGAAACGTACCCTCTTCTTCTTGCCGGAATCTTTGGCAGCACAAGGAATGACGGCGTTGTGGTTGATCGAATCGGAAAACATAGCTGCAACAATTTTAAGAACAGAGATTTGCAAAAACCCTAAACTCGTCCGATTGGAAGCTTTGGGGATATAGTTATAGCCTGATGATTTGTAGAGAGAGATAGTTAAATGGATAACGGAAACTCCTCTGCTCCGCTCGCCCTTAATTTTCAGGCTCTTTTGAAGCCAGAAGAGCAAATCCCAGTGCATTTTTATAGTGCAACAAATTTCCCAAAATAACCTTTCATTTCTATATAATTTTCGGGGAAAACCTTCAAAATGCCTTTGATTGTGGAGACACATGGTAGGGATAATGTGTCAAGCGGCGTAGTCTCTATCTTTGACCTTATTAAATTCTTTCGTAAAGGGTAGCAACGTCGATTCGGATGAGGAAACGGTGGGAATTTATTGTCGTTTCCCTCGAAGATAATTCTTTGCACTTTTACTCTTAAATATATATCTTATATGACGAAATAAATATCTTAGTTAACTTGCTTTTATTCGATACTTCTAATACATGTAAGGTTGTTTTGTAAATTATAGATATATATCACAACACATTTATCTAAACATGTATTATATAAAATGCATCAAATAACAAAATATGCCACTTAAAGCTTTCACTTTCATGCACAGATAGAATTTCATATTCATTCAAAACCAAAAATTTTCTTAAGTAATCAAAATACTCTTTTCAACTCTTCACATACATTCAAGATACCATAGATGGTCATAGTCACTATTTGATACAATTTTGCTTGGATCACTTTAATCTTTAATAGTACTGTCAGGGGCATTGTTAACTCCAACAAATCTAACCCAAAATTCCTTGTGCCTATGATTTGTTCTCGTAATTCTTTAAGTATCTATCCTCAATGAGGTAGTATTATCTCATGTTATTATTTTTCTTTAATTGACTCATTTTCTCAAATGCTTTTCTATATTCATACGCTTTCCTCTGATTTCACATCGACTTAGTGCAATGTCGAACCATACTTACTAGTTTCTCCACTCATTCCAATTTATTCACAAACTTAACTTCCTGTGTTGGTAACACATTCATTAAATCAAATTTGTATCCCCTGACCATATTTTCATATAATATAATGTGGCCTACATTCTTCTCACATTAGTAAGAGTGTCGCATCAAATTCAAGAATCCAATCATATAGTCAGATTCTTTACATCAAACAAAATGCATACACTCTCAGTAGCATAGTCTACATCTCATGCTTGAGTCTTCGTTGGGAATAGAACTCCAATATTCTCTTTTAATTTATTCCATTTTTGTTCATTCTTAAAAGTAAAC
>JAOQMP010000025.1:13034-24440 GCA_027563575.1 Erythroxylum pedicellare | reverse complement strand
AGGTAGATATTCTTAGTGACACATGATGGTTTTCATTCCAATGTTCTTTATGTTATAGTACATACTTTTGATATAGATGATAAAAAAGTCAACTTATGTCTATTCATTTCTAAACAAGACCAGAAACAAACGAATGAGAAAAACACACCACAAAAATATAATGGTCATCAACATACTTAGGAGAATACAAAGTAGTTTAGAATGATATAAAATACTTACATATAATTACTTAATAAAGTAGTGACTAAACATGAATTCACAAGAATTGGGTTCCTACTGGACTACTAAATTAATAAGTAGTCTTTTCAAAAAAGAAAAAAAATCAAAAGGCTTTTTTTTTAATTCTTAAAGTGATTTAGTTTAGGAGTAGTGCATTTAAGCCTCTTACTATGAATCCTAAAAAAATCTAGTTACTAAATTAAAATTTTCAAATTCCATCTTTAATAAACTTAGAGATGCATCATTTGTCCTCTTTTAATGAACTTATAATTGTATGCATCATTTGTCCTCTTTTAATGAACTTATAATTGTATCACTATTTTGACTTTCATTTAATTAAACAATTTTTGAATGGTGCCATTTAATGATCTATAAGTAAATTTAAAAGGTAGATATCAATATGATACGTTGATTTATCTTCTTTTTATTTTTATGCTGATTTTGATTCATTAGAGAAATTTTAGTTAGAAAAAGTTTATTATGTACATTTTCATATAGTGATAGTGTGATACTAATGTTTTGGTTAAGATTTATAGGAAAATGAACCTTTCCATGACCAAATTATCATGCTTTTAAATATAATTTCCATATCTTTCAAAGATTAAAAAGTAAATTTTTTAAGGTTCTTATATTAGGAAAAGGACCTTTGCATATCTACAAATCCTATGGGATCTTTAGGTAATGAATTTTTGTAATTTCCTTATTTAATTCTTTAATATATAGCTTCAGTGTGGACCTAACACTAATATTCATAACACAAAACATATAGAAACTGCAGACGCTTAGTTTGGAAAAATGTAGAATGTTTAATCAATTATAAAAGTTGAAGAAAGATAGAAAGAAATTTGTGGTAACCAACAAACCAACAAACACAACCAAGTAATATGACAAATTAAGGTTTATGTCATCTTACCTTTAAAAGTTTAACGAATTGAGAATTGGTGTGTGTTATCAACTACAATCAGCTCTTAGCAGCGAAGATGAGAATCTAACAACCCTAAAAATTATATAAAACAAAATTTTCATTATTATAAATAAGTGTATTACTCCCAAACTAAATTTCACTAAAGAAGTCTTACCGGGAAGAGGGATTAAGGAGAAACAGACTTGACTTTTGAGGAGAGTTGGAGAGGCAACGATAGACTAAGCCCAAAATTTGTCCAGCTTGGGCCAGTCTTGGTCCTATATATCAAGCCTGTTTGAGAACCACTCTCCTATAAGTATATATTGAAACAAACACTTTATTTAATAGGTTTATAATATTATATCCAACTTGTTAGATACCTCACAACCTTTTTATTATCCAATTCAATTATAATCTTAATAGATAATATATGCTTCAACTATACATCACATCCTTAAATTATTAACTTTGACTGTTCAAAGTCTTAACATTTCGTTTCTAATATGAAGTCTTGTTAATCAATTAAATTAGAATTACCAAAAGTAAGTTGATGTACTAGACTTTGCTATAAAGAGAATAAATATTGCATTATATAATATCTTATATTGCATTTTTCTCCTCACATAAATCCACAATATTGTGGATTTTAATTGTATAGGTATTCACCCAAAAATTTCATTCCTTATAAATAACTGAATAATTTATCTCACCACATTGATTTCATCAAAGTGCTTTGGTACTTATTTTTTTACTTAGATTTAAATAATTTAAACTTTTAACAAATTTATATCAATACTTCATTTAATTCATATGACTATATCGCATGAAGTCATTAGTAAATTTCATAAAGTATAAGCATCCATCCTTTCATCACATGTATAAATTTAACAATTCAATATTATCATTATCTCTTAGCCAAAAAAGTTGATTTTGTCATTATTCAACTTAACAAGTTTCATAAGATTCATACGATTCGTAATCAAAAGGATTTATGTATCCTTGAATGTAACTTTATGCATGACCTATTAGGTTGTTAATATATGAGAAATGATTATAAATTATATTATAATTCATAATTAGAATTAGATAAATTAACGCTCCTTTTAATTTATCTTTAATTATACAATTCTCTAATTTATAATGATATATCAAAATTGATGTTTAGTAATATGTCATGACTCTCCAAATATTAGGAATGTCTAAGTAGTTTGACTCAACATGTTCATACATTGTTATAATTTATAATTTAATCATTTCTTTATCTAATATTCCAATTACATATAAGTAATATCAAAATATAGTAATTCTCACATGAAATATTTTTGTAATATCAAATTTAGAGATCAATTATACAACCATCATAATAAAGAAATCCCCATACATGTAAGTAATATTCTATTTGTGATTCTCATAAGGATCAATTCAATGAACTTTTTTTTTAATAAGCATCTCATGTTTGTTAAGTATCTCTTTACTTTTATTTATGATATCAATTATTTTATTCATAAGAAAAAAATATAATGTACGCTAGTTTTACCATTTCGTCAATATCCTGTCTTGATTAAACTACAGTTATAAATAATTTAAGAATAATACATAAATATAAATTAAATCTTATAAAGATAAATAGTGTCTTTAATTAATTGTGTTATAAAATTTATAACCAGTTGACTAGATGAGGAGTATATACTAATAATTTTTCTTCCAAAATTAAAAAAAATGATTACGAAAAACATTATTCCTAGTCTCGACTTAAGTAATTTACCAGAAAGGACATGTTAAACATAGCACTGAAACAAAAATTATTAATCGAGTACTGCAATATGTAGCGGAGGATATGAAGCTTCAATTCGTTCGTTGTGCCGACATAAGCAATGTGGCAAGTCATATGACACTGAAAATTAACAAAACAAAAGGCAACGTGAAGAATACAAATCAAAGATTTGTTTTCTAATGCAAAATTGAATGAATGTGCAACATCTATGTCCCCAGCAGCTCTCCTGTCGTTTTCTTCTTCTATCATCTCGTAATTCAAATTGCTATATAGAAGGCCCTACGAAGTTGTTGCGTTGCTAAATTTGTTTTGATTATATCTACACTACAGTCAATATTTATCTATCTCCTATATCTTATAAAAATCTGTTCTATAAACTACAAATCACTTCCTTTTTCTTTGAATATTCGCAAAGAAACTTGAGGATTGTGAATTCGTAAGCTTGGCAAAGAAACTTCCATTTCTCTACCTGTTTCTGCTACAAAGAAGACTGGAAGTTCATCAACTTTAAGGATCTTGATTAATTAACTTGACAAGTGATTTTCCAAACTCGCGAGAAAATATCTAGATAAAACAAGGGTTACGAAAGACAAAACAGAAGTAGATGAGAGATCATGTGCTTCGGTCTTCTTCTCTCGTATGGCCGAAGAGAATGTCTTTTGGCTAATGTTGTTAAGGTTGCTTGTCCTCATCCTCTCTCCCCATTCCAGTAAAGTCAATTATTCTGCCATGTTCAGAACACTACAGGGGATCACCTCCACATGGTCCGATGCACAACCACATGCAAATTTCGAGGGAAAAGAGACAGCCAAATATGCCAAAAAATGGGATTTTAATTGCTTCGCCATGTGAAGTGTTCTGCAGGGGGTACCGTCGATGGTTCTCATGGTGGTGGGCCTGTGCAATTGCAGTCAAATTACCCGCTGAATTAAATGAGAGTTAGTGTTTCTTTTTCTTAAATAAAGTTTTGATACAAAGAACTCATTCCTCGTATGGGTCATTGACATTTGCAAACCCCTATGACGGTGCCGTGAAACTAGTATAAACAACCTAACTATAATTGATGGTGGATTCAATTTTAAGTCTTCTTTAGGTAGGGTTATGATTAGTGTGCTGTGTGCTGAAGCAAGAAGAGAGAAGGAAGCCTTTGAATTTGGTTTCTTGATGTTTGAATGTTTGTCTCGATTTAGCAGACCAGGATGGGCCTTTAATTGATTCCTACAAGGATTTTATTTGAGGGATGGCCAAATAAATATTGTTCAAACTAATCCAATTTAAAGTTAATAGAAAGTTTTGAGGGCAAATTAAGTATTGTTTGACCTAATCCAATCTAAAGTTAATAGAGAAGTTTTAAATTAGACTTACTTTTTTATAAATCAAAATTTTAATTAAGTTTAGACTCTATGATTCAACTTAGCCTAATGTCTAAATATATCATATAATAAAAATAATGTTATTTTATTATGTTAAGTTATTAACAAAATCAGTGTAATTTTAAAATTTGTCATCTACATTATTTTAAGTAGTGATAAATGATTACTAGCCTTAACTAGTTAAAAATTTGTAATCTCTACTTTCTTTTCCTCGTTCTTTTTCTCTACTTGGACGTTGTTTGCTTCTTTGACTTCTCTTCCAATCTTTCTCTCTTTTGTTGTTTATTGTCAATTCTACTCTTAATAGTTAGACGCTTTTCTTTTCTGTCTTTAATCCCCTCTTTCTTCCTAGATTGGTTGTTGTAATGCTTAGGGAGCGTTTAGTTCACAAAGGGCAATGACAATGAAAATATGAATGAATATAGTGAGGAATGAGAATGGATATAATCATTATAATTATGATGGTTGGTTAAGATTAAGAAATGATTACCATTACTATTGATCGTGGTTGGTTTATTAAAAATTTTGAGAAATAAAAATTTATTAAATTTTGTTTTATATCAAATTTTAAATATATTTAAATTAATTATATTTTATGTACCTTATTTACAATGACAGAATGTTTAAAATCAAGTATATTGTGGTATTTCATTTCCAATAGCTCTTGAAGAAAAAAAAATACTCTTATATTTTCTTGCATCAACATATCATTAGTTACATAATATCCTTAAAATATAGTTTAATAATCCAAAATATTGAACAATTCATCGTCGTAACCATAATATCCACTATTTCATTGCTATAGTAAAATCAAGTAATATAGTTTAATACAATTTACATTCCTTTAATAATGCAAATGATGTAAAATATCTGTTGTATGCACAATACCTTAACCAAAAGCCTTCAATTGATGCAAAATAACTAAGTTAACACTACAAACATTGTTTACATCACAACTACAAAAGCACTAACTAATACAAAATAACCTAGCTAGTTAGGCAACATCAATTGCATCAAAATTTCATAATATTTACAAAAATATTAGTATGCTTCCTCGAATGACTCATAGACTAGAAGATGGATAGAGGAATCTAAGTACAAAAAACTTTTTCAAATGACTTGGCAAAGCGAACAAAACCTGAACTTTAGCAAGATCATTACAGAATAACACAACAACCTTACCAACATCCATTTGAGATATGCCAATATTAAGAAGCTCACTAATGTGCTCTTGCATCTTCTTATTGCTTAGGGAATCAGATTTAGACTCTGCAATTAAAGCATTTGTAACAGCTGCATATTATGAGGCCATTTATTCACAAATAGACTCAAACTTAACAGTGAAACTATCTAACCTTGACTCAATTGTATTCTGAAGTGTTGCTGGTCTTTTTTTTCTTGTAAGAACTTTCCTTTCTTAGTGACAGGTTTTTTCACCTTTTTATTCCATGGCTGCTTGAAGGAATAGCCAAGGATTCTTGTGTCTCATATACCATAACAAGTTCATCTTCACTGTCCGATGAAGAACACACTGTCATATTTTTTGGGCTATTAGCCTTAGCACTTGTTTCAGCTATATCCTCAGCTTTGAATCCTGTCATTCTATCTTTACCCTACACCGTATCCAGTTTTTGCAAATATGGGAATTTAAAGTTCCACATTCCAATTGCATTCTTGTGATTTTGTAAAAAAGAATTACAAAAAGAAGAAGATGAAAAACGTAATAACAAGAAAATGTTATAATTATGAGAAAAGAAACTACTAAAATAAGAGTTTAATCAACTTTTGAGTTAGATGTCCTTACCAAGCACCATTCATCAAACCATTGTTTCTCATAATTGATCTTATGCTCAACATCATCCCACTGACAACCATTTTGGATACACATTTCAAAAATTAGATTGTACTTGTTTCCTAACCATTTAATCTTAGAGTCAATGTGGGGATTGACATCCTTATCAAAATTGGGAATCTTGGTTAGGAACATCTTGTGCACTTCAACCATGAAATTGTTCTTAAATCCCCCATCTACTTTCCATAAAGGATCACAAGCTAGTTCTTGCAAAACATCGACCAAAGCTTTAACCTCATCATCCTTCCAATACTATTTATTCTTTCCCCTCCTAACGGTAGCCATAGCCATTCCTAATAAAAGAGTGACAATGTAAGAGTTATCAAAGAAATAACATATAACAAAAATAACTTTGCTGAAAATTTTAAAGCATGCACATGTAATTTGATAACTCACGAACACATAGTCAAACAAAAAGAGATGTTTACATGGGTGCATTTCAAAAGTAATCCAATAACTGAAAGTTATATATTACTAATAGTAAACAAACAGAGACGTTCAACATTTAGGTACATTTATCGAAATCAAAACATTTCAACAATCTTAAAAGCATATGAAACAAACATATCTTAAATTACTAATATACATCATTGTCATTGGATCTAGTTGTCCATATATTATACATGTTGGTTGTTGGTTACCATATTATTCCTTAATGTCAACCACTCATCAGTTGAACTAATTTATGTAATGTATTCCATTTTATCATCTTCCTCACTCTCCTCTTCATCTTTAGTGACCGAACCTTATGGATTAAAGCTCATGAACTTGTGAATCAAGTTGTGTAGAAGGGAATAAGCCATTATAATGTGAACTTGGGTTTCAATTGAGAAAAATGAAGGGGATGCAAGGATCTTCCATCTTCCTTTCAACAATCCAAAGAATCTCTCAATAAAATTCTTGCTTTGGAATGTTTCATATTAAAGTATTCCTCTGTTGTCTCTGGTCGATGGGCATCGAATTCTTTGAGATGATAGCATTGCCCTCAATACGGAGCAAGAAATCCATTTACAATGCAATATCCAGAGTCTACCAAGTAATAACATCATTCATAATTAAACAGTAAGTTATGATTGAGCAACATAACTCAAAGAGAAACAAAATTGGATATTGTAATAGAAATTTACCTCGAGGGACTCATAGACCATGAGGCCTTGAGATTGCATCTCGAAGCACATGACCATCGTGTGTAGAGCCCTCCCAACTAGGCAATACATATATGAATTGTGTGTTTGGGCAACAACCACCTAAAACATTTATTGAAATACATGCTTTTCTTGTGCAATATTAAGGCTTATCTTCATTCGGAGGTGTAACTTTAATTAGTGTCCCATTTAAGGCTCCTAGGCAACCCTACAAATTAAAACTAAAAGGTGATTTAGCACATAAAAGTTATGATATTATTGTTATAGGTTAATTATAATGTTCAATTACCTGAAAACTTTTCCATCTCTCATCTTGACAATCTTGAGTAATAGGCTCCGGCTTCTTGAGCAAAATATAATGCAATCTTATAATTGCATAAAGAACTTGATGGAATTGTCGACTCACGGTTTCTTTACTATGAAGAAAAAGCAGGCTTATTGTCCTACTCTTTTTATGGTGAGCTAAGGTGTATATGAGCATTGCTACAACCTCTTCTATAGATGTGTTCCTAGTGTCTTTTAAACCCCTGACATCTCTTACCATATCAAGCAATATCCTAAAGGTTGCTATATCTATACGAAGTTCACTAATGCAGGCATTATCATAATCCATGGTCAATCTAAACATCCATCTCATTCTATCAATCTCTTTTCTTCCTTTATTTTAATTTCATGAACCTTATATTAAAGGTACAAACAATACTTAACATAATGGATAGCAAATAAGAAAACCATCATATTATTTGTTGTTTGTTGAAGTATCGAAATTTGCTTTAGTTTGTGCCATCGTTCGCTAGTAGGAGGTGAGCTATGCTGATCTACATTAAAAAATTCAAAAAATAATAGTCTAACATATAGATAGGGCATGTTGAAAAGCTAGGTAATACTAGTGGAAAAGAGATAAAACAATGAGTAAAGGTAATAGAGAAATATGATCAAGAAGAAGATCAGTTCCTATGCATACTTCAAACCAAATAGCTGATGTACTTCAAATTCCCAACCTTGATAAAAATATATCAAGTTTTGGTCTATTGATTAATAAAGGATATGAATGAACTTTGCTAGTGGTGAATGAGTAATAATTGAAATATACGAAGCTCAAATTTGTGGGAATAGAAAAAGGAATTAAGGTGATATTAATTATGTATTGTTTCTTGGGGGATTAAAATGGAATTACGGAGGATGTTTAGAAGACATTGACACCCACTTCATTTATCTTCTAACTAATATATTAAATAACAATTCAATGGTGGCTTGCATGTCCACATTTTGTTGCACATTGAAACAAGTGCATGATTCTTTATACCATTTTATATCTGACTTGTATAATTGCCGACTATTACTAGCATGCCACAAGTTGACTATTTTCATCTTATTACAATATAGCATCCTCCAGTTAGCTAGAAATCCCATTTTAAAAAAGTACTTTGTAGATTCCCATATTATTGCATTATTAGATTCAAAGCATTATAAATTGGAAATTTTGTTATCCAATGTAATTCAACCGTATAACAAAAAGATAGCCAATAATTATGTAAATAGAAATCCTACTAATTATGAAGTGCTCTAGAGCATGGGAAATTTCAGAATCTAAGAAATGCAAGTGTAGATGAAGAACTTACAGGAACTCAATTTAGGTATTTCTTGATGATCTTCTTAGATTCTTGGAGTCGTTCACCTACATCATAACCACACACATCGTTTAATATAGGAAAATAAATATGATTTCTAACATCGACTGTCTTATTGGCAAAGATATTAGCAGAAAGCAATAAAAACAACAACAGTACATTCATGTAAGTAATGATGCAATTTCAGATACTAGCTCTGGCCTTGCTAATTTGAATGCAGAAAAAGAAAATCATCACTTTTTGAATTTTTTGTACAGATTATGGATCCGCTTTTGCTTTAGATGATTTAGTTTCTTCATACTCAACTGGAAGGTGACTGCCTTTTGTTTATGTTCACTATGTTTTGAAGGTTATCAATAGTTTGCTTGCTAACTTTTTCCATGAACAGTTATACTTAAAAACAGAGGATGTATCTGAAGGAGCTTATCTAAATTTCTTGAAGAAGATTTATGATATTGTAGCCTAATGTGATTTTGTTATTTAAAATTTTGCAATTTACTATTATGTTGTTTGTTCTGTGCATTTCCCCATTTTGTTCTAGTCATGCGTTAAGGTTTGAAGAGTTATAAAGATGTTCATGTGTGATGTGTGATCAAATATCTTGATATCTAGTACTTCATTTACTTCAAGCTAATATCTGCTGCTGCTGATGTTGATGGAGGTTGGAGCTAATTGCAACCGTTGAACGTAGCATGAGAAACCATAGAACTAGTCATATATATCCATTCATGCCTATACACGGGTAAAAGACTCAACAATGTACATAGTAATGTAGTATAGGACTACACACATAGACAATAGGCATAACATTTAAGGAGATGGGGTATGATCTGATGATTTTCTTCTTTTCTACTTCTGCAATTTCTATAGTATTGCAACTATTAGTATAAGAAACATTAACACAAAAGTAGAATCTTGAGTGTTTCTTTTAATAGGAAACTTGGAATGGAGGTGATAGGATAGGAGACAAGATCTAAATACATGACTAACCTAAACTAGATTAAGTAAATCCCAACTCTCAACTGAAAAGAGTTCAATACCTCTTTACCAACCCATTATGTATTATATCGTTTTTTTAGTTAGTTTACAGTGGCCAGATTTTACCAAGCACTTATGACACATTTACATTCCAAATTAGTGTCATTGCTGTTAAAACGTCTGTACTGAATTCATTGACGATTTAAGTAAATTTTTACATATGATATGCATTCCTACCTAATTAAGTTTATCCTCAAAACGTAATTAAACCTCATATTCCTTTTGATTTCTCAAAGTGAATATGCTTCCTAAGAGAGTGATACGGATTCATGAGCAGTGCTACTAGAATGAGAATTACAAATGAATTCTACATGGAAACAAAATTAAGCACATTCCGAAGATAGGGTAAAAGGTAAAGCAATTATGATACTATCAATGGATTGCCAAATTGTGCTATCTTAATCAGTTAAGCTTATCCTTGGACCTTGGACCTTGGTTCATTTTCATTATTATTAATTGCCTTTTTACGCCAATAATATCATGTAGTTTTAATACTACTTTCTCATTAACAATCATCATTCTTATTTAAAAAAACTATTTAAAAGAATATTTTAAAAGTAACAAAAGCCCAACAAGACTATCTTTGTGACTAAGTTTATCCTAGAAATAGCTAATGAAACTTGGAATTCGATGTACCAAAATGGGTTAAGTTTAAAAGCCAAGAAATCACATAGAACCGACGCAATCTTTAAGCCATGTCTAGTGTAGGTGTAGCCCAGTGTATTAGGCCAAGTGTATCGATCAGAAAACAAAAAACAGTGGTTGAAAATGGTTACCTAACCAGGATATAAAGCAAGTCATAAGTTTGAAGAACAAGATTAAAGTTCCTCACTTCCTACCA
This sequence comes from Erythroxylum pedicellare, assembly GCA_027563575.1. Lineage (NCBI taxonomy): Eukaryota > Viridiplantae > Streptophyta > Magnoliopsida > Malpighiales > Erythroxylaceae > Erythroxylum > Erythroxylum pedicellare. Next base: position 13,663 of record JAOQMP010000025.1, on the reverse strand, counting down.
TTCACTCTTCATTATCACTCAACATCTCAATTAGCTAAAGTACTAGCTTTCTATAGTTTATATAGCAAATCTTTATTCCAAATTGGGTAATAAGCAAGAAGAGCCTATACAATTCGGTTCTTGCCGCATTGTTCATTCATTATTTTCTTTATCTATTGGCAAAATCGTTCAAACTCTACATTGGTTCTTATGTTCCATTACGATTTATTTTCAATAAAGGCTATGCATGGTTTCTACAGCCAATTACTATTTATGAATTCATTGCATCAGGCAATCCTCTTTGGCATACATCAGCATCACAATCTTTGACTACTATCTTTAAAGACCTCAAATTTGGAGTTTGTAAATTAGCTACCAACTAAATCATTCTAGTGTTTCACGATGAAGCACAAATAACTACCATGACATATTGACTGGAAATTTGACTCCTTATAACAAGTGAGGCATCTATAACAAACTCAAGAGTAGAGGGAAAACATACTGGTAAGGAAAATTACCTTTCTTCTCTTATGACTATAACAAACTCAAGAGCAGAGGGAAAACATATTAGTTAGGAAAATTACCTTTCTTCTCCTATGATCAACAGACTCAAGAGCAGAACGCAGTTTAGAAACCTGGGTTGCATCTCC
>JAOQMP010000020.1:37132-48118 GCA_027563575.1 Erythroxylum pedicellare | reverse complement strand
GCAAATATCCTTCGACTTCACTGTTATTTATGCTAGTCCAAACTATTCCTTACATAATTATTTATGGCCGTATCTCTAACACATCGCTCAGACCACCTCTAAAACCTGGTTGTTGGGGGTGACTTTAATGCCAAATAAGAGAGCATAGACAAACACGGAGGGTCCCGTGTGCAACCCACTGTCAACACTCATTTTCAGGATTGTGGGCACAACTGCCATCTGCAGGATCTCGGATTCTGAGGGCCCCAGTATGTGTGGAGGCAAGGGCCTATACTTGCTCTTAGACCATGCCTTCTGTTCGACTCTGTGGCACTCCACTTTCCCTCAGACTACGGTTCACCACCTGGCTTTCCTAAAGTCTGATTGTCGGCCTGTCCTCATTTCCTTTACTACTAGCAGGCCCAATAGATTGCAACATCGACCCTTTCGCTTTGAATGTGTGTGGCTTACTCATCCCTGGTTTAGTCCCTTTGTAGCGGAGAATTGGCACCTGACGCCTTACGACCTTAGTGGTTCTATCAGTCTTTTCTTGGATCGATTCCAATAGTAGAACAGGACCACATTTGGCAATATCTTTCATTGGAAGAAGCGACTGTTGGCTCGACTAGAAGGCATCCAGACACATCTTGACGACCCGATCTCGAATTCCCTCCACGACCTCGAGGAATACCTTCGGCCAAAGCTAGAGCAGATCCTGTATCAAGAGGAGTTCTACTGGCATCAGAAATCCCGTAGTCAATGGTTGGATCAGGGTGACCGTAATACTAAATACTACCAAGCGATCACTACATCCAGACAACAACAAGTACGGATTTGTACCTTACAGGATGGCCATGCCAATGTGCTCTCTGACCCGACCAGCATTCGAGGGTTAGCACATCAATATTTTGAGAAGCTTTACACTATCGAGACCCTTCATTCGGATACCTGGCCGCATCAAGGCCAGTTCCCTCCCCTACCTCCCTAGGCTCACACTGAGCTAGCCCGACCCCTAAGTCTGGAGGAAGTGAAGACCGCGATTTTCAGTATGGCTCCCAACAAGGCCCTAGGAGTTGACAGATTCACAACACTTTTCTACCAATCCCAATGGGACATAGTTATCCCCTCTTTGATTGCCTTCATTCAACGTATCTTCTGCCACGAAATTTGGGATGCTACTCTCAATCGCATCATTTTAGTCCTCATTCCGAAGGTGCCGTCTCCCAAGTTGATTACGCAATTTTGGTCCATTGCGCTTTGTTCGGTTCTATATAAAGCCATTACTAAGATCATTGTCAACCATCTCAAACCTTACCTGGATGATCTAGTCGCTCCGACCCAAAGTAGTTTTGTCTCCGGGCGCCTAATTATGGACAATATCATTATCACTCAGGAAGTTATCCATACGATGAAACGCAAAACGGGGCGGAAAGGGTTTATGACCTTGAAAGTGGATCTTGAAAAAGCTTATGACCGACTTTCATAGGATTTCATTCAAGACACTTTACTCACCATTGGTATCCCAGCATCCTTGATAAAACTCATTATGAAGTGCATCTCCAGTGTTTCATTTCAAGTGAACTGGGATGGCGAGCTTGGCCAAGATTTCAGGCCTTCCAAAGGTATCCGTCAGGGGTGACTCATTATCACCCTACTTATTTGTTCTCTGCATGGAACACCTAGGGCACTTGATTAATCAAGATGTGACCCTAGGGAGGTGGAAGCCTATCAAACTCAACAGCAAAGGAACCCCTCTTTCTCACTTATTTTTTGCCGATGATCTCATCCTTTTCTTTAAAGCAACTATGGATCGAGTGATGGTGCTTCGGGACATCTTAAATTCATTTTGTGCTGCCTCTAGCCAGCGGCTTAGTCATGACAAATCCAGATGCTACTACTCTAAAAATGTTCCCCTTTCGCTGTCCCACAGCTTATCCCGAGCACAGGGCTTTACACAGACCAATGATCTTGGTTGTTACTTGGGAGTGCCCCTGCTGCATGAACGTGCTAGCAAAAGAACCTATCAGTTAATCCTTGACAAAGTCCAATAACGCCTTTCTGGCTAGACTGCCAACCTTCTGTCTATGGCAGGCTACCTCACTCTGACCCAATCTATTATAGCGGCCCTCCCTAGATATACTATGTAGACGATCCGGTTGCCTTGGAGCCTCTGTGATGACCTAGAGAAACTCATGCGACAATTTCTCTGGGGGACGAACAAGGACCACCAGCGGATACCGCTTGTTAAATGGGAGGAAGTGTGCCAGCTTAAAGAGCTTAGGGGTCTAGGTATCCGCACACTACGAGCCACAAATGATGCTTTCCTTGTGAAGTTAGTTTGGATCCTTCTTGTAAAGCCTGATGCCTTATAGGTGAAAGTTCTCCCCGAGAAATACCACTTTGATGCAAGTCATATCCCCTCTGACCTAGATGCTAAAGGGGGGTCTATGATCTGGTGAAGCATTGAGGTCACGTGGCACCTCGTTCTGTAAGGCATGACTTGGATGATAGGTGATGGCCAGAGGACCCGGTTTTGGATCGACCCCTGAATTGTGGGCTTAGGACCCCTTATCTCTCATGTGTTGCACCCTATCCTTGCTTCCATTAGTATTCTCAGTGTCCTACATTATGTGGATGCCGGTGGTAACTGGAATTGGCCACCTTTCAATCTTACCTTCTACATTCCATTTGCAGGGCAATCGCCGGGACATTTCCTCCGAAGGCTTACCTAGGGTCGGATAAACTCATTTGGGGCATTTCTGATATTGTTTAGCTCACTGTCGCTTCCACATATTCCTTGATCACGGACCATGACTCTAACTCGCCTCATGGCTTCTGGAAGATTCTATAGCAATGGAAGGGCCCACCAAGAATCTGCTCTTTCCTTTGGCTCCTTGCCCATGATCTGTTACTCACCAACTAATATCGGGTCCGTAAACAAATCACTACGGACGACAACTATCATCATTGTCATCTTGAGGAATCATCGCTTTATGTTATGCGTGACTACATCAAAGCCTATCAAGTGTGGACCTCCTTCCCTACCCATCTGTTGTCCACTAATTTTTTCACTATGCTGACCAGGGAGTGGCTTCTACATAATCTTCAATCTCACCGTAGGGAATTTGGGCACGACTGGTCATACCTATTTGGACTTACATGTTGGTTCCTCTGGCAATGGAGGAATTCGACCATCTTTGATGCCCGATTTACCTGGCCTTCCTCACCCCTCTCTTCTATTTTGTCTTATGCAGGTATTGTCCACCAGTCTATTGCAAGGCCTAGTCAAGCACTTCCTGGAGGTTGGTCCCGCTCTGTGCAGCGCACTAGTTGGCGCAAGCCCCCGACTGGCTGGATCAAGCTCAACACAGATGACACCTGCGAATGCAACTCGACTTCCACCGCCGCAGGAGGGGTACTTCGAGATAGTGACAGTACCTGGCTTGGAGGGTTTGCTCAGAACTTCGACTAATGTTACCCCTTGGCAGGGAAGCTCTGGGGCGTCTATACAGGCTTAACTTACACTTAGAATCAGGGATTTCGCTGGATCGAATTAAAAGTGGACTCCACCAGGGTGATAAATCTCCTCTCCTCTGTCGTCCATAGAGGACAGACTCTCAATCCCATCATTCGGGGCATTCATGAACTTTTCACAAGGAACTGGACTATTGCTCATCGGCATAACTACCGAGAGGGCAATAGATGTGCTGATTGGTTGGCCAACTAGCCATTTTTATGTCAGCATCACATATTTTGTAAATCCACCTATAGGGTGCTATATTATCCTGCTAGAGGATGTATCAGACAGCGCTCTTACGTGTTAATTTGTAATTTCCCTTTCTATAAAAAAAATCAACCAGTTTATTATAGAACCAACTGATTTTTCAGCCAATTGGTCCAATTGGTATATTGATAAAAGGCTGGCTAATGTTGTTTCATTAAGCCCAAACGCTCTCCTTGCTAGATTCAGTCTCTCTTCAGTCACCATGTCTTACTGTCTTTTTCCATCTATGTCCATCTTCTCTAGATCTCGTCGTCATCTTCCATTTTTGGTCATCTACCATCTTCGCCAAACTCTTAAAAAATGAGACTCTCTCTACTCGCCACTACTCTCTTCTCTTCGCCGTCCACTTCATAAATTGCATCACCTCCATCTTCTGTAGGTAAATTTCTTGTCTACGTTTGGTTTTACCTTTGATTTCTTTTAAAGATGTGGCTAGTTCTTGTTTGTACTGAGGCCTGGACTTGTTACAGTAATATATGAATCTTTGGTTTTGTGATTTAGGTATTTATGGGTAGTGTGGGTTGTGTAAGTCAGAGAGCGAGAAGGAATCGGACAAGCTCAACACCTTTGGACACTATAAGTGAAGTCTAAATCAGTTGTTCCTAAAACAAATTTGATGAATTTGGCTTCTACAATCCTCATGATTTCTTCTGGAACTCAGCAAAATGAGTTTTGAAATACATGAAATGAGTTCTAGAACTAGCATGTGATTAATTCCGTGAAGATCCAACTCCCTAATTGAAACAACCCTTTGTCCATTTGGAATGAGCAAGGATTGAGATTATTTTCTAAACATTATAATTGTCTCTGTGATGAGATAATATACTTTAGGTAGAGATGGACAGAAGTTTCTCACAATTCATACCATGCCTCACTATCTCTCTCCTCTCTCTGAGATGTTGATTAAACATTGCAAACAAAGTCACCTCAACACTGTGGCTTCAACTTGAATCCGAGAGTTTGTTTTAGAGTGAAATACATAATTTGTTTTAGAGTGAAATATAGATTCTAGATTATGTTATTTAAGTTTCGTATATGTTAAGAGATAATGAAATACATAATTTGTTTTGGAGTGAAATGCATATTCTGGACTATGATATTTAGGTTTATGATATGCTAAGAGATAATGAAATACAAATTTTTTTTGGAGTGAAATACACATTCTGGACTGTGTTATTTATGTTTTTGATATATTAAGAGATAATGAAATACAAAATTTATTTTGGAGTGAAATAAATATTATGGACTATATTTTTTATATTTTCGATATATTAAGAGATAATGTAATACAAAATTTGTTTTGGAGTGAAATACAAATTATGGAGCTTGCCTATAAAAGTTCCAACTATAGAAGATCTCTACTTTATTAGTAGTTATTGATTAGTCTTCTTTAACGTTGTGTTATATATGCGATTTTAAATGAAAACTACACTTACAATATTTTGGCAAGATACCAGTCGATTATTTTAAGTGGTGTAAGTAATAGCTGGAGCAAAGTTTAATAAGTGAGTGTATTTGGTCTTCTGCGTATGTATGCGGTTTTATTTTATTCACCATTCTACTGTTAGTTTTTTTAATGTATGTGAATTGATTTTATCGTGTATGTTATTAATGATTTGTGTTGGTCTTTAAAGGTGCCTTTTAAATAATTTCCTAATAAAATGATGAACTCACTTGTTGGCATAAGTTTTCAATTAAAAGAATTTGATTACCTATATACTTAGAAGAAGAAACATCTTGAAATTAACATAATTGCAAAAACTAGAGTGAGAATTGTGTATTATCTAACATATTAAAGTAGTAGTTACTTTTTTATGTAAAAGAAAAATAAAGAGAACTTTTGTAACTAAAGCTATATGCGGCCTAGATTGAAAATTCGTCAAACCTTAGATTCTAATTCAATTTAGAATTGAATTGTCAATACTTTTAAGATTTGTTTGAGAGTTAATCAATATATTAAACAATACATGAATTTAGTTAAATCTAGAATTTCAACTGATGACATATTTTCAAGGATTCCTCTTAATTTTAAAATAGTATCTTAAACAACAATTTTATACTTGTGATTATCCTTTTATATATTTACAATTTACCTTAGTCAATGAGATAAGGTTTATAAATTGTTAAAAAAGGGTATCCCAAAGAACAATTTAAAGCTTGTGATTGTTGATGACAAGAATTATTTTAAGTAGGAGACTTTTTTTTTGACCATTGTATATCTAATTATCTTTTATACTTTTTAGGTTAAATCGCAATAGAGAATATAGAATTATTAGAAAAAGATTCGATGAATGTCGTGTCATTTACTCATGGTAAGTCTGATCCAACATGAAATTATTTTTCTTCTTCTTAAGCATTTGATGGGAATCTAATATAACTATATGTTTTGCGGTAGAATATTTAAAAGGGATGAAATTTATAGAATGAAAGAACATCTTGTTGGAGTTAAGGGTAATATTGCTTCTTGCAAAAAAGTACCACTTGATATATGTGATATGATTGCAAAATATTTGCAACAAAAAGTAAAAAAGAAAAAGGAAAATAAAGAAGCTTGTGATATATCATTTGGAGATGATGAAACACAAGTACTAGATAAAGGAAAAAGGAAAACTATTGTTGACATAGATTCTTATTTTTCTTTAAGAACTACTCCTAGTTCTTAACCTGGTCTAAAAAGTGTTTTGACTGATAAGAATGTTATTTTGTGATGTAAAGAGCATAGGGTAGATGGTTCTATCACTCATGTATTCTTTTAAATATTTTAAATTCACCATATTTTCAAGAAGCAATAGATGTTATAACAACAATAGGTCCAGGATTTAATGTAACTTCTTATTGTGAACTATGTGTGTCTTTATTTCAAGATTTAAAAAAGAAATGTTAGTTAATTGTAGATACATATAAGTCTAGTTGGGAATCGATAGGATGCACTATTATGACAGATGGGTGGATTGATCAAAGACAAGAACTTTGATTAATTTATTAGTTTATTGTAATATTAGAACAACTTTTATCAAGTATGTTGATGCTTCTGATATGGTAAAAAAGTCCTTATGCTTTATTTGAATTATTTTATGAAATTATCGAGAGGGTTGGACCAAAGAATGTTTTACATTTTGTTACAGATAATGCAACTAATTATGTATCAGTTGGGTACTTATTACGATCAAAGTATAGATATATTTATTGGTCTCCATGTATTGCTTATTGTATAAATCTTATTTTAAAAGATATTGGTGGTATGAATTATATTTGTAATATTGCTTCTTACGCTTCTAAAATCACAATTTTTGTGTATAATCATATCACTTTTTTGTCATGGTTAAGAAAGCAAGAAGATTGGGTTGAGATCATGCGACTCGCTACTACCAGGTTTGTAACAACATTTATTACTTTGAAAAGTGTTTATGAACATAAGTAATTACTTCAAAATTTAGTAACAAGTAAACACTTTTAAAGTCATAAGTTATCAAAAAGTGAAAAAGGAAAAGAAATTTGTGTTATTATTCTAGATAATAAATTTTGTGATGCTTGATCATTGTGAAGATTGTGGCTCCACTTATAAGGTTGTTGAGGATTGTTGACTCAGATGATAAGCTGTCTTTGGGGTATATATATGATAGTATGTATAGAACTTACAAAACAATTATAGATCTTTTTAAAGGGAAGGAGAAATTGTACAAGCCATACATAGATATTATTGACCGACGATAGAATAAGAACCTTACCTAAAGGATCCACTTAGCAGCTTATTTTCTCAATCCTTGTTGCTTATATAATGTACGGATAATTAATATTATAGGCGATCTGTTTGATGTGATTGAATGCAAATGTATTTTTTCTATTAAAGAGCAATCACAAGAGATAAATGAAATTAAATTGTACTGTGAAGGTTTAGAGAGTTTTGCTAGATCATTAACAAAGAGAGAACTTATGATGAAAAAAATGCAACCAGGTAAGTTTGATACTTTTAATTCATTCTTTATTTATTGTTAATATATTTATTTATCATAACTATTAATTTAAAATACAAATGAGTAGTGGAGATTATTCGATAATTGGAGCGTTTTTGAACGTATTTATACAAAGAAACGAAATCATTTGGAACGTCAAAGACTTAATAACCTTGTTTATGTTAGGTATTTTATAGTTTTATTTTATTTTTATTATTAACTTTATACTTTCTCTATTATGTATTCGGAGCGCTTAGTAAGAAAAAAACGTATGATCCAGTTGACAGTAATTGTATTAAACATACTGATTTTTGGATCGACGAAGTACCATCACCTGATCTTGATTATAATAAACTTGAAAAGACGATTTATGAAGAAAATATATTTGTTACAACGAATGAATTAAGAACATCTACTGATAGATAGTTTATATCTTATTTTGATCATATTTAAGTTAAAAGTATTATGTATTACAAGTTTACAATTGGAAATAATTTTATACATTACTAATTTGTAATTTATTTAAATGCAGTAGAAGAAATTGATGTAAATACTTTAAATGAAAGCATAGTTTACGAATTTTTAAATAGTGTTGGAGAATTTAGATTTTGTAACGATGATGAGACATAAAATCCTTCACAAACACAATTTTAATTTTTAATGTTATTTTAAATTTTATATTAGATTCATATTTTTTAATTATTAATTCACTATATAATAATAGACTAATAAAATATTTTGTTCATATTTATTCTTATAAATTTTACTTATTATTTATTATATATTAATTTTATAACAGTCTATAATTAAATCTTTCATCCTTAAATTTATTTTGTACTGATTTAATGTTGAGTCCAATTTTTAAAACATTGCTTAAAACGGTACGTGTGTGTCTCTCACGACAATTTTTCTTTGGCTTAACCAAAATTTGCGTCACAGGAACACCCACGTAACAAAGAAGCAAAATTAACAGAACAGAAAACACTGTTAGTACCAAAAAATGGCGGATCCGATCGTAGCCACTCCGCCACCGAGGTCCGCCACCGACCTCTTCTCCGACCCGCTTGGAGCCCACCCGCTCTGGTTCAAGCCCGACCTTTTCCTATCCCCAACCTTCGACTGCGAGGCCTACATATCTGAACTTCGCACATTCGTCCCCTTCGACACTCTCCGATCCGAGCTCCAATGTCACTTGACGTCGCTGAAGCACGAGCTTATCGATCTCATCAATCGTGACTATGGCGATTTCGTGAATTTGAGTACTAAGCTTGTTGATGTGGATGCCGCTGTTGTTCGCATGCGTGCACCGCTCTTGGAGCTTCGGGAGAAGATCGAAGCGTTCAGGGGAAGCGTGGAGGGTTCGCTTGTGGCGTTGAGGAATGGATTGAAGCAGAGATCTGAGGCCGCTTCGGCGAGAGAGGTGTTGGAGCTCTTGTTGGACACCTTTCACGTTGTGTCTAAGGTATGTATTTCTTAGGTTTTGAGTGGAATTCACAGTTCTCACTACGAAACTGCATTGTGGAAAGGACTGTATTTCACAATAAATAGTATCAACGAAACTGAATTTTCTAGATCTCTCAAAGTCACGTAGTACTGGTGATTGATCCTGAATGATCCTTATGACGGCTTCGAATTCAATTTGTACATTGTTCAAAGTAAAAATAAGTCTGGTAAAATGTGCAAATTACGCCAATTTAAAGTTTTTCAGTTGAATTCCAATTTTTCATTACCATGCTCGGAATTTTTTGTTCAATGAAGCTATTCAAGTTTGAATCTTGTGTGGATGCTAAAGCTAAATCCTTTGTTTATTTGATTTGTTCTGTTGGTTTTGTTGAGCGTGTTATCTTTTTATGCTTGAAGGTTGAAAAGCTTATAAAGGAGCTACCAAGCCTGCCTGCTGATTGGTCAAATGGAGATGTCAGCTCTGCGGAAAGGAATGTTATGAGCAATGGCTCTTCTTTGCAATCAATGGAGAATGGAACCAACGTCAGAGAGACTCAAAGCATGCTCCTGGAGAGAATTGCCAGCGAGATGAATCGGCTAAAGTTTTACATTGCTCATGCACAGGTCTCTTTGCTAATGTTCACTTCATATCTGAGTTAGAAGGAAGCTTTTAAGAAGTTCTAGTATAAGATTGCTAGAACGTTGAGGAATGTATGACCTAGGAATTTTGTTTTGGGCTCATCTCTTTTCTCTTTTATGCCAGTACAGAATCTTCCTTTCATCCAGAACATGGAGAAGAGGATACAAAGTGCAAGCCTTCTGTTAGATGCAAGTTTGGGACATTGTTTTGTAGATGGGCTAGAACACCGTGATGAAAATGCAATTTACAATTGCTTGCGTGCGTATGCTGCCATTGACAATACTAGTAGTGCTGAAGAGATTTTTCGTACAACTCTTGTTGCTCCATTTGTACAGAAAATCATTCCACATGGACCATCCGGAATGGTTGCTGGTGCTTCTGGGGATGGACTTCAAAATGATTATGAACAAATCAAACAACATATAGAAGCAGACTGTAAATTCCTTCTGGAAATTTCATCTACAGGTACTGTGTGGTTGGCGTCTATTGACTAGACATTGCAGATTTGTTCCAATCACGTTTGATTGTTTCTAAATTTGTTGTTCTTTGAACGTTGTTTTCTACAACAGAAAATTCAGGTTTACATGTATTTGACTTCTTAGCCAACTCAATCCTCAAAGAAGTTCTCTCTGCAATTCAGAAGGGAAAGCCAGGTGCTTTTTCCCCTGGAAGACCAACTGAGTTCTTGATGAATTACAGGGCAAGTCTGGAATTCTTGGCTTACCTTGAAGGTAGGGATGCAATTTTTTTCTTTTTACAGCATACCCTTAGGATTTATGTTTGAAAACACACAGAATATTTTCATTCATTCAAGAACAAGCATGAATTTCCTCCACTCAGTACAAACTAGATGAACGAAACTCAAAACAAAAATGGGAAAAAGGAGGAAGAGGATAATAGTTTGAAAACAAAAGAAAAGGGAACAGGATCTGCAATTGACTATAGAGGCTTCAAAAGTGTTACACCTTTTGAGGGAGGAATAGAGGAGTGACATATCTGCAGATGAGAAGGCTAGAAAGAATGGGGGAGTGGGGAGAGGGTGTTGATGATGGGAGAGATTGAGATTTGAAGGGATAGATGAGATAGGATCTGTGTGTTCAGATTTGACTGTATTGTGATATGTTGAGCCAATATGCTATTCGTTGTAGTTATGACATCCAATTGTCATGCAAGGCTATTGTCCATCC
>JAOQMP010000019.1:4617-23207 GCA_027563575.1 Erythroxylum pedicellare | reverse complement strand
ATTTAAATCATGCAATTTAATAAAATTGGGATAATATGTCAAAGCTAAAATATTTATAATTTATATATCTAAATATCCAATAAATATGAATTATAATATATATATATATATATATATACGGTATATATTCATTGATGCCCTACTGAATATAAGCTTCATTTGTCCAGATTTCATGTATGACTTCATATAACAATAAAGGCAAATGGTGGGCCCCATGAGAAGCTTTTTGACTCACGAGAACAAGTGCTCTCCATAATTCATTTTGGTCAAGATTTTATGTAACAACAAAAGCAAATGATTGCCCCTTGAAAAGTTTTTAAAGTTACAAAAACTGATGTCATTGCTGTAAAACTAAAACTTGCAATAATGGCCACAAAAACCAAGATTTCTGCAACATGTATTCAAAAACTTTCCAAACAATGGCCCACAGTAAAAGGTGTTGAAATTGTCAGAGGAAAGGCATGAAACAATGAAAGCAAACACCAGTTCACGCTTATAACCGTGAGTCCGTGAAATAACAAGGTTTTTTGCATCCTTTATTCAAAAACTGTGCAGACAATGGCCCACGCATCCTTTATTCAGAAGTCGTGCGGTGTCAATGCATAAACAATTAAAGCACACATGGTGGGCCATGGTGAGAATTTGCAATTTAGCAAAGAATGAAAAGCGCAGTCTTCATCTTCAACCTCTTGACGGGTCTACTTGACCGCATCTCCTCCATTTCAAAACCAATTATATCTTAATTTTTAAACTCTATCTATTCTTAATGATTCAAAAGCTATTTGAAGCATAATGGCATTTTGCATAGTACAGTGACTCTTCCGACATCAATATATGCAACAGAAAAATCACCCAGTCATGCATATCATTACAGACAATTAATTACATCAAGGCAGAGAAAAGTTTGCTCTGATACCAACTGTTAGACATGATAATAATCTATACACATGTTTATTATAGAAAAATGAAAATGCGGAATATTATTACATACCTCCTGCCATTGATGTTGAGAAATGTCGGGCAAATATGAGAGGGCTCTTTTAAGCTTTAACAAAACGCAAATGATGGTGTATGTAGGAAAAAAAAAAACTTGCTAAGCTTAGGGACCCAATCTTTATATATGCCTTGTTGTCTTCCATCAAAACAAACGAAGAACATGATGGTTCAAGTAGAAGGGTATGACTTTTCAAAAGAAACAGATACAACCCATAAGAAATGAAACTAACGGATAACAGTTTGTACTATTGAACCAAACAAACCTGAAATTTGCATTTTTTTTTAATTTGAATTTTAAGTTAACCAAATTTCGGATTTCTTGTGATCCTAACTAAAAAAAGTTATAGGCAAATAACATCCTGAATCAAATGTATGACACAAAGAGTCTTAATTAAGACATACTTCAAAGCAAGCATTACCAAAGAGTACTTAATTCAAGATATGACGATGTTCCGTCTTACTACCATGCACTTAGTTAATGCCTTTTGCATATTACCAGTGATATGCATTTGAACATTATCTTACCAAAAAATGAAAGACAGATTCTCGTGATTGGTTGTTCATGAAGCAGGAGAACGTGAAAGGGAGGCGTTTGATATAGCCCACGTAGAATCGAGTCAACGCGGAAAAGCGATTTCCATTTCCATTTCCAGCTGTGTGGGAAAAACCAATTGAATGCGTATTTGTAACCAGGTCAAGTTGATAAAGAAAATACAACTAAAACGTTAAAAGACGCGGCTTACTTCTCATCTCTGCCACTGAAACTTCCCAAGTCGACTCGTTTGCAGAGACGCAAACAAACAATTCGTAGCTTCAAATTTATGTGGCGACTGGCGAGTTTTCAACGCCAAGTCATTTGGCGAGTTTCTCCATTCATGCAAATAACAGATAAAACCTGAAGCAGCGTAGAACTAAAAGTCAAGGTCTTTTAATATCCTGTATGACAGACAGTTGTAAGTTTTAGAAAGGCGTATGTTATATTATTCATTTATTATAGTCAACAAAGCACAGAATAAGAATTACCACCAGACAATGGACCCCACCAACCGCGTTTTGCCCTTTTTCCGCTCAGGTTCACTACTCCTTTCGTTGACAACACTATAAATACTTGCTTACCTTCTCTTTTCCCAAAACCCATCTCTCAACGCACGCTCCTCTGCGCACCGAGGTTTCCTACTAGCATATGTCTCAAAGGCCTTCCGTCCCGCACTCTTCTGCCGTAGCTTTTAGCTTACACTCCCATCTTTTAGTCTCTAGTGATCTTTCTCCCAACTGGATCTGATCCCTTTTCTCATTTTGCTGTATCTAACGTTGTTTAAGACACTAAATTGTCTGAAAAGTAACCCCTTGTAATCATGGGTGTCAAGGGTTTTGTCGAAGGAGGCATTGCTTCAATTGTTGCAGGTTGCTCCACACACCCACTAGACCTCATTAAGGTTCGCATGCAATTGCAAGGTGAAAACTTGCCTAATCCCCAACAAATCCACAGCCTACGGCCAGCTTTTACCTTCAACTCTTCATCCGCCGCAGCTGCCGCCATCCACCACCCACCAACCCGAGTAGGACCTGTTGCCGTCGGTATGCGGATAGTTCAGAGTGAAGGCGTTGCCGCGTTGTTCTCTGGGGTCTCCGCCACCGTTCTCCGACAAACACTCTACTCCACCACTCGCATGGGTCTGTACGATGTGCTCAAACAAAAGTGGACTAATGAAGACACGGGTAGCATGCCGTTAGCGAGGAAAATCGCTGCCGGATTAATCGCTGGTGGGATCGGAGCCGCAGTCGGGAACCCTGCCGACGTGGCGATGGTGAGGATGCAGGCCGACGGCCGGCTGCCACCCGCCCAACGTCGTAACTACAACGGTGTAATTGATGCTACTACAAAGATGTCGAAACAGGAAGGTATAACAAGCTTGTGGCGTGGGTCTTCATTGACGGTGAACCGTGCAATGATAGTAACTGCGTCACAGTTGGCCTCGTATGATCAAATAAAGGAGGCGATTTTGAAGAACGAGGTGATGGCTGATGGGCTTGGGACCCACGTAACAGCGAGCTTTGCGGCTGGGTTTGTGGCGGCGGTGGCGTCGAATCCGGTGGACGTGATAAAGACTAGGGTTATGAACATGAAGATGGAGGCTGGAAGTGGTGCGCCGTACAATGGTGCAATTGATTGTGCGGTGAAGACAGTGAGAGCCGAAGGGCTTATGGCACTTTACAAAGGGTTCATTCCAACAATTTCGAGGCAGGGTCCTTTCACGGTGGTTCTCTTCGTGACGCTTGAGCAAGTTAGGAAATTGCTCAAGGATTTCTAATTCTTTGATTTGATAATGACGACCAGATTATTATTATTCACCACTATTTCTATTATCAATATTATCTCAAGGTTACTGCCGTCCAATTTATTGTTACAACTTGAGTTTTAGATTGCTCAAATTGATGTCTGGTACGAAAATGATATTTAATCATGGAAGTTCCTGTTATTCCTTCTATTCTTTCATTTATGTTCTATGATCGTCCTATGTTGAGGACTAGTTTATTGGTGAGCATTAAGAGTCCCATCTCTACCACCATCTATCATCGAACGAAACAAGAACTAGCGCTTTCAGTGGAATGACACGAATTGTGGCGGCCACGTGGTGCGGGACATACACCCTTCATTCATTCCTTGGTTTGAAACGAATCTTGTTTGTGTCGTGCTTTTAGCCACTCCGTTCGACAAAACCTAGCACTTTGAATGGAATGACAGCAATTGGGGCGGCCACGTGGTGCGGGACAGACAGTCTTCATTCATTGGTTTGAAATGAATCTCAATCATGTCGTGCTTTTATTTTTAACCACGCCATTCGACGATTCCACGCTATTCCTCTGTTCCTTACAGGACCAGATACATGAACTATGCCAGGAATATGACGATTTTTATTTCATCAGCTCCACAGCATTCATTATACAAGCTTATGACTTATGAGTTCCACGAATTTGATCGGTTGCAACGAAGATGGAAACAGCTATTAAAGATTAAAGGGTTATACTCGTCTAGTCAGCAATCATTAGTTCCAAATTAACTTTGACCTCAATAGGTGGAAGCTTGATTGGTGGGGTCAGGTAACTGCAGTTGCATTTACCCACTAAAAGGATTTAATAACAAAGGAGCTCATTTTGATACTTGGTATGTACATGATGGGCTTGGGGGGGTTTCACAAATTTGATCACTGCTGCTGGAATGAGCATCAGTAGCACCTTTTTACTATCTCCCCGACGCATACCGTTTAATAATATAATAGACAATGAATCATCTAATTTTGGCTCTTGGGGTCCCCTGTGGTGGACCTCTCCTGCAACTTTAACTAACATTGCCTTGCCTTGTCCTATTTTCTTCTCTCAATAATTCGAGGATCCTGGCTTCCTGTTTCTGGCATCATGGCTGATTTCTGCAACGTGTCAGTATTAGGGAGTAATGGGCCTTCAATTTCCACCCGTTTATCAGGGACCTAGGCTGATTGAGAATCCTCCGATCCTCTCCCCCTTTCCTGGTTCAAGGCTGGTTTACTTGGTGCACGCGTTTTGTCCAGATTTTGGAGTTCATTTGCTATCTGGTTGCGTCTCTCCTTGAGAAAGTTGAGTCTGGTCGTCAACTTTGTTAGTGCAGAAGCTGTAGAATTTGCTCCCTATGGTTGGCAGCACAAATAAATTAGGACATATGTTGGCAGATATCTATTACGGAGCGATTGCAAACAGATCCTTCGACAAGCAACTATTGTTACTGGAGTAAAATGAAGGCTACATGGTATCACGATATCCCACAAGATTGGGAAGTCATTTTAAATCAACTAAATCATTAAACGCCAAAAATCTATTGCCTACCTCGTTCTTTATACCAGATTTCTTGGAATGAGTTGAAATAGAATTGGGACTGCTGCTACACGTGTGATCCAGCTGTTGATTTTGAGGTGGATGCTTGTTGCTTAAATGTGATTCATGCTTATCCGCGCTTTCAGCCCCATCAACGGAAATATCCTATCATGAATTATTCGTCAAAGACTAAAATCGTAAAAGCTGCTGAATTGATTAGGTCTCAAATTACGGCAGCCGAAAATAGCTAAAGGAAAAGGCCATTGTAATGTATTTTTTACACTCACTAATTAAGTTAGACAGTACAGAAATAATTGGTTAACTAGGCTAATGAGCTGACAAGTTAACACATCCATTTCTTAGATTCCCACAAATTTCTGCTGGTTCATGCTAGCCACAACTGTGCATAGTAATGTCAGCTTGAAACATACATAAGAATATCAGAAAAGTTCTACTGAAAAATTCCACCTGACCATAAATATAGATTAAAATAGTTCGCACCTCTAATTTTACTATATGTACTTGATAATCCAACTCCATCATGCTCAAAAATATGGTAGATTATGTGAGTGAGCACAACAAAATTCTCCAACAATTGACACACACATGGAGTTTGTTAACATGCATTACATAAGATAATCAAGCAATGTCAAAAACATCTAGCTTATTCAGTACATATCGAATAATAAATAGGCTTAGAACAGTACAAGCATTGTGATCTCCTAGGGAATCAAGGCACTTAGAGATCTAGGGACTTCTTATCCAAGAAAACTGACATAATTCTAGCACTGATTCATCAACAGTACGTTGGAAGTGCCAGTTTATTTTACCTTACTTGTAGACTTTCCTGCAGCATCGTTTTGTTTGTCTTCCCTGCAAGAATTGACATTAACCACATGATCAAATCTTAGAAGCTACATATCTTTTTCTTTCCAGTTGCTACAAATATAGGAGGACAAACTAATAGAATAAAACATTGAATAGAAACTAACAAGGGGCTTACGGCTTTTCTGCTTGATTGTTTGAGTCTATGGGCTGTTTACAGCAGTCAGGCAAAGAAAAGTTAAGTGGTCCATGCCGTTGATTGAGCTGCACACTCAGATCATCAACCTTCTTCTCTAACTTGGTTATGTCTGCTTCAGTTTGATTTACTTCTTCAATATCTGCCTTCAACTGTGGCACAAGTTAACAACTTGATATGCTATTTCAACAATTACATCTACTAGAGCAGAGACAAACTAACTTTTTCATCAATCATGGCAGGAACAGACAAGGGTTTCTCAGTTGCACTAAGTGCGGCTTCAAGAGCTTTCCTTTTATCCCTCTCCTCCTGCAGTTGTTCCTGCAGTCTTGCAACCTGTAAATATATAGATCAAAACCCAGAGTCAGGCAGACATATCTTCCTCATGTGATCAACTAACTACTTTAGTAATAAAAAACATTTAAGCTAGAAAAACCAACATTGCCTTCAAAACTACACAAACAGCATGTCTAGTCCCTTTCTCTTTCTCTCACACAGATCCAAAGAGTAGAAAATCCAGCAAGGAATTTGACACGAAACTGCTAGTTTTTTAAAATCTTTATTGCATTTTGGGATGTCAATGGCATAAGCACATCAATTGTGCTTCTTTCAACAGCATAAACATAGAACTGCAGCTAGCATCATCCATCACCGCAATCTTGAGATCCACCAATGCTTTCATAGACCATATAAATGACAAAGCAAGAAAAAGAGAATCGGAAGAAAGTAAAAGAGAAGTAATTTTCAAGTGTTGAACATACATCCTGCTCAAGAGCTAAGCGACGCTTATCAAAGGCCCTTTTTCGCTGTTCCAAGTTGGCTTGAAGAGCTGTATTACCTTTAACCTATAATTGAAAATATAACTGACTTATTATGACGATGCTATCATAAAAATGAACCTTCTTATATCGATAAGAAAGAGGAGCATTCTTTAATGACTAACCTCTTCAGAAATTTTGTTTTGCAACTCCAGTTTAGCTGCTTCGAGCTTCTGAAGTTCAGCTCTGGATATGGATTAGAAAGTGAAATTAGCAGCACAATTGGAGTGCATTATGAACAATCGATGCCTACTGAAAGAAATGTTTCATACTGGATCGGAAAATTTTGCGTTTACATAAGAAACAGTAAAGAAAAATATGGTTGGTTTGATAGTATTTGTTGCAACAAAAAGGAAATTTTCATCCATGCACTGACAAAAAGAACATCGCTGGAGCCAATTATGAACAGCGCACACTGTTAGCAGAACATACTAGACTAGTTAAGGCTATTATAATTGATTCTCAACTCAACCAAAATATTCGATGAATAAAAATACGTTGGATTAGGATTATTTTAAAAATGTGAATTCAAATGCGAAACAAGAAATAAAGGGTCAGCTCCATAGTCTCTACATAGTTAAATCCATCAAGAACACTTACGACAATGGGAGTGCATGGAGCAATAATTAATGATGTCAAACCAGTGAAAAAAGAGAGTGAGGAGAAACTAAACCATATCAAAAAGTTTTTGAAAGAGACTAATAGGAAGAAAAATTAATTGGGGCAGTAAAACTGGGCAATAACATGAAAAAAGGCTAAAAAGAGAAGGATTAGTTGGATTAAACAGGAGCTCCTTTTAATCTTGTATCCAAACCTTCAAAATACTCCACTTTCAACATACTAATTGACAGAAAAAGTAGTGGCGTTATGTAAGAAAGCAAATTACATCAATATTGAAAGGAATAGGGTGATCACCAGACTTTGCATTACTTTATTGTTGAAAGAAATTGTCAGCTCCATACATAAGATTTCTCCATTTAATAGTCGTAAAACAAATTGAGTGGAGCACAATTACTGTTTAGCTTCTCAGTATGTTTTTGGTATCTTCACATTATGCTCACATATATATCTTCAATTCCTCTTTATATAAACATCAGACTGGGCAAAAATCTTCCCCCTGCTATGCTGCCTAACCAAAAGCACCATAACAGAGTTTTCTAACTCCTCCCTCTAGCCCACAACCCCCACTCCCAACCCTGTTTCACTCATACACACACATGTAACCATCCACCCAGTGACCCAAGAACAAACAAGAGTATTGCACTTGCACTTAAACTGCCAAATCAGACGTATCATCTACACAAGTCTGATCAAAGACTTCACATGTCCATATGCAATTTAGAGATGAAAGAATCAGCATCCTTTTGTAAAAAACTCTAAGAATAATAACGGCATGCAGCAGCACATAACACTAATGTTGCAAAAATTAAAGTCATTCAAAAGGAACCACATTTTGTTGCAGAAATATCTTTGATACTTACTCCTCTTCAATAGGAAAATCAATGGATTCCATTGGAACGTTCTTTTGTGCCTGAACTCATGCCAAAAAGTTGGGAAACCCTCAATTACAAGAGGAACAACAATTTTTATGTACAATCAATAAACAAAAAGAACTAAAATCATGCATCTTTCCCCCAATTGCAAGAGAGAGACATAATAGGAAGACATCAATTTGAGAAAAAGCATATAATAAAATGGAAATGCCTAACCACATATAAAGAATGCATGAGTCATATACTTACATGGCCAAGTCCCCAAACAATTGTATGCTTGATGCTTTGAGCTGGTCCATTTTCAACAATCGCCAATTTCTGAAAACATTCTGGTGCATTATAACTAGTTTGCTTATTCTCCAAGTTAGTTTCGTCGGAAACGTCTTCTAATAGTTGACCATAAACATATTTAGTCTTACTGCAATCTGTGAAATTCTCTCTTCTTTTACCATCACTGTGTGGGAGCTGCATGGTTTGAACTGAACTTGATAACTTCTGCTCAGGTCTAGAGTCATTATCCACTTCCAAAGACTTGGAACCAGAGCTATGATCATCACGATCCTGCACCTCTAAACTAGTTAGTGATCATAGCTCTTCCTTGTTTCTATCAACAAACTACCCACAAACAAGTAAAACTTGCACACATATACATATACAAAAGAAAGGAAACAGAAAGCATAAGGTTTTAATCCATCAGAAGTATGGAAAGGTAAAATGATATATAATCCGACAGCCAAAACATGGAACTAAACATGAATAAAGAAAATTGGGAAGTGAGATATAATGCCATTTTGAGTGGCTTTGAGTAACATAAACTTTGAGGATATTAAACCTTTCAAGGTTCCAGCCATTACAGAAGAGAAAAAAGGAGCAAAAGGTTCAAATACCTACAAGAGGGCTTATGGGGACTGGAGTAAGAGAGGCCACCAGTTACTGGCTTGAGTAGTAGAAAATTTGAAGAGATTAAACCTTTCAAGGTTTGCCACATAAGCTTCTGACCGTGAGAAAATGAGGGAAGTAAGGGAAGAAAAGAACAAACTTTTAATATTTTTCATTGAGGTTTCAAAGTTGATGCTCAAACAATATCCACTGAAGAACAATAAACATATGCTGATAATATAATTTTAATTAACAAAAAGCAAAGGTATAGAATAGACACGAGAAAAACAGAAAGAATATGGAAAGAAAAGTGTATAAACCTTATCGACAGACAGATCATCTTCACCAGAGCCATCACTCCCGGTGTAGGTTCCAGTTGAGACATTGTCGAGATCATCATCTGTGTAATTATCAGAACCTTGTGTTGCATCGTCTTCATAGTATTGTTCATCATCTGTTACCTCTGCTTCCTCACTTTCACACTCCTCCGAGTCCGTATATAGTCCAGGAGATGTAGAACCTTCCTGTAGTTAGCATACTAATTTAAAGAAAGCACAAGGTAAAAGCTGATTCCAGATGATGTAAACACACTAAACAACAAAATCACAGCTAAATTCTCAAACTTGGACATTTTGTTTTCCCATTTAGCATCAAGCAATATGACCAAATCATTGTCATTCTATTGCCAGCATCATATTAGTTGTCTATCTTACTGTGTCCCTCAAGGAGTTGAAGTGAAACTCTTGGTAAGTGCTGCTATGAGAAAAAAATCAGGAAGACAAGAGCATCTCTTTCTTTTAAAAAAATCTCTTGACTATTAATTTCATTATGGACATCTTGCTATTGCAGATATAGACCCCGAAACTATGACAAAACATTTAATGCAAAGTTACAGG
The DNA here is from genome assembly GCA_027563575.1 of Erythroxylum pedicellare. Taxonomy (NCBI): domain Eukaryota; kingdom Viridiplantae; phylum Streptophyta; class Magnoliopsida; order Malpighiales; family Erythroxylaceae; genus Erythroxylum; species Erythroxylum pedicellare. The sequence goes on along the minus strand of JAOQMP010000019.1, from coordinate 13,255 downwards.
CTTACCAATCCAACTTCAATTGCACTCACCAATACAAAAGAAAAAACTTCCAATGCAAGCTCTATGTGTGACAGCCTAACAATAAAATTCATACTGAAAGCATGGGCATGACAACTGCTTACGCTGAATATGTTGCTATACTCTTCCAGTAATGTGATAATAATGGCCTGAGCATGATTAGCTGCAGCAGCAGCTTTTAGAAGTTGAATAGAACTATCACCACCTACATCAATATTAGTTTCAATTTCACAGTCGCCAGCCAGAAGAGGACGAAGAAGTAATGGTGCCATGCAAGCAGCTACAGCTGAAGTGCTCATTCGGTTCACGGCTTTGTAAGAAGCCACAGCTTGCATCATTAAAAGAATTCTGAATAACAGAGAAAATTGAACAATTGATCCATAATTAGTGCCACAAGCAGAAAAGGCATCATTTTGATAGGAAAGAGAATTTTCTTTTGTGTGACAAAACTTGCATAATACATAAACCTTTACAACCATTTGTCACCGCAGCATCCCTACTTGAATGTTCAATCTAGAACTAAAAGTCTCAATTCAAAAGCAGTTATCTGTTCCACATTCTGCCTCTAGCTATTGAGGACAGCAGTCATTCTAGACAAAGCAGAGAATTACATCTAATGAATCAATATTTTGCCAGAATTATAGGCTTCTAATATACGACATCATGCACAAGGTTGGCACTAGTACGCACTACAATTTTAAAATCTGGTGAATGATATACTTGGAAGTACAGGGAGGAGCATGTGCTCTCATTATGGGTATAGGAAAGAACAGCCAGTTACAAAATACATACATCTTTTTCAAATTTTGGTGCTTTTAACTGTATATGTTTCTTGTTTTTAACCTCTTCTCTTTCCCAAACAACAGCAAGTACGAATTCAGGTCGAAAGACAACACATTTAAAGCATCATTGCTTGCATATATCACAAGACCAAGTTGAGCTCATCTTAAAATTTCCCATATTTGAGTACTGGAAAAAGTTATACGAACTACCTTTGCAACAACCGACGGTTTGGCTCAGGGAAAGTTTCACATATTGCTGTACGCATAGCATTCACTCTCTTGCTACGTTCAGTTCCTGCAAATTTGAAATTCAGCCAGGGATCAGAAGAAATAAAGCAATAAAAAAGAGAAACTCTTTGTTATGAAAAGTGGATCAAATTCCTTGCACTTGTATCTGAATAAATTATCCAAGGAGCCTAAAAGTTTACACAACAAGAATGTCATATCTAGATTTTTAGGAGTCACTCAAGTAGTTAATTGCTTGGTGTACCGCATATACAAACAAAATGTACTCATAGATGCCTATGGAATATCATCAAAAAATTTCAGCAACGTACTTGGTCATTCTATGGTGCCTTTTATCATCTTGTTGTCAAAGATAAAGGATTTCAAAACATTCTATCTTTGATGTTATTCCAATAATAATTAACATGAAAGGTAATTAATAAATTCAACAAAAATAATAAACCAAGATTCTGATAGATTTAAAAGAGACCTGATTCATCATTACCTTAAAGAGTTATCCCACAGACAAAAACCATTTTCTTGATTTAACATTAAAAAAAATAACTTACAGAAAAATTTAATGATAAAACCATTTTAAGCAATGAACATTATCTTGATGTTATAAGAAAACTGAACAAATGTGCCAGGTAACACGTAACATGAGAAACAGGGCATTCATTTGCTACATCAATTAATAAAATTTAGAACTGCATAGATGATTTATGAGGAGTTGAAACAGCTAGTGTAAATCAGGCGATTTTGGACAAATAAATTTCGCATGCTCTGCAACATTTGCAGAAGTATTTACATAATTAAGCAACTAAACAGAAGTAGCCCTTCTTTTAATTGATAATTCTGGTTCAAAGATGGTAAATGAAAATTTTCCACACCAACCAAACAGAAGGGTTGTAATAGAGGATTATTGTTTAAGATTGAAAAAATGCAGCAGCAAGGTTAAAACTATGATGCAGTTGCTACACTTTAAAGTAGTTTTCAAGTATACCACATATGAAGTGCATAAGAAAACAGAGGCACAGGACACAATGTCAACATAAGAAATTCTCCACTACACTTACGGCATGCTTCTAGCAGAGCATTGCAGCAAGAAGCAGGTACTGGTGATGAAGGTAACTCCCGCAGGAAATACTGAAAATTTATAAGAACATTAAAAAGAAATCTTTGGCTCCAAATAATGCTGTAGCTCTTTGGAAGGGATTAACACTTTTTGTGATTAAAAATAAAAATAAAAAATACCTTGATACAATCACCAATAACATGTGCATCTTCACCCTGGAGAAATTCTGTTTTCCCTGCAAATCATATTTCATAACCCAAACTTGTCAGAAGATGGATTTGTGAGTAGATTGGACTTCATCACTTGTACAGTATCTCAACAATTGATTATCATCAATCCTAAACCATTAATTAATGTTACACTTGATACCTAATCTTCAAAATTCATACATGTGAAATCTGATATAGGGCAGCGTTCGGTAACTGCATTAAAAAGTAGAAGAAACTAAATGGTAATCAAAGAAACAAAATCATTTCAATAGACCAACCCTGTTCATATTCTCGAATTCGACATTCAACATCATCGACATCTGCAGCTTGCCGCAAGATGCCTTCCACTTTGGTACCTGTTAATTATTTTCAGCTGATGAGATCTAAGCAACTTTTGAAAGTTGCTGCATAAATAAAATGGTGCTCCTATAGACTTACAACTGGTCATGATACTTCAGTAATAATATTTTGTGCGAAGGTTTATTTGTCTCACATGGGTAAGACGGGTTAGATCAATAACAGAAGGTTTAATCCCATATGCGATTTCCTTCCTAACTTAAATTACATCTAAAGAATATAACTGCAGAAGAGTGCACGTGCAGATTCCTATACACCCTGGGAAATTAATTCAAGGTCGTAGAGACTACAATAGTTGAAGTTATTAATTTTGAGCAAGATGTTTGTTTTGAAGTGATAAAAATAAATGATTCATAACTTTGAATATAAAAAAGAAAATTATCTGTCCATTTCTGGTTATAAGAGGATATTATAGGCCAAAGGACATGGAAACATGAACATCCCAATCAATAGAATTATGCAAAAGGCAGGTTCAAAAATATGCCTTTCGGGAGCTCAATACAGAAACCACTCAAGAACGTACAAAAATTGAAACACGTTCTTTCAACTCACACTAGACAAACAAATAAATTTAGAAAATAGCAACTAGCTCAAAATCACATCTTTGGGCACTTTACTTCTACTATTACAGAAACAAATCAATTATGCATTGCAGAAAAAGAATTAGTATCACGCAGTCTCTAGTTGCAGGCATGAAAATTTGAACATAAAGACCAGCAGCTCCTTGATTCAATAGGAAAACCTTTTCCTTGAGAAGACAAGTGTGCAAGAAAGTGTCTTGGTTGTTTAAAATGCAATTTAAACGTTGATAATGAAAAGAATACCCACCGTGCTCTTCTATAAATGTTAGAGCCTTTTCCAGGAAAGATGGAGACCCATCAACATCCTCTAGGGCAAGGAGGACTGGTCTGCCAATAATCAACGACTTTGGTGTTGGCTTCTCCTTTGCTACAAAAGGGGGCAGGGAGTGGAAAGGCCAACATGTCATCATCTCACTGAAGTTAAAATTGAATTCAATTTTCCAAGTCCAGAATCTTAATAAAGTTTCACGTTAAGATCTCATGCTGCAGAAACTACACCAAAAGACAACTTACAGATGATAATGTAGACCAAGAAGAAAACAATTTTCATGTTATGATCTGAGGAAAGTCAGAAAAAAGGAATTGAAAATACAGGACCCAGAAAACTAACAAGAAAACCATTTGTTGTTTTCATGCAAAAATTAGAGTTGCTTATACAGATTTCATCAATAGTCTCCTACGCGTCTTCGTCGCTGATTACTTGTAGTATCTAAATGAACATAAAAGAAATTAGGGTTTTTTCCCTGAGGTTATACAGAAACTCGCATATGAATACTCCATCACATACTTACATAACATGGGGACCAAAGAAAAAAGTACATATAAACATACACTTTTCAGTTGAACCATCACTCCCATCAATCTGCTCATTTTTTAAGATACCATTTTGCCCCATGATAATTGCAGTATTTGGTGCCTGTGCGAGAGCATTCTCAAGTGCAGTTTTCCACTCACACAAATCTTCCATAGTTTCAGCCTGTCAACAAGAGTATCGCATTAGACTGAGACACTAATCCAACATCAAGAAAAAAATTAGTAAATTTTACGCATTTGTTTTTAACATAGCAATTTTCAGTTTGTTTCTCCCTAGACTTTTCCTATTTGGAAAACGCAACTTCCTCAAATATCTAAACAAGCCTCCTTACATGGATCACGATGAAACACACTCAAATCACAATATCTAATTTTGTTAATTCAACGAGCAAAGCCTGAGAACTTAGGAGCTCAGGCACGAAGAAATGAAATCAGAATGTAAAAGCTCATCTTCAGACTGTCTCAACCCTCTCATTTCTTTTGTTTTGTTGTAGTAATTTTTGCACATCCTTTCAAAGAAATAAAAAAGGTGGGAAGATGATCACTTCATAAAGCAAATTCAAGCAAGATAACTACACAAAATCTAGCTTGTAAGGATCTAACCGAGTCAAGTTCAAGTCTTGTGTCAAGTGATGCATTAACCTGACCTGAATCAAGGTCAAGCCAAATGAATTATCTTTTGGACCAATCCTTTTGCAACTTTATAACAGTCTAAAGAGAGTAAGCAGCTATGATGCCAAGCACAATATCAGAAGGAACATATTGGAGGGAAGAAATAAAGAAACACCTTAAGAGTGAAAGCTCTTCCATCACGGCCATCAGGAAAGAGAACAGTCAAGAGTTTTTTATCTGCTTTGACGACAACACTAGAGATTATTCAAAGACACTGTAAAGTTAGTAAAGTAGTACAAACTCCAAGACAGCGCCAATCATGAAAATAGAGTTAGAAACTATAGATATCGAATCTGAAAAAGAAAGCCAACCTGCCTGAATTGTTGAGGTCAATGCCACCAAGAGTTAAATTTACTTCACTCCCCTTTTGAGGAGCAACATTCTGGGAAAATTAATCAACAACAGCTAGTAAAACCTCAATGATTCGCAAAGAATAGCACTCTTAAAAAATTAATATATTAATCACATAAGAAAAGTTGATCATCCGCTGCATAAATACTTTATGTTACATACCGGGTCGCCTCTGAAGAAAACAAGTGAAGTTCGTGTCAAAATAAACCACCTCTTTTTCCATGATGTCCACCCAATCCCTACATTAAAAAAAATCAAGGAATTACTTTATACCAACTAACTACTGATTCTAAAAAGTGACTTAACAATGAATTTATCATTGCTAAAAAAAACTCCGATGCAAGGGCATTCAAGGCTTGCGCATTCATTTTCTTGCAACAAATCGTTCACTATAAGGGGGAAAAAAAACCATAATAATGAAAACGCACCTTTGGATGATAAGAAAAGAGGTCCACTCTTCAAAACCTGCGAGACAGATTATAGTCCATCAGGCAACAAATAACAAGAAACTTAACAACGGAAACTACCAATTGATATAAGCAACAAACAGAAACCACGTGAAGCGATCAACCTTAAAATCATAGTCAAACTTAATAAAAGCAGATGATATAGCGGTTCTACACATCAGTAGCCTCCAATAACTATAGATTTCGCTTCTGTCCTGTAACTACGACAAAAATAATAGATAATCTCGTACTATTTCATTTCACGTGTGTTTATGTCGCCACAAGAACTAGCACATTCTGTACAAATTTGGTCAAGTTTAAAAGATAACGGAATATTATTCTGAAATGACTCGATCAATGGTTGGTGACTGTGATTTTTGGCGGTTACAATGCATAAATAAAAAAGAGAACAAAAACAGGAGAGACGAATAGTGAAAGAAAAAGAGAGAAATTAGTTACCGTATTGTTATTACGAGAGTGCGGCTGATCGGCCTGCCACGACGGTGACGGAGGCGTAGGACCGCCGCCGCCATCTCCCTACAAAGAACAAACAAACAACATGAATATCAAAATCATACACAAGTCTAGACGTGATCACCGCACATTGACAAGAAAATCGCAATGCAAAGCGAAATGTACGTACCTGAGAAGAATCGGTGTTCTTGTTCGCCGTCATCCTCGGATCCACCCGATCAGAAAATCATATCTCGCTCCTTATGATCAGCCAAACAACCGCCATTCCCTGCAAGCAGTACTCGCAATGATGGAAACTCTCAAATAAATATGAAAAGAAGCTCACCAAAACAGAATCGAGAATGTACCTTGGTTAGAAAGAAAAGTGAAAGTGGCAAGTTTAAAGATGAGAAAATAAAATAACTCGTCTTTTATAAATTTTTTTTGATTTGGATTAGAATGGGTGGGTTTGGCTTGGGTTAAGCCAACAAAGTAACAAGCAAATGCATGCTTGTAACGTAAACTTCGGGTGGTCAAGTCCCCGACCCAAAGACCACGGATGCTCCTTCCTAATCACCCGCATTTTTAGTTCTCTTTTATTCCCTTTCTACCGGCAGAATTAGAACTTGAAGTGAGGGGGTGTTCTTGTAATTTTATCAATATCTCGTGCTATATTACGAACATCATGAAAGTGAAGTCATCGAAAACTCTTAGCCTCCGGTCAAGATTGAACCCTCAATTACGTGTAGAATAATGTGCTCAAAAGTCTCCAAAATAGTATTTTTGCTGAAGTTAATTTCTGTAACTTCTTTAGGAATTTAGCGGTAGGGTTTATTATTAATAAATTAAATTAAGTTATATTAAATATAATTTTTTAAAGTAATCAAATTAAAAAATTAACAATTACGTTTTTTTTTTCTTTTAGAGCGTGGGTGTGATATTGACATAATCTCATAAAATGACTGCGTATTATAGGGGATGAAAGTTGAAGTTGGAGACCACAACTAGAACACCACATATAAAATTCTTGACGGTGCTAGTTACCTTATTGGCATGACGCTGATGCGATGATGAGAGATCATACAGTTGTTCACAACAATTGTCCCCCTTTTCAGACGTGAAAGGGTGAATAATTAATTAATGGCGTTTACACTGGTAAGCTGCATTACCAAGAATCATGCCACCGAGGTTACATCATATTAAAGTGCAATGTATACCTATTTTAAACTTATTAAATAATTTATTTAAAATATATCATTTTTTAATTGTATTTGAGAATTTATTTAATATATATTTAAAAAATAACAACTGCAAATTTTCTTCTTATGAAAAATATAATTCTTTTATTTTGAAAAAGAAAAGCTAGAGGCTATAGTTGTGTTTATGTTGGTTTATATTTTATGCTCAATCAGTTAATTCTATAGTTCAAATTAAATATTTTTATTTATTTTATAAAAGCTAGTTTAATTAATTAACTAACATTCAAATATATTTGAATTGGTATTTGGCACTTTTATATCAATTTTATTATATTTTTCTAGTGATGAATTTGCAAAATAAATAGTGCAACTTTCTTCACTGTTATTCAATAAAAAATTTGAAACCATCTAAAGATAAGAAGATGAAAATTAACTTTGTAAAAGATCAAAGCTAAATCTATCTTGAAGGTGCCAAAAAGAGAAGTAGGTGTTGGAATAAGGCAGAATAAACATCCAACATACTTGTAGACAAACTCTTCTCTTTCACGAAGGTTTAAGAAGGTAAGAAGTAGAACAAAACTAGCATCAAAGTTGATCATAAACTACTGCCAAACTCATCTTAAATTTATAAAGAGAAATAGTAGAAAATCAGTTCTGATTACAACTTTGTGTCAAGCTTTAGTTAGACATGACTATGCTTCAAAGCTCTAAAACAAGATTGACATCGGTGTTGGTGCTGGTTCAGCACTAGCTCTTGACACAATTTACGAGAATATGTGATTTCTCAAGTCTACTCCCTCTAGAACTCTATTGTGCAACCCTACCTATAAGCACTTGTATTAGAAGTAACTTAGGTATTTTTTATTATAATCTATCATATTTTAACATCTTCTAGCAATATTTTAGCACACCCCTGAGAGGCCTATTGGTTTCTTCAGCATCAGGGAAACATTTGGAGCAACATTGGAGGAGCTTTTGAAATATTCTGTTATTCTTTTATTCTTTGTTAAGGTTTATTTGTTTTTATTTTGTTTTTGTTATGTTTTGTGGCCATAAACCTAGTTAGGGTTAGGAATGTAACTTGTAAGGATATTACAATTATCTATACATGTTTTGATTATTTAATTAATTGGATTTATTTTCCTTTTTAATATTAGATTTTTTATTGGACATAATAGATCCAATCTTAAGGATTGTATAAAGGACCAATAGGTAAAGTGTAATTGGATTTATTTTCTTTTGGCCCCCAAAGTTTTTATTATTTATTAAGCATGATTTAAGTGAATTATGAGGTGTTGATGGATTAAATTTGGAGTTAACTATTATGTCAATGTTGGTAATATTTTATGACATAGATTAATTGAAATGAAGTATTAAAGTTATAAGATTGTATAAGGGCAAATTGGGCATGACACTTAAGGGTATAAGACATAAGGCATTAGGCAAGGGGCAACATG
>JAOQMP010000015.1:20897-38613 GCA_027563575.1 Erythroxylum pedicellare | reverse complement strand
GTGACTAAACATGTCACACCCATGATATTCATGTTTGTATTATTCGATAACAGATATTACATTTTTACGATTATATTGTGTTAATGTATTACATTTTTAGGATAATATGATCTCATAAGTGTGACTAAACATGTCACACCCATGATATTCATGCTTGTATTATTCGATAACAGATATTACATTTTTATGATTATATTGTGTTAATGTATTACATTTTTAGGATAATATTGTGTTAATGTTTCATTGATTATTATCATCTTTTATAAAATATAAAATGCAACTGTTTTATAATTTTTTTCATCAACTGTTGTATGAAAATTTCAATCGTCAGCTGGATTTTTAACAAAGTTGAGTTATGTATACACTTTATCCTATATAAACATTTCCAATTTTACTCCTATTCTTTCTCTTCTAACCATACAAATGTTTAATTGTTTGATTCTAATTATGAATTTTTTATTATTAAAATTTTATTAATTTCATTTGTAATTATCTAATTTGTTGTTTACAGATGATATGTTCAAATGGAAAATTTCTATCTACAATTGTGAGGATCTCACGGGTGTGACTAAACATATCACACCTGTGATATTCATGTTTATATCGTTCGATAATAGATATTACATTTTTACAATTATATTGTGTTAATGTATTACATTTTTAGGATAATATTGTGTTAATGTTTCTTTTATTATTATTATCATCTTTTGTAAAATATAAAATGCAACTATTTTATACTTTTTATCGTTAACTATTATATGAAAATTTCAATCGTCAGTTGGAGTTTTTAACAAAGTTGAGTTATGTATACATTTTATCCTGTATAAACTATCTAAATTTTACTCCTATTCTTTCCCTTCTAACCATACAAATGTTTAATTGTTTGATTCTAATTTTGAATGTTCGATTTATTAAATTTTTATCAATTTCATTTGTAATTATGTAATTTGCTATTTACAAACGATATATTCAAATGGAAATTTTTCTATCTGCAATTGTGAGGATATCACGGGTGTGACTGAACATGTCATGCCCGTGATATTCATGTTTATATTATTCGATAACAGATATTACATTTTTACGATTATATTGTGTTAATGTATTACATTTTTAGGATAATATTATGTTAATGATTCATTGATTATTATTTTCTTTTGTAAAATATAAAATGCAACTGTTTTATACTTTTTTCATCAACTGTTATATGAAAATTTCAATCGTCAGCTGGAGTTTTTAACAAATTTGAGTTATGTATACATTTTATCCTAATTAAACTATTTAAATTTTACTCCTATTATTTCTCTTCTAACCATACAAATGTTTAATTGTTTGATTGTAATTACAACTTTACTTAATAGCATAATTAATTAAATTATATTTCAATTTAAAATAATTAAACCTTTCATTAAAAAAAGTTTATTTACTAATTATATAAATAACTAATTAATTCTTAGCACATTTATTTTCTTTTTTATTGTTTAAATTAAATATTTTAAAAGTTTCTTATATTATTAATAAACAGTATTATCACTAATTATATATATATTATTAATTATAATTATTAAAGTTATTAATTATTAATTGTTAATCATGATTAGATATTAGATATTCACTTTATATTATGCATGCATGGTCATAACCATCCTTAATATTATCAGTTATTAATTATAATTACTAAAGTTATTAGTTATTAATTGTTAATCATAATTATATATTAATTATTCCCTTTATATTATGCATGCACGGTTGTGACCAACAAGTCACAGTGATGCGTTTTTTTATAGTCAATTTTTATTGTTATGTTTATATTGTTATTAATTATAAATTATTATTACTTTATTTATTCCATTAACTTTTAAACATTCCATTGTCCCTCTCCCACGACTCGGATTCTTTAACATTGCAGCTTATTGTCACAGTTGTGACTTATTTCTGTAACTCTAATTATATACACATCCACGGTTCTAACTTTTTCCTGACAATCGTGTCTGTGACTATTTATTAATTTTTATTGTTATGTTGTAAGTTTATTATTCTTATTTGTTAAATGTTAATCTATATATTAAAAAGTCATAAGTATGCCTTTTAATATTGAGTTAATTTAATTAAATATTAATTATAATTATTATAATTATTAATTATATAGTGTTAGTCACCATTGTAACTTATGATAATTATTAATTATTATTATTAATTATGAATTATTCCCTTTACATCATGCATGCATGGTAAGTCACAACCGTGCATTTTATTTATTAAATTTTATTGTTATTTTGATGATATTCTTAATTGTAAATTATTTATTTCATTAAGCTTTTTTTCCTGTCAAATTTCTTTTCATGACTAATTAACCTAGATTCTTATGCAAATGATCCATAGAACAAACCAAATTTGCGTGGCTTCATTTATTAAACACATTTTCGAAGAAGTTTGAATTTAAGTTTTAAATGCATATTTTTATCTCCAAATCTTTAACTAAATCTTAATTCATTACTAAACAATATAACAAATTTTAATTTGTTTAAATTTTAGTTAATTCACTACTAAACAATATAACAAATTTTAATTTGTTTAAATTATAAATTATATATTTTAACTTGCTTGCAACTTTAAAGTATTTCATGTTTTAATTATAAAAAATCTTTTGTAATAACTCAGATAAAAAAAAGAAAAAGATTAAATTTCAAAGTAAAAGATAAATTTAGACCAAACCATATTATCATATGCTCAGATGGTAAAGAGGATAACTAGAATGACAAAATACAATACACATACATATTTATAATTTCATGCACTTCTTAATCCATTTATATCTCAAATATGGAAAATCATAAATTAAAAAATTTATTGTCCATAAATTACAACGATAAAAAGTAGAAAGTAAGCTACATACGATTATATTAATGTTATCCAAACTTCTTTATTTAATAATAAGGATTTTTCCTATCTGACATAAAATAGAATTATTGGATTTTATTTTTTCAATTATTATGTCTGTACAAAATACATGATAAATAATTTTAAGTAGTTTTCATTTGCATAACTGTTACGTCATATCCGTAACTAATCTTTTAAATATTTCATTTCTGAAATTGTTTTTCCTAACCATATTTAACCTTAATTTTTAAAGGCTTTCTTCTTGTTCGTTCGTGCGTTGTTCGTTTTTGCACTATTTAGGTATGTCTAATTTTGTCAAAAATTTTATTATATAAACTTCCATTATATTTGTTCCATTTATCACCTTTTCATTAATATGATAATTACTTTCTTTCTTTATTTATCCATATTTCATAACTTAAATATACAATTTTATTTTTTTTAATATACTTACATCATATTGGCATGAATTAATGTTTTTATATATTTTCTAATCCTTTATTGATCTTATGGTATATTCAACCAATATTATTATGCAAACTTTTTAAAATTTTGACCTTTTTTGTTAAATGTATGGTTTGTTAGATATATTTTGTTATATTAACAGATACAACAGATATTATTGCTTCATGATAAACTCTTTATTAAATCTATGGTTTGTTAGATGTATTCTCTCATATTCATCTTCATTTTTTTATCATGTTATATTTTGACATTTTTAAATTATAGCCAACATTTATTAATGTAACTGAGCATCGTTGAATAATATTTATAATATATGAATTTATATATATCTCATTTAATAATATTAATAATATGTATTTAATAATATTAATAATATACTATATATACAATTACCAATCCAAATTATTACTTGGACTGAAACTTACGAAGTCCTATATATATATATATCTCAAATATTTTTAGTACATAAATTTTAATATTTTTAAAATATATTATTAATTGATATATAAAGAAGGTAAATGTTGTCTGCATTCAGATATGGATAGAAATGCCAAGAGACGTCAAAAGTATGCTGAAATGCTAGAAAATAAAAAGCAAGAATTCTTGTGACTTAGAGAAAGTTGTGCTGCAAAAAAGAGAAACGCTTTAGTGATCAACATTCCTATTCTTTCATTAATAGTAAACCTTCCGGCAATTAACTTTTTATTCATCAATCTAGCGGCCAGCTACTACAAAATCGATTTTTCGGTTTTAATGTGAACCATGTTGATGCAACTCATTCCTCTTTCCAACTAGAAGAAATTGTTCATACGACATCAACATTTGAAGCAATCCAATATGACATGTGATAATTAAAATTGTCCAACTATATCTTCCTTTCCAATTCAACCTAACTCAGTGATATTTGTTGAAGATCAAGGTATAAACCTATATTTTTACTATTTGTAATAACATTACTACACAAAGTAATCATCTTATTTTTATATGTTTTAAGGGATAAATTGTCATTGTTCTTCCTAAAATTTAGCATCCTTGCAGAATTTACCTGTTGAGCCTCAACAAATTAATTTTGTTTCGAATTGTGAACATTGTCATGCAAAGAGATTATATCTTGAACCTCTATCATTCTGTTGTTCATCAAGACAGATTTCCATTATTGCTCCTCAAATGCCATATGCTTTGAAACAATTATTTATTGGCCATGATGAAGAATCATAACACTTCAGGAAGAACGTTCGTTCATATAATAACAATGTAGCTTTTCCTTCCTATAGAGCTAGGTATGATCAAGAACTAACAAAAAACAAGAAATGGGTTTATATATTTCGTGTTCAAGGTCAAGTTTATCATTTCCTCGACAGTTTAGTTTCAACAACTAATAAGGTATATGGAATCCAACTCTACTTCTTTAATGCTGATAAGGAACTAAAAAGAAGGATTAATTATGCAATTATGACAATTCTATAAGATAATGCTTATGACAAGTTCTTTTGAAGTCTTAGGGACATTCTATCACTTGAGAATCATGCAATAATTCTAAGTTGTTATCCTGGCCTTGATCAACATGTTTGTAATCTTTCTACTACATCACAAGTGGCTACTATATGGACTGAGATTGATGATGAAAAAATTGATAAATGTCCTCACATCCAAGTTTATACTCACTCGGATACAAGTTATAGAATTCAGTCTTATTATGCATGTTATGACCCTCCTCTTTTATTTCCTCATACTGAATCTGGATGGCATCGTGGAATTAAGTGGTTGATTTTAAAGAGAAATAGAAGCAATGTTTTGGATGAAGGAATGATGTTCATTTAAACTCCTTTACTGATCCATCTGAATTGTTCGCTGTGGAAAACACAAGCAAGTTTGTCTTTTCATTTAGTCATTTTTAAAATATTATTTAATTTCACCATTTTATTTATCAAATTCATTTTCTTTACTACTAGTTGCTGATGAAGACTACTGTGAAGATGGTTTTGTTTCTACTAGAGAATATTATTGTTATCGGCTCCAAATGAGAGAAAATGATGAATCTATGCTGTTCCATAGCGTAAGACTGCTTCAACAATTTTTTGTGGGAACTTATATAAAGATTGAAACATCCTAACTTGATTTCCATAGAAAAAGACAAAATGAGATACAAACAGAAATATTGCAAGGTGTTTTGGATAGTATTACCATTGGTCAAACAAAAGGTTTTAGAATTGGTCGTCGAGTTGTGCTCCCAGCTTAATTTATCGGTGGTTTAAGGGACATGAAACGACGTTATCTTGATACAATGGCCCTAGTACAAAAGTATGGTAAACCAAATATTTTCCTCACCATGACTTGAAAACCTATATGGAAAGAGATATAGGATAATCTTAAATTTCATGAAAAGCCACAAGATAAGCCAGATTTATTGGCTAGAGTATTCACAGCGAAATTTGAAATTCTAAAAAATGAGTTGATCAGAAAAACAAATGTTTGGTGATGTGATCACATTTGTTTATGTTGTTGAATTTCAGAAGCGTGGATTCCCTCATGCTCATTTATTACTGATACTTAAGCTGCATTCTAAATTGCTAAATATAGATTCTTATGATCATATCATATACGCTGAAATACCAGATCTTGATCAAAATTCACAATTATATTCTCATCATTAGGCATAATATTCACGGTCCTTGTGGTTTTATGAATTAAGATTGCCCTTGCATGAGAAATGGTGTGTGAAAAAGCAATTATCCCAAGAATTTTGCTCCTTTTACTATTCATAGTGAAAACAGTTATCAATCTTATAGAAGAAAAGATGATGGCAGGAAAGCCAAAATTTGCAGACATGAGATTGATAATAGGTGGGTGGTTCCTCACAAATGATACCTTTTAATGCTAATTGATTGTCATGTAAATGATGAAATATGTTCAACTGTCAAGCTTAATAAATACTTATACAAATATGTTTTTTAAGGGCTATAATCTTGTCAATTTTAGTATTGTCGATCAAGTGATCACAACTGATATTGATGAAATCAGTAATTTTCAAGAAGGTCGTTGGATTTCACCTCCGGAAGCTTAATGGCGTATATATGAATTTCGTCTAGCAGAGATTAATCCATCAGTTTATATACTCCAAGTTCATCTTCCAGATCAGCAGTTTATTTCCTTTGACAAAAATGTAGATATGTTTTTATTTGTTAAGAAAAATTGACTTCTCGAAAACAATGTTGACTGAATTTTTCAAGATGAATTTTACAAATAAAATGGCAGAAGAGATGAAATGTTTGTATAAAGATTTTCCAGAACATTTTGTTTGGAATTGAAAAAAAAACATGGTCAGAAAGAAGTTGAAAAAATGTAATCTAAAGATTGGTTACTATTGACCCTAGAGAAGGAGAAAGGAATTACTCACACATGTTAAAGGACTAACATCATTTGATAACTTGTGAACTGTTGATGGTGAGAAAAGAACTTGTTTCAGGGAGGTTGCATTGCAGTTAGGATTGCTAGCATCTGTTTTTTATCGATAACAAACTTTTGAGGAAGCTGTCATGTTTCAAATGCCAACATCACTTAGACTTTTATTTGCTACACTCTTGTTCTATTCTTCACCAACAAACCCTAAGCAGCTCTGGGAAACATTCAAAGATGACCTTTGTTTTAACTACTAATATGCTTCTTCCTATAGTGCTTGTACACCTGATGACATTACAAAAACGACCCTTCAAGATATTAATAAATCTCTGGAGCAAATGGAGAAAAGCTTAACTGATTACCATTTTACTGATCATCAGTTTCATGTTGATTATCATTACCATCAAAGTAAATAAAAAAAAAGTGAGAAGAATATACAGATTGATCCAGAAGACCTATTATTATAGTCAAGGTTGAATAATTAGCAGAAATACATATTTCATTTTATTTTGGATTTAGTTTTGGCTTCAAGTAGTGGAATTTTTTTTTTATTGATGGTCCTGGTGGAACTGGGAAGACTTTCTTATATCAAGCTCTCCTTGCAAATTTATGGTCATAGGGACATATTGCAATTGTTGTTGCTACATCAGGTGTTGCAGCCTTAGTCCTTCCTGGTGGTAGGAAAACTCACTCAAGATTTAAAATCCCGCTTGATTTTTCAAAGAAAAAAGTTTGTCAATTAAGTAAGCAAAGCGGTATTGCAAAATTGACATTTAAATCTAGTCTTATCTTATGGGATGAGGCTTTTATGGAAAAACGAGAAGCCATTGAAGCATTTCATGATTTACTTCAAGATATCGTAGACTCTAATCAACCTTTTGGAAGAAAAATTGTTGTATTTGGTGGTGATTTTCGTCAAACCTTGCCGATTATAGACCAAACTACAAAATAACAACTAATTGATTTAAGTCTTCTAAATTCACATCTCTGGCGATAGATGCGTAAATTCTCTTTGACGATAAATGTGAGAGCTATATCAAATTCAGCTTTTTGTGAATTTTTATTACGTGTAGGAGAAGGCACCGAGCCAGTCGATGAGCAAGATCAAATATCCTTGCCAAAATAACTAGTTATTCCTTATCATAATAAGGATGAGTCTCTTAATAAGTTAACAAATTTTTCATTATATATTTTACTATTTTTTAAGAATTATAATTACATCTTTCTAATGCATTCTTGCCTTCACCAGGTTACTTGAAAACGTCTTCCCTAACCTAAGCTTGTATTCATCTAATCTATATCAAATGATAACTACATGTGTACTGTGTCCAACATACAGCTGTGTTGACGAAATTAACGACATGATGATTAACAAATTGTTAGGAAATATGCATTCATACATGAGTTTTTACAAAACAGTTGACTGAAGACATCAAGTAGATTATGAAGATTTTGTCAATTCTTTAAATCCTAAAGGCCTACCTCCACCCAAACTATTACTCAAATAAGGCCCCCCAATTATGCTCCGAAGCAATTTGAATCCAACTGAGGGGCTATGCAATGGGACAAGGTTAATATGCAGACAATTAAAAGACCATACAATTTCCATGGAAATTATCTTTGTACCTCACGAAGAAAAATTAGTTTTTATACCTAAAATTCCCTTATAATCTTCAGAGAATAAAAAAAATGGAAAACCTTTTGTCAGAATGCAATTCCCTATTTGTTTGTGTTTTGCAATGACCATAAACAAATCCCAAGGTCAGACACTTGATTATGTAGGAATTTATCTCCATCAGCCTGTATTCTCATATACATAGTTATCTGTGGCTCTACCAAGAGCTCGAACTCCTAAATCAGTTAAAGTTTTGATTATTTCAGGAACTTTTGAATCTTCAAAGTTTGATAAAAAGACAACAAATATTGTGTTCTATAAAATATTTCAATTAGTCAAATTATAAAGTATAAACTTGTTAGAAGGTATATTAGTTGTTTTGTTCAAGTTGACATAATTTCATTTCATATAAAAATACTTTTTCCCTGATTATTTTATTAAAAAAATTTTAGGATGGAAAACATTTATTGATTAAGGATATTTTACCTGGTGCTCAATGATGGTCATGTGAAATTATTTTCTAAAAAAAACATGTTGTCGCATCACCTGGCACACTATCGAAGAGACAAAAGTTTATCTTTTTTTATTCTGAGGTATAACAATTACATTTTCTTCATTCTAAATGTTAGTTTTTTTGACTTTATTATTAACAATTTCTTTATTATTAATAGGGATCACAAGTTGAAGGTATTATATTTAACAATGATATCCAACGAATGAGCCATATTTACAACCACCTAAAAAATATATTATTTGTAATGCCATTTTGAAGCCAATTTTGCCTCAGTATCAAATTGAAGACCTAAAAATACAATGGATAACTACAAGTTGCACTGTCATTGAACCTATACTAGATGAAGACATCATCATCCCCATGAAATTTAACTATACACCTTTCACCAATCTTATCAACTATATAAACGACAAGGAAAAATCAGTTGGTTAGAGCCTTTATCTATTTCTTTATACAATGTTGACTATTTTTTTCTATTATATCTGATGATATTTATATTTTAACATGTGATATATATTTTGGCCGTGGTTGTTGAAATTTTGGATTAGAAAGAAATCAACAAAGATGGCAAACATTCAATTATGAAAAATTTGTTCTTGCCAATAAACAATAATTTAGATTCTTTATTATTCTTTATAGTTGGCAAAACCTAAGATAAGTTCTCTTTCTTTTTTCTGACATTTCTTTTTTTATTAGGCAACAAATAGTTATACTGTCAATGTGGAATTCTCTTGTTACTAACGAGGGCCAACAAATTACCGAATCCTTACATGCTTATCCAATAATTATGTGTCGCAGATTAAGAGTTAACTTCTGTAATGGTATTTTTGTTTTTTCTTCATCACGCTATTACATTTTATTAGTTATCCTTCTATTTTATTTTCACCTTACCATTGAAAAATTTTAGGTGTTGCATTATCCACCTGGTTTGACTCGGCAATTATTGTTGATCCACCGATATAAGAAGTTGCGGATCTTAAAAATTGGTACTGCCATCTTTTTTATCTTTACTCCAATAACCAATAAAATTATATAGAAATTTTATAATATTTTAATGCTTTTATATTTATAATTATTATCTTTTAGGGCACAACGAAATAATAAGGAGCTTAAAAACCTTATTAACTAACAAGATTATTTAAGATATAATCTTGATATATCTTTCAGATCACACTAGAAAATTACCAAAATCAAGTTCTTGAATTCTATTAGTAAGGTAAATACATTTTATATTCTTATACACGTTGCTTATTTGATATTAATTTTGTAAATAAAAATCTTATTATATATTTACAGTCAACATGGATTAAAGCTAATATTTTCTTCCTACACATCTTGCAAAAGTATTGGTATATGGCATGTAAGAAATGCTTTCGTTCTACAACTGCTTCTTATAGAGTTCCGTTCACTTGTAATTCTTGCAAAGAGAAATTTCCAGCTAAACCTAGGTTTTCCTTTTTCTATTTTCTCTTGTCAATTTACTGCCTTTTTTTTAATCTCATGCACTGTACATGTGTGGAATTTTTTTTACAATGTTTGTACTTGGATATCATGGGTGTGACATGTTAAATCACACCCGTGAGGTCACACTCGTGACACCTTCTTCACGGGTGTGACTTGTAACTCACGCCCGTGACACCTTCTTCATGGGTGTGACATGTTAAGTGACCCCCGTGACATCTTTTTCACGAGTGTAACTTAACCATTCATGCCTGTTTGACATATGATTTTAATCTTCTTTTTTTTCTTTCTTATATAACAAGATTTTAGTATATCTAATTAACATATATATTCTCATTAACTTTTAGTTGCAAATATAGATGCCGCTATGATGTGGATTTGACTGACAAAACAAGGACTATCACAGCTTTTATTTTTGGCAAACTTGGTGAAAGCCTTTTGAAGTTTATTGCAATTGAAGCTATGCAATCTTACCACCAGGTTTTTTTTACTTACTACAGATGCGATTTAATATAACAAGAATTATGATATGTTTATTATATGGCTGACAATTAACATTTTTGCCTTCCCATAGTAAGAGTATGGAATTTCCTCTAGAAAAGGTCCATGCAGAATTGAAAAGCAAGACATTTCTTCTTCATATCAAACTTGTACACGTTTACTCACCAGATGGAAGACAGTGGTTCACTGTTATGTATTACTGTGAAATTGATGATGATGAATTACAAAAGGCTTCAGCTTCACTTTGAAAAGATGATCAAATTTCAACTGATGATCAAACTAACACTGCTAACATTACACCTGCACCTATTTCAGGTATTCATCATTATTTATTCATTGAATTTGGTATTTGTGATTATTTATTCATTCAATTTTTGCGTTTTTATCTTTATCAAACTATGTAAACTTCTTCATTATATTATCATATGTTATTTATCTATCATTTTTATCAAAAAATAATGTTATCTTATAAATTTTGTAGCTGATATACTTTGGTTTTTTTTATATTTTAAAAAGATATTGTTGAATCTTCTTCAACAGTCAGACAATGCCTTCATAAAAGATTCAATGACAGTGAACCCACACTATAGTCAAATGCAGATGTTAATGACAGTAACAAAAAAACCAAACTATCATAGGCTCTTTTTCTTAGAGCAAAATAATCATGTAACTTGTGTACATTTTTTGCTTTAATTTCTTGTTTTCTTAAACTTCAAAATTCTGGATAACCGCATTAAGGTTTTTTGTTGTTAAATCACAACTGTCGATAATATTTTATTACTTAGGTCATAACCATGAAGTTCTTATGGCCTCTAACAATTGTCTTTAATAAACTCATGCAAATTCATAAACTAATTATTCAAAATTCATTGACATCTCAACATATCAAAAGAAACCATTTTCTTTACTTTATGTTTGTTTGGTCTTTGTTTAACATGCCTTGTTTTGTCTTGCATTTTCATTTTTATCAAATGTTTGTAAAGTAGATTCTCATAAATACAGCATCATGTGAAATTATGAACATACATTTTAAACTTGATAAAGTTATTCTAATTTTACCAGTAATCTTAATATTACAAGCGATTTAATTATTTCTAGATAAATAAAACTTTATCAAATATATACAACAAACCTAATTTTTCTAAACTTTAATTAAAAAAACACTGTAGTTATCATCAATTAGTTTTAGAAATATGCTATTTTATATTCGCAAATGCTAACTTCATCAAATGCACACTTTTCACACAACAAAAGAGAAGAAGACCAAATAATATATTTAGTTGTACACAACAGAAAAGAAGAAGACCAAAGAACATATTTAGCTTAAATAAATATGTGGATCACATAACTAATTAAAAAGGTAAATATTTGGAAACTGTTAACAAAAAACATTTATTTATTTGTGACACACCAACGATCCCTATATATATAACACACCAACGAAAGGTTATCATTTAAACATAAACATTGGACTAAAACCTTAACCACAAAAACATGAAATACTACATAAACATCAAAACTTACAATCATATAATAAAGTAAAACTATTTAAGAAAAAAATTTCCACTCATAAATTAAACATTAATTTAAACTCGCCTATGCATACACAAAACATGTAATTAGGTATTGCTTTTTTGACTTAACATTGGCACACCATACCTATCCTTCTCTTTGCTTTTCTTCCTATTCTTGCTAGCATTCTATTTATCAACAATTCCATTTACACCATCCAACTTTTCAACGGTCTGCTCACCCTTGAATTTTCTCTTCTCTTTTGTCTTCTTTTCTCTCTGATTTTGCATCCTCATGACCATCCTGTTTGTCAACACTTCCATTTACACCATCCGATCAATAATTAAATAAATAATTAATAATTAATAATATTCAATAATTAACAATAACGTGAACTTAAGAAAAAAATAGCATAACATAAATTGTCACAATAATACCTTAATAATTAAACTAAAATTATACTCAACGAAAACTAAAACCACTAAACCATAAAAACACAAACAAAAAAAACAAATTAATAATAACATCAAATTATTTTCTCATTTAATAATTAAAGATGTTAAAGATCAATTCAACTAACATAACCTAAGATTTAAAACTTATAATAATTCGTGAACAAACTATTCTTCACATGCATAACCATAATTAACAAGTACGTCAACTAAAAGACTATTAACAAGTGTGATAGACATTAACTCCATTTTCCCTTCTTTTAAGCACTCAAAGGTAAAAAATATTCACTCAGTTTTCATTTCATGTTAAACATTAACCATAAGCTTGCTAGCTAATCCAATCTTCATTGCTAAATATCTAACACAAACATTAATCCAAAAGTCTTTAATATGGTTGTAATGAGGCCAAGGTAACAGTGGGGAAAAGATAAAGTTAGACTTTAAACCATAGGACTAATTGAGCATTTAAAATGATACAAACCAATAAAATATAAAACATTGAATTTTTTCTTTTCAATTTCAAACATAATCTTACCAATCTCCCTTACTTTTTCCTTCTCCCTTTCCCATTTTCTTTTTTCTCTTCCTTTTTTCTTTTTTTCCATTCCATTTTTACCTTCTCTTTCTTTTTTTCTTTCCCCCCCTTTTTCTCTTTCTTCTTGACTTGATATGATTTGCTTTTTTTCCCCCCAATATACAACAACATAAACACTTTTAAAACGCTCAACTTGCCCTTACGGCGAGTGCAATCAAAACATATAAACAATAAAAGCCAAAACTCATGTTTCCGATTTTAATCAAAAAAAGGTTTCATGTAAGCTCAAACGGGCTCACTAAGGATAATATCATGGTGGCTTTTTAAGCTCTCAAGTTAAATCCTAAATGCCTTCGTCACTTCAATGTTTGCATAAGATTATGTAATCTCGACTAGTATTCGCAAGCAAATTTTAGATTTGCTTAACCATGAAAGAATACTCTCAATGACAAATACTTTGAATTGGTCTAAAATTCTTACTGAAGAAAAGTCTCATTCATCTATCACAAAAAGTTAATATCCTTTAAATTAAAATCCAGGTCAATCAAATTATGCATGCAAATATATTTATTCACTCATATGATGCATTTATAATCCTAGTAAAGTTCAATCAATAATCAAACATCTTTAACTATTAAACAGAAAAACAAACACAAAATGTACAACAATTATAGTCGACATAATAGGAAATTAAAATAAAAGATCTAACATGCAAACAACACTAATTAAGACAAACAATAAAACTAAAAATAATTTAATGAAAAAAATAAAAGAAAAAGATAGAAATACAATACTAAGATGAAGGTGGATGCTTTCTCGAGCGAGGATTTAAATTCGCTGGGAAATTTATGATCTCACTAATATTAGCCTCAATCTTGTCTAATCTCTCATTCGTTCGCCATTCAAATACAATAAGTTGATTGGTCAATGATTGATAATCAACAGAATTAGGTGCAATGATAAAGTGCGTACCTTCACGTGGCAAAATGTCATCCCCTTATGTACTTTCACCTACTTCACCACGATTGCGTTTACTACTTGAAGCTTCTACTGTCTCGTTATTAACAACAACATAATGATCACCTTGTCGCTTAACAATCTTCATGGACACCAAGAACTACAAATCTAAACTATAATTCCCTGAAACTAAATGCATATTTGTTCTCTCAGCCAGTAAACCAAAATACTTTGCAGTTTGGGTAATAAATGCCCCAACAACTATTTTGCCCGCTCTAACTTTGGCCACAACCATCATATGCATACTTACCCACGTACCATCATTAAAGTGTTTAGCATGTACTATACACCACAACACAAACAATTCTGCTTTAGAAATTGCACCTTCGCTATCTCCTCAACCAAATATCGAACAAGATAAAAACCTATGAAGATAACGAAAGTTAGGATCCACTAAAGCAGACGATTTAGACTTACTCAGAGAGAAAACATTTATTGAATTTGTCATTTCATTCCAAAATTCTTTAGGCCTAAATTCATCATGATAGCCATATAAATCGCTACGTGAAAATCCAAATATACTATTCAAGTCATCTAAAGCAAGAGCATACGATATATTCATCAATCTAAATATCAAATTAATCACAATACCATCTTCGTTAAAGCTCAATTGTAAAGTTGTCAAAAATTCTAAAGTTAATTCAACATATGAACTTTTTTCTAAATTTTGCAATTTGTTCCATGCTATGTTACGCAACAATTCATTAACTCGGTATGTAATTCCTAATTCAGATATAGCTCCATGATCAATAAATCTATTTGGCATAATCGTATGATCTTTTAAAGTCGCATACCTTAGCTGGCTCTCACGAGTGTTAAATTGAAGGCAAGGATTACCTAAAACATGCACATCATCCACTTTAGAAGATGAAGATGCTCTTAATCTCAGACGAGGCATAATCTAAGTAACAATCAAAAATTAAAATATTTTGGTAAATTTTAAACCAAACGAGATAATTTATTACTTAATTGGATTTACAACAATTAAATATAATAAGCAAACCTGAAATCCTACAATAATATCAATCTAACATGCTCATACAATGGACAAACATTCTACTTAAATATATAGCGTTTAATAAATAATAATAAACTAAAGGATTAAAACGAAAAAGATTAAATAATCTTTTATGTTATCTTTTATTAAGCATTTGTAAATTTGCTCATATGTATACTATATGAAAATGTTTTATATAATATCAAACTCGAATTATTTAATAATGAACCAACAATTCATTGACAACTGAACTTGACTATATTCTAAAATCAAAGTTTTAAAAACCATTATACCTACTTTTTAGTTTATTCTTATACCATAATTCTCATTTCTATCTCATTAATAACTCATTTACATGTTCAACCCTTTGCCAATCCTTCTATTTTTTTTTCACACAACAAACAAAAGTTCAAATTTTATGCAATTTTTTCATTCTTATTTTTATTTCTTTCCATTTATTTAGTAAAATCTATTAACAAAATTAATAGTATATTTATTATAATTTCATTAACGCCAAACAATTAAACACAATTCTTACAATTTAACAATTATGTTTTTAGAAAACAAAGCGATAATAAATAGCCAAATCAAAACAAATTGTTAACCTAATACAATTCTTAGCCGAGTATAAAAACCAAGAAAAAAAAAGAACCAAGTCGCAGGATAAAGTTAAAATTTCTATTGTATCTTATTCAAATCATATCAACTTAATGTCAAAAAAAAAAGACTTAACAATATAAAAAGAATGTATATGAAAAATGAAGCATCAACCCAAATCAAAACAAGAAATTAACTAAATACATTTTACTTAATGTAAAAATTAAACCCTCATGAAATTACAAAACTTTGTTATATTTAACTCAAACTTTGTTCCGTTAAAATCGTAAAAAAGCAAATACCAAAATATGTTTAATGATATAAAAGATTACCTATAATTGTAAGCAACTTGTAAGGGAGGCAGCGACACAAGGCAATAGACAACAACAATGACAGACGGTGATACCCAAAAGCCACAAAGGACGGCAATAACCCAACTCAAGATCTGAAGTCCCAGCTTTAGATTTGAATTTCTAGGATAGAACGGGTGTGATTTCTACTTGTGCAACTAATTGTTAGATTAACTTAAAATTCTAAACTCACTCACATGTGTGACTTATGTGACTTTATAAGTCACACCAAATGACTTTTTTTCGTTATTTTAATTAACTAAAATATTTAATTGACTATAAAACTTTTTAAAACTTTTTTCAGTTACGAGCGTGACTTAATAAGTCACACCTGTGACTGATTCTAATTTTTACGTACATATTATAATTTTTATATTTACTTTCTATATTTTCTACATTTATAACAAATACATCACATTATACATTTCCAATTTTTTTTATTTTTTCATTCCAAATTTTTACTCACAATTTTTACTTATTCATTTTTAATATTCTAAACATTTTTAATATTCTAACTTACATATTTTTTATAATTCTATCACATTAACAAATTTTAACCTTGTTATTTCCTTTCTTATACATATCAAAATTTTAAATATTTATAATTTTATCACAATCTTTTAAATTACACAGTATTCATTTATATATTAATTAATATAACATATTACACCTAGTGACTTTGTTTTCGTTATCTTAATTAACTAAAATATTTAATTGATAACAAAAAATTTAACATAGTTTGTTTTAGTCACGTGCGTGATTTAATAATTGACTGATGATATTCGTTTTTTTTACTTTTTACTTAGATATTATAATATTTGTATTTACTTTGTATGTTTTACCCATCTATAACAAATACATTACCCTATACATTTCTTTTTTTCATTCTAAATTCTTACGACTAATTTTACTAATTCATTTTTAATATTCTAACTTACATATTTTTAATAATTCCATTACATTAACAAATTTTAACCTTGTTAATTCCTTTCTTAGTATATATTTCAAAATTTAAATATTTATAATTTTATTACAAAATTTTAAATTACACAATATTTATTTATACATTAAATAATATAACATGTTACATCCAATGACTTTTTTTGTTATTTTAATTAACTAAAATATTAAATTGATTAAAATTTTTTAACTTATTTTGTTTCAATTACGGGCATCACTTAATAAGTCACACCTCTGACTGCTGATATAATTTCTATAATTTTTATATTTACTTTGTATATTTTATCTATTTATAACAAATAGATTACACTATACATTTCTTACTTTTTTTAAAATTTTCAATCAAAATTTTTTCTAACTAATTTTACTAATTTATTTTTAATATTATAACTTATATATTTTTAATAATTCTCTCATAATTCATTTCTTAGTATGCATTTCAAAATTTAAATATTTATAATTTT
>JAOQMP010000010.1:66099-85290 GCA_027563575.1 Erythroxylum pedicellare | reverse complement strand
GATTAAAAAGCTTATATGCTTTAGACCTCTCATCATATCCAATAAAGATCAATTTCAAACTTTTATCATCCAACTTCCCACGCCTTTGATCCGATATATATGCATATGTTACACTATCGAATACTTTTAGATGCGACATCGTTAGTTTTATGCCGCTCCAAGCCTCTTGGGGTGTTATGTTGTCCAAACTTGATGTCTTGCATCGATTTAGCAAATAAACGGCACAATCCACTACTTCTGCCCAAAATTCTTTTGGCATATTCTTGCTATTGAGCATACTCCGGACCATGCCAAGAATAGTCCGATTTTTGTGCTCCACCACTCCATTTTTTTGAGGTGAGTATAGCGCTGTCAAATGATGCCAAATACCGTGTTCTTCACAAAAAGAATTAAAAATCGACGAAGTAAATTCACCGCCTCGATCCGATCTCAAAACCTTGATATAAAGACCACTTTGTTTCTCAACAAAAATTTTAAACTTCTTAAAAACTCTAAAGGCCTCCGATTTTTCTTTCAAGAAATAAACCCAAGTTTTTTGAGAAAATCGTCGACAAAAGTTAAGAAATACCGGTTTTCACCAATTGAGCTTGGCTTGATCGGTCCACAAATGTCGGTACGCACCAATTCGAGAGGGTTCTTTGCTCGATAACCTGCCACTTTTGAAAAACTACTCCTTGGATGTTTGCTAATCACATACCCTTTACAAAATTTGTAGAGAGAATCAATTGATGGCAAACCATGCACCATCTTCTTGTCAGCCATTTCTTTTAATCCTCCCAAATTCATGTGCCCAAATCTTAAATACCACAACAAAGTTTTATCTTCTATGCAAGCCTTTAAACACTTTGCTTGAATATTATCCAAAATCAACTTAAACATTCGATTTTTCTCCATTTCAACTTGGGCTAGCAACTTATTATTTTGGTTTCTCAAATGAAGGAATCGATTTTTCATGAAAATCGAATAACCTTTTTCCAACAATTGTCCCAAACTCAAAATATTAGTCTTCATGTCCGGCACATAATAAAAATTTGAAATAAACATTTGTGCACTATCTCTCAATTGAATCAAAATGTTACCTTGGTCTTTTACTTGCACCTCAGAAGCATCACCAAAGGATACGTGACCATTTTCTATCTCCTTCAATTCGGTAAACAAATGCTTGTGCCCGCACATGTGGTTACTCGCACCCGTATCAAGATACCACACATTCTCATTTTCGGGACCATTCTCCTTATTCGCCAATAGCACCACATCATTATTCTTGGTCTCCTCCTTTTCTACGAAATTCACATTCTCATCCACCTTTTTCTGGGAATAGCACTCTCTTACATAATGACCATATTTACCACAATTGTAACAGTCAATATTGTACCTATTTGGTCGACCGCCTTTGACTCGACTGCGTCCTCTACCAGCGCATTGTTGGTGTTGCCTCTTCTTCATTTTCATTTTGTCCACGACCGTGGCCTCTACCATGACCACGACCTCTATAGCTTCCGCAACCTCGACCATGTCCTCTACCTTGATCACCATGGCTCGTTTTTTCCTCCTTAAGCGTAGCCTTCGCTTGCAACGCTTCTTCTAGCAATTATTGCTTCTTCTTTTTTTTCTTTGTTCATGAGCCTCAAGAGAACTTGGGAGATCGTCAATGGTCATTTCTTCCAAATTTTTAGATTCTTCAATCGCATACACAACATTCTCGAAATCATTTGTCAACGTCCGTAGTATTTTCTCCACCACTCTCGCATCGGTAAGAGTTTTGCCATTTTTTTTCAATTGGTTGACAACAGTTTGCACCCTTGTTATGTACTCGGATACACCTTCGATTTCCTTTATTTTCATCAAATCAAATTCGCCACGAAGAGTGTGTAGCCGAACTTGCTTCACACGCTCGGCACCTTTGTATGCCTTCTCCAAAGTCTCCCATGCACCTTTCGATGTAGTAGCATCGGCTATTTTTTCAAAACCGGCTTCATCAATCTATTGATATATGATGAAGAGTATGATTTTGTCTTACTTGCGACTCTCCTTCAATGCCTTTAGTTGGGCTGCTGAAAACCCGTTTATATTTTCCGACTCGGTGTACCTGCTCTCAACTACTTCCCATGCATCTTACGAGCCAAGCAATGCCTTCATTTGGATGCTCCAATTTTTGTAGTTGTTTTTGGTAAGATGTGGGACCGACATGTGGCCGCTCGCTATACCGTTAGTTGACATGGCTCTGATACCACTTTGATAGAAATAAAAATGACGATTAACAAGAATCAAGAGATATGGAAGAGATAATTAGATAAATTATGTATTAAATCTTTTGTTTCTATTCCTCTTACATTCTGACAATAGCATATATCTCTATTTATAGTCTTAAACATCAAGTTAGACTCCTAGAAAAACGTACAAGAATAAATACAAAAAAACAGAATTCTAAACAACACTCTTAATTATGACATCTTTTCAATAAACCGACTATAACTTCTTAGAGGGAACTCTAAATGACCTGGGACTTGAGCCATCAGAAATTAGACTTGAAAGCATCCCAAATGCATAGGTCATACATTAAAAATAGATAACGTTTGACCCTTTAACTTCTCATTTAAAACAGCCTTAAAATTTGTCCATTGTGCTGTTATGAATTTCACAATTAAGTTTAGTCATCAACATACTGATGCTGCCGAACATAAACAACATCTCTTCCACTAATTGTTATAGATGTGACAATATGCGTACCATAACTTTTGACGAAACTATGAGAAGAAAATTTAATAAAAGATATGAACAGACTCTGTCAATCAAAATCAGAAGTGAAATTCTTGAGGTTGTGTAAACAGTTCACTGGACAATTTTTTCCATGTGCAAAAGTTGACAAGACATGCATGAAGATAATGTTGGATTTTAGAACCAAAAATTTAAAAACAGAATAAAAAAGAGATAATGCAAGAGACAATTTATTAATTGATTATGCTTTACATTGACGCTGAAAGCCTAAATATATAGGCAATGAAATAACAAACCTAACTAATATCTCGGTAAAGATTAACCAAGTAAATCAAAATTTTAAAAGTTTAAATCTTAACGATAACAACTTTAATCTTATCTTTACTACTCCCAAATTTTATCTTTAAACAAATACTACATTTTTAACCCTTTTTCAGTATCACTTTAAGAAGCCAAAGGGCTCTTGGCTAAAACAACAAAATTTAATTAGGAAATAGCAATGGATCGAATTGGATTGAGACAACAAATTTAGATGGAGCAAGCTCTCAACTCCCAGATTGCCACTGAACAAGAATACGCCTCTCTTCTCTTCCAAATTTCTAAGGTCACTTTCACTTTACTTCGCTACACAAGTTTGAATCTCATATTGGTACATATCTGGTCAAAATGTGTCAGTTTGGTTCATTCCAAGATGCACAAGAAAATGCAGATTTGATCACAGACAATCTCTTCAGATCAAATGGACCAGTGATTTTCATCATCTAAAGCCTTGGAGGCCAAGAGGGTTGAATTCGATACTGCATCTCATTTCATCGGTGATGCACTCCTTTTGGTTCATCAATCCATTCAGCATTCGATCAAGGGTGATTAGAACGAGAAACAACTTCTTCTTAAAGAAAAGGAATTACTTGCCAATCTTGCTTTAGTCAAAGAGAAAGAGAAGGAGATAGCAGTGCCTAATGCCAAACCCAAGCAGTTGACGAAAGGATTGCTCTTATTGTCTCAGGTTTCCAAGAGACTCAATCAAGCATCGATTCTGGCACAATTACTTGCAATTATGCCTATCTCAGGTACATTCAAAGACTGAAGCTTTATTGATGAAAAGGAAGAAGATTGATAAATTCCTTGCTAAAGAAGAGGCATGTGGGGAAAAACTTAGGGTAACTAGGGTTTTTGAAAGTGAAGCAAAAGAGTATGAGGAAGAGGTTCAGCTGAGGAAAAACCTAATGCTGTCCATTTTAAAGTCTCTGGAGGACAAATTGAGGCTAACAAAAACTGAGGAGAAGCTTATTGAGGATGTGAAAATGCCCCAAAAGCGACTTTCTGCTGTAAGATCTTCCCTTCAGGTTGATTTTACTTCCCGATTGTTTCTTGTCCAAAATATTTCAGCAAAGGACAAGTTTGGACTTAGATCAGTTTCTTTTTACAATGCTTAGATTTTCAGGTGTAGAATAAGTTGTCACCAAATTGTGAATGCCTGATTCTTCTAAGTCCAGAGTTTGTCTTCCATCTATGAGAAACCAAGACCAATGACGTTCTAACAAATCGAATGCAGCTAAAATCTGAAATTCAAAACACTCATGGAAACATGCTAATTGGTTGTACAATACCATTTTTTTATTGTGCATTGTTATCCTTCATGGTCCGTGCTTTGTTTTGTATGATTCGTTTTTTTTTGTTAGCACACCTCATGTCCATAAAGTAAGATCTTATCGAGCTGTCTAATAATGTTCGTCATTATTCTTTATCTACCATTCATTTCCAACTACAAAAATTCTTCACCTGGTTCTTGCATTTAATACGGGAGTGGATATGCCAGCAACTGCATTATTTCACTCTCTTATTCTTCTGACACTAGACTGCTATTGTCTGTTAGGAGTTAACTTATACAAAGACAAGGATTGAGCACAATGTGTCATCCTGCAAACATAGGATTATTTTCATAGACAAAAGAGTCCCAGCACTAGAAGCTGAAAAGAAAGTTGCAGCTGCTGCAGGAAATTCAATGAAGCTGAAACGATAGCTACTAAGGCAAAGTCATTGAATGTTGAAAAGGATAGTGCACGGTTAGATTTAGAAAAAGCCATTTTGGAGATGGAGAAGCTTGAAGCAAATATACAGAACACGGTTAACAAATTGCAGAACTGAGCAAGGAGGTTTCAAAGGTTAGATTCCAAAGGTTACATTTAACTGTTGGTACCACTTCAGCAGAAAGATTTGCTGCTTTAGAGCTCGGAAAGAAGCTAACCTTTTACTTGCAGTGGCTGAAGTAGCAAGTGCTTAAGCTCAAAAACTTCAACCAACATACAATTTTAAGGAGGAAGAATTTGCATCCATTCTGAAACACTTCATCTCCATGGAGCTTGTTTCAAATCTTAGCAAGAAGCAATTGGCTGAGTCGACTGGATCTGTTGATTTATACATCCTTTTTCCAAGCTTCAATGGTTTGAGTAGTAATACGTGATGCATCAGTAAGATTACATTGGTTGCAGGTTTGCCAATAGATCCCTCTAACTAATTCTTAAAAAAAAAATCCCTCTAACAACATTTTGGATTTCTTGTGACTTTGAAAGTTTTAGGTTGATATCTTCATCGTTAACCAATGAATGAAGAAAGAGAGAGAGAGAGAGAGAGAGAGAGAGAGAGAGGAGCAATTTGTTGTTTCATATATTTCTACAAAGAAAACACTGTACAAACAACGTATATATATACAAGCAGCTAACGGAATCTGCTGTAAATTAGTTACAGAGGTATGCGTGTATGTCCTATAAATTATTTACAGAGGTATGCGTGTGTGTCCTGTCTGTTGAGGTGGTTAGATAAGAAGGTATCTGTTGTGGTATGGAGGAGTGAGCTCGTGATGTTTACGTTCTACCAACATCCCCTCCTCAAGTTGGGAAGTCTACGAGACCCAACTTGGCACTAGCGATACGGATTGTGTGTGCAGAGATAGCCTTGGTGAAACTGTCGGCCAATTGTTGTGTGGATGGAATATGAGCAGTAGTGATGAAACGTTCCTTAACAGCATTCCGTACGAGATGATAGTCTATTTCCAGATGTTTGGTATGCTCATGAAAAATAGGATTTTCGGAGATGTGAATGGCGGCTTTGTTGTCACAATGCAAAGTATACGGAGAAGGAGACTATACCTGTAAGTCTCACAAAAAATAGGAAATCCACCGGAGTTCACAACCTGTGCTAGACATGCTCCGGTATTCAGCTTCGACAGATGAACGGCTAATGGTGGATTGTTTCTTTGTTTTTCATGAAACTAGTGAACGTCCCAAGAAAATACAGTAGCCAGTAAGGGATTTACGAGAGAACAAACAATCGGCCCAGTCGGAATCAGAAAAGGCTTGTAGTGAGACATGGTCTTGAACAGGATAAAAAAGATGGCGATGTCTTGTGCCATTAATGTACCGTAAAACATGTACAAGTGCATCCCAATGTGGCTATCGTAGTTCATTGTTAAACTGACTAAGATATTGAACTGCGAAAGATAGGTCAGGAGGAGTAAAACTCAAATAAAGCAACTGACCAACCAGGCGTCGATATTTGTCAGGATTTGGTAAAACAGCCCCTTCGTCGCATGATAATTTAGTACCTAGCAGGATTGGGGTCGTGGCAGGTCGTAGTTCTTCTAACCCAGCATCACGCAAAATATCAGAAATATACTTAGATTGAGACAAGTAAAGACCATCAGTAGAGCGAGCAATCTTAACACCCACAAAAAATTGTACGTAACCGAAGTCTTTAATAGTGAATTGGCTGTTCAGACAAGCTTTAACGCTAATAATTTTAGATTCATCAGGCTCAAGACGAGCAGATCGTCCACATAAATAATAATAGCGAGGAAAGACGAGCCAATACCAATCAATAGTCAGATGTGGCCTGAACAAAACCATAGTTGATAAGGGTTTGAGATAAAGCTTTGTTCCATTCTCTACCAGCCTGCTTCAAGCCATAGAGAAATTTCTGTAGGCAACAGACTTGACCATCCCTTAGTTTATCATAACCCTTTGGAGGTCAGAGATAAATTTCTTCATCGATGGAACCGTGCAAAAAAGCATTGTTAACATCAATATGATGGAGTGGCCAACAATTAGCAGTAGTGATGGCAAAAAATAATCTGATTGTCGTAACCTTGGCGACCGGTGAAAAAACGTCAGAATAATCAATACCGGCCTGTTGGTGGAAACCCTTAACAACAAGTCTTGCTTTCCGTCGATCGACCGAGCCATCTGGGTGGCATTTAATTTTGTAGACCCATTTGGTATCTAACAGGTGTTTCCTTTTGGGTAGATCGAAAGCTATCCATGTCTCATTGGCCTTTAGAGCTGCTAATTCAGCTTACATTGGACCAACCCACAACGGGTCATTTTTAGCAGCTTCATATGACAGTGGTTCATATTCACTAGAAAAATTGGCCATAAACAATAGGTAAGTGGAAGAAAAAATAGGAAGTGTAGGGGAGAGAATGTCGAGGTTATCCGAGGAGATGGACAAGCCATTTGTAGCGTTAGTCGAGGCGTTGACGGTGGCAAGGGAGACATAATGGTCAAGGTATTTGGGTCTAGTACGAAGACGGGTACTGGTGCGTGGAATAAACGAAGAAGAAGAAGGGAAGGAAGAATTGTCGGTAGGGATAGCAGCATGGGTATCGGGTAGGGTAATGGTGGGTGTTGGGTCAGGTGTGTGGGAAATAAGTGGAGGAGTTGTGGGCCTTGTAAGATTAAAAGGGGTGTGTTGAGATGTAGGAATAACGGGCTGAGGACAAAACAGGGGCTGATATGTGGGCTGAGTTTGAGTATTAGATGTAGGTGAGAGAGATGTAGTGTGGTAAGGAAACAAGTGTTCATAAAACGTGACATCCCTTGAGATAAGGGTTTTCTGTGAATCCAACTCAAATAATTTGTATCCCTTTTTACTAGATATGTATCCAATGAATATGCATTTTGATGCTCGTGGGTCAAGTTTGTCTTTGAAAGGTTTGGTGTTTGTAGAAAAACAAACGCATCCAAATGTGCGTAAATGGTCATAGGTTGGTTGTTTAGAGTAGAGTTTTTCAAAAGGAGTCATCCACGCAAGTATTTTGGTAGGTAAGCGATTAATTAAAAAAGTGGCCGTTAGAAGAGCTTCCCCTCAAAGCTTTGTAGGAATTGGGCTTGGAAAATGAGTGCTCGGGTAATTTGAAAAGGTGTTTGTGCTTATGTTCTACAACACCATTTTGTTGTGATATGTAGACACAAGATTTTTGGTGAACGATGCCTTTCTGATAAAACATATTTTGGCAAGATTGGTTTGTGAATTCAGTTCCATTATCAGTTCGTATATATAAAGGTCTCAATGAAAACTGAGTTTCAATCATGTTGATAAAGATATTGAGTACTTTGTGTACATGGGCCTTATTAATGATTAAGTAAGTCCATG
Organism: Erythroxylum pedicellare; assembly: GCA_027563575.1. NCBI lineage: Eukaryota > Viridiplantae > Streptophyta > Magnoliopsida > Malpighiales > Erythroxylaceae > Erythroxylum > Erythroxylum pedicellare. The sequence goes on along the minus strand of JAOQMP010000010.1, from coordinate 77,142 downwards.
TAGCACGTGAGAATTCATCGACTATGGTAAGGAAAAATCTTGATCCATCGATGTTTGGAGTATTGTACGGCCCCAAACATCAATGTGCAATAGTTCGAACGATTTTGTAGCTATGATTTTGTGCTTGAAAAAGGTTTTCTTTCTTGTTTTGCAAGAGGACAAATGTCACAACAAAAATCAGTACGAGTTTTTGGAATAGAAGTTGGTACATGCAAAAATTTACTTGGTGATATGTGTCCTAAGCGATGACGCCACAAAGTATAATCATCGGATACAAAGTTAACAAATGATCTGATTACATAAAACTGGAGGGATGGGCCTTTTAAGCCGGTGGTAAAATTTTGGCTAGTAAGACAGTAAATACCTCCTTCCACTGCGACTATCGCTACAATATCATCACTCCATAGTCCTGTAAAAAAACTTTGATGTCAACAAAAATGGTTATCAACTTATTTTCGGTAGCAAGTTTGTAAACTGACATCAAGTTTTGGGTAAAAGTCGATATACATAGGGCATTTGAAAGAGTTATTTTTGGGTGTAAATGTATGTTCCCAATAGCAGTAACATTTTTATAAGATCCATCGAGTAAGATTACTGGTTTGGTGTGTTCTGTGGTGGGATTTTCTAATAAGCTAGGTTTTGAGCACATATGCGTGGAGGCCCCTAAATCTACTATCCATGAATCACTGTCATATTTTTCACTACTAGAAAATGAATCATTAGGGGTAGAGCACTTACCTACACAGCTAGTGTACGCTACATGATGTGCTTAAGCAACTTGTTTACCTTTGACAATTCACATAAGTTCCTACACTTGTTTTGCGAGTGCGGCAACATCCATTTGTTTTTCCTGCAGTTCTTGTCCTTCATTAATTGGACTGTCTAGCATTGTTGCTCCTACAAATATACCTTTCCCTTTTTTTCGTTGAAGTTCTTTATACCATTCCGGTATCCCGTTCAGCTTGAAGCAAGTTTCCCTGAGATGTCCGACTTTATGACAGTAACTGCATACTTTGTCTTCCCTTTTTACAAAAGCTTTTTTGTTTCCACCATCTTTATTCCAAGTTTGTTGTTTATCATTCGCTGGGCTACTGTGCACTGCAGGAGTTGATAATAGAGCAATATTCATGTTATTCACACCTTTTGACAAACTGTTAATGTTCCTATGTTTTTCAACAATGACAATCATAGAGAATGCCTTACTAACAGAAGGTAATAGTTCCAGCAACATGATTTGACTGACTACGGGTGAAAACTCTTCCCTTAAACCTATCATAAAATCCATCAATTTATTCATATTTGCTACGTCCCTATTATGTTCCGCAGCATCGCAGATACATCTCTTCATGGGCATTAGACAATCCACATCATTCCATAACTTCTTCAATTTCGAAAAATATTGGGTTACAGTGTCATTACCTTGCCACAAGTTGTTAAGTTCCTGCGTTAATTGATAGAGGTGAGGACCACTGCTCTCACCGTATCGGCTTCTGAGCTCCTCCCATAGATCTTGTGATGTTGTTACCACCATGAATGAATAGCGTATTTCTTTGATTATAGCATTTAAAAGCCAAGCAATGACCATGTTATCTGCAGTAGTCCATTTCTTTATCAGAGGGATGTTGCCTTCTAGTTTTCTGGTTTCACTGTTCACGAATCCTAGCTTGTTCTTGACTTTAAGAGAAATGGTCATCGATCTGCTCCAACTCAGATAGTTGTACCCGCCAAGAGCATTTGTCACCATGACTGTTCCCGGACTATCAACTGGTGAAAGGGTAAGATCGTCTGGTTGATCCTGGTATTCATCACTTGTTTGACTGTATTCTTCCATGGCTGATGCGTGTTTTGTATTTAGATATGAGGATTATGTAGGTATATGGATCGTGGGTGTCTCTGATACCATGAAAGTTTTAGGATGATATCTTCATCGTTAACCGATGAATGAAGAGAGAGAGAGAGAGAGAGGAGCAATTTTTCGTTTCATATATTTCTAAAAAAAACACTGTACAAACAACATATATATATACAAGCTGTTAATGGAATCTGCAGTAAAATATTTACAGAAGTATGCGTGTGTGTCCTATAAATTATTTACAGAGGTATGCATGTGTGTCCTGTCTGTTGAGGTGGTTAGACAAGGAGGTATATGCTGTGGTACAGAGGAGTAAGCTTGTGATGTTTACATTCTCCCAACAGAGAACATTCGCCGCCCTAATTCAGTATATGTCGATATTCCTCTAACTTTGTTTCTCCATAGATTACGTAGATCATGTATCTAAGAAATAGGATTCTAACGACTTAACTGAAACAAAAGTAACGAAAATTATTGAAATAAAAATAACTTCTTGATCTATAATATAATACTAAACAAAGTCCGTGACATGCTCTAACAAATTAATCAATATAATTCGACCTTATTGGCTTTGTCACTCATAAGTATATAACACTTTACTTTTTACAAATCATGTATCTAGAGATGGTGCTGATCATTACTATGTACATGTTTTAAACCACTGCTAGCGGACTATTACCATTTGCTACACTTGGTTCAAACCACCGTTGGCACACAGAGCTCCTCCGAACCACCAAAAGCTCTTTGCAGAAATTCCTCAACAACTGACACAAATTCTTCCACTTTTTCTTCATGGGGTAAATGCCCACAATCCTTAATTACTTCAAGGTGAGAACTGGGTAATGCTTGTGCAAGTCTCTTCGCATTCCACAATGGAACAATTCTATCAGTATCACCGGTGACAATGAGAACTGTGATTTTATCATTTAAAAGACAAATATTAACATTGCATTCAACATATTAATCTTAATAAATGTAGCATATTCTGTTCTGATGCATGAGGATTCATCACTTTAAAGCTGGAGCCCCATGGTAAATCAGATAATCAATCATATGAAAGCTTGACCAAAAGGTCCTATAATCTCCACATCGAAAGATATATAGCAAAGGTGTATACTCATACTTCTATCCAAATCATCAAAACATAATGTCCATACTTAAGGTATGCGAGTTGTCCAAATGACCCAAGCTATGGCTTAAAGCGTGAATTGACACTTGGCATTTACGATTGTAGCATCTGAAGGAGGAAGCAGAAAAGAGGAGAGAAAAAACAAAAGAGCAAACATTAGGAAAGTGCAGTAGGCTCACTGCAATTACCAGGACATGAGATTTCACGAAGTCTTTTTGATAGAGGTGACTTTGATAAAGCATCCACATTCGCAAGTGTTGCTGCAGTGAATTCTGCAAGAGCCTTGTCCCAGCCTCTAACCCTCAATGGCTAAATTTTTAACTAATAACATCCACGTAAGTAACAAATACTGATGATTGCTTACATAAGGCTTTGTGGAAGCTAATCAAATCATTAGAGTATAAGAGAGATCACCTTTGTATAACCAGTTATGGTACGTTCTGTAACTTGATTAGGGTCAAACCACGCATTTTTTATAGCTGCTAGACCAAATTTATCGATTGCCATCCTTACCTGATAATCATGGAGTAGAATTAATTAATATTTAAAAGGCAGGGAACACAGCAAAATTTAAATCACTCTACGCCCCCCAAAAAAAAAGTATGAACAGAAAATAGCATACACAATATATATGCAAGTTTGAATATTAGTAAGGACCTAGGCAGGAAGTTCATAATTTATAAGTTTATGCACAAAGAAAGTACCAGTAGTACACCAATGGCTGAGCGAATTATAGCTGACAATGCTTTCTTAAACAGTAAGTTGAGAACATTTATTACACCCTTCACCATTTGGAGCGTTTTCTGAAACACAAAAGTAATGATCTTTGATAAAATTTCAAAAATGGGGCGAGATAGGTTTGCTAATGCGTTTGAATATGACGCCTCTCCTTCAATCTTCTTACTTCTTCCAGAGTAGAATCCTTCAACGGCGTTATCAACAAGAAGTGGGGCAAATATCGCTGGGGAAACAAGTATTAGAGCTGCAACACGTTCAGGAGCCTCAAAATAAGAATTGACTGCAACAAGGGAACCAGCAGAATGCCTGGAATTTATGGTTTTAACAGGACCTAAGTTTTTTTGTTTCAAAACAAACATGTATCGAAAGAAAATCAATAATGACGTACTAGTGGTTAACCATCCATTAAAAATTAATCGAGAACCGCTGGAGTCCAATTTGCAAGAAAAAAATAAGTCAATGACAAGGAAGAGGAAAATATATACCCCACAAGAATTGCCTTCCGAGCCTTCAAGAGGTCAACAAAGTATAAAGTTGCGAGCGTGGAAAATGCAATGGAGTAAGGATTCAGTGATCTTGAAACTTCAGGGGTAGGAGAGGAATTCGCAAAAGATAAATCCCTAGATGTCAATCCAAAGGCTGGCCTGTCGAAAGCAACAACTTTCGAAGCAGTAAGTTGCGCCAAAGGCTTCATAGCTCTACTCCATGAGAAAACAGAAGCTCCGAAGCCATGTAATAAAATGAAAGGAAAATCAAGCATCGCGAAGGAGGCCGCAGGAAGTTCAGAATCGTGAGATTGCGATTCTGCTGCATCGCATACCTTGTAGTGAATGCGAACGCCGTTGAAATCACAAAAACGGCTGTCTGGATCAGCTAAAAGCTCGGGATGCAGTAGTTCATCTTGGTCTATGCCCGCTATTCTCTTTCGTTTTTCCTTTGTTTTTGTCTTCCACTCTTCTGGAGACATTAAGTGGAAAAAGGTATGGATTGGATAACCAACTCTGATAAGGGGATCTTCGGATAAAGCACAGTTATAAACCACAGCAGGTGAAAGAAAATAAATAAAACCTAGGGATTGCTAACCAGAATAAGGAGGATAAACACCAGCGGAAGACGCATCAGCTCGAGGAGGAAGCAATTTGGGATAAGAATCAGCATATGTATCTGCAGGGCAGTTGACAAAATATCTTCTATGTCTGGAACAATCTGTGAAATTGAAAAGGGTAAGGGACTGAAATGCCAACTGTTGAGAAGTACTCATGACGAAGTTGATGTTCTGATGATAATTGATTATCTGGAAAGAAGCAAAAGGAATCCTAAATCAGCTTTCATTCAAACTTCTTCATTCTGTTTTTCACAAGTATTCGTATTGCCGCGAATCAACAAGCCATCGTCTGAATCTGATTGCATGGACGGAGTTAGTGGAGGGGTGAGGAAAATACTTACCGCCACACGAAACAATTTCGCCTTACAATTTCGAATTACTACAGTGAGTCAGGTATGTTTTGTCATAGTTCCCTCTAATTACATAACACAGGCTTAAGGCCCAATCAAGCCCAATAATGTGAGCACTGTTTTGACTTCTTGAAAGTTTACGCTGGTTATGTTTTTTAACTTTTATTATTACTTGAACCCTGTCTTTCATGTGGGTGTAATCTTCTTTGTATAAATATAACAAGAGTTTCCTTTATTCAAAATTTATGGTGATCAATTTGTTTCGCATCCACTCCATATACGTATGATCAGATGTTTATTAGATTCGTTAACGAATACAATTTTGGTAATTATTATTAATTTTGTTGATCAACTTTTTTTTCATAAAGTTAATTTGATTGCATGTATTAAGGATATAATGTACATTAAACAGTAAATTTGTGTTCATTTTTAAGAAGAAAACTTTTTTTCGAAAAAGTGGAATTATTTGAAACCGTAAAGATTCTCTTTTTTTCTTATTCAACGATAAGCCTTTTTTGTGTTTTTACATTGAAAAATTTGCGTAGATAAATAGATTAATTTAATTAGTATTAACAATTATATGAGCTCAATTAGCGCAATATTTATGAAGGAAAAAATCTTACCTTCTATTTAATTAAAACATGGGAAATTTATGTTCTTTTTCACACATTAATTGTAATTACCTTTTTTTAGTTCAATTTATTAAGAATGTGGAAGATATTAGTGTTAAATCCTAATTTTATCGTGTGTTATTTTATGTCGTTAATTTATTTTTATGTTTATACGTATGTAGATATTTAAAGTTCAATTGTTATATATTTTTGTTTTAGACAGTTAAATAAAGTTTTAACTATTTTTGATAGTATTATTATAAATTATAAAACAAGACATGAATGAAAATTTTAATTTTTATTATTTGATTTGTGTGATATTTTTAATGGGATTTAATTGAACAAATTATTAATTTAAGATTATTTTTACTCAGTGTTTAACTTTTAAAATTAAAAAAAGGAGTTTTTGTTTTAGTTAATATTAAAATTTCAAAAATATTTACACGTATTAATCATAAATAAAAATTCATTAATTTATTTATGCGAATCACGCCATGGAATTAGAACTAGAATAATAGTTATTTATCATGATGTTGAGCTTCACGAGTTTGACGGTGATGGAGATTCTGTTGATAATGACATTCACAATGGAAGTAATTTCTCATTGGCCGGATGTTATCAATTTTCCGTTGTCCAAACCTGATATCATACTCTTTGGTTATGACTCTTGAAAATCTGAATATGACAATTAAAGAAAAAAAAGAAAAGAAAGAGATGAATACTGTTGGTGCATCGCAATATTCACACGGAATTGAAGACACAACTTAAACAATAAAGGTAGAAGAATTGGGTGCAAATAGGGCGAAGTTGCTGGATCATGATTGGTTGGCCGGCGAGATTTGTTCCATGAGAGAGAGGATGTGAGCATGGTAGCAGCGAGCTTGATAAACGGATTCAGCCTCCAGCTCACCAAGCTGTGAGCAGAGCCTCTCCTCGGCTTCCTCAGCTACTCTAAGTCTCTCCCACGCCCTCCGGAGCTCCATCCTCACCTCGTCTTCTCTTGCTTTGCTTTCTTTAAGCTCTCTCTCCAGCTCCTCATTTCTCTCTCTTAGCCTCATCACTACCATCTGATCCGATTCTCTTGTCATCGTCTAATTTAACCCACACAACTCCAATCTATACTTTCTCGCTTGCTTCTCTTGCTTGATTTGTGATTCACCCATATGCACGTATATATAGCCTCGTTCAGATGTGTCCAGGTTCAATGTATCTGATCACACGACCCCCTCCATCTCCATTATTTGTATTTGCTTACGTATTTGCTTCCCTACTTTCTTCACCTTTTTTTTTTTTTTGTTGACAAAGGGCTTTCCTACTTATTCAACCGACGTTGGTCGTTGTGTACAAGCAATCTCTTCCTTATATATTAACTTCCATTAAAAAAAACATATTAACGACAAGCACTAAGTTAAGTTATCTAATTGCATTCCAAACAAATTAGTTCATTAATCAATTATTTTACAGTTAGACCATTATTCATAGCAAGTTTTAAAATAAATTAGCATAAAGTTTCTTTCTTAATATAATCAATTGAAATATTTATGTTTCAGTAGCACCATAAAGTTTGCTCTATATATATATATAATATAAATGTTTTGGAAATAAAGTTATTCAATTACCTCTTTATAATAATTTGAAATTTTGGAATTCCCCGCTAATGTGTAGTTTGAAAAGCTTGTTGAATTCAAAGAGCTTCCTTGTGCATTAAGCTCCTTCGTTTGATTTACTTATCATCCATAATTCTAATCACTACAAATTCAAAGAAACTTCTTAAAAGCTCAAGGCCGTACTTCCCCGAGAAGATATTGACTCACTCTTTTAGCCCAAAAAAGACTTGGAAATCTGCCCCTTGACTGGACTTTGATATTGCCGCTTATTGGGTTTTTGCTTTCATAAAGCAACTACGGTTGCTTGAGCCTGACAGACACAAGCAGATCTTTCGGCCTGTCAATGAAATCACCTTTTGTGAACTGAACTTCGGATAAGGTTTTCCTGAACTACTTTTCTTCTGTCTATCGGGTTATGCGGATGCTTTGCTTGCAAGTTTTATAAACTTGAATATCAAAATATAACCTATGTTTATTATTTACTGGAATAAGCTTAAGTTGTACTTGTCTTGTTGGCTCTTAAGGCTTCCGAATTATGCTAGGCTTAATATCACTGTATAACTTAATCAATGAGTGTTATCACACCTTGTGGACTTTAGAGTAGTCCAAGAGTGGATTAAAGGGAGAAGATATTGAGTCTTTTTTTTTAACTCGTTAAGTTTATGAAAATAATATCAAAGATGTTATTTATTTATGTTATATACTCGAGGACTGGACATAGCCTTGGACTTGGACATAAGAGTGGTTGGATATGTACAATGAGTTGGTGCAAAGGATGAGCAGGCCTGCACAACGTAACAAAATGCCACAATCGGGTTAAATTATGAAGAGTTTATTGCTGAAAGTGGACGGAAGCTTTTCTATATCTATTTTTATCACCGCCAACCTTTTCCTAAACTGTCCATGTCGCTAGCCAATTAACAATTCCAATTTTTACTTTCACCATGGACATTGCTCCACCCAGTCTTGTTTGATCAAGACGAAGACGAAGACGACGATGACGATGACGATGACGACAACGCATTTATGCTGTTGGATTTGAATTGTTTCATTCTCGATTATCTATCTGCAAATGGCGCCATGTTCGAATCAGATTTGCCATTTCAAACCATCAAATAATTGAGGTCAGCTTTTCTTCTTTTTCTATAATCTGTTTGATTTTCCTTTAGTCTTGTTTCTTTCACTCACTGTTACTGCTGTCATCTTTTCTTTTCTTTTCTTTTCTTTTCTTTTTTTTAATTTCCCCCTTGAAATGTTTTTAGACTTCCTCGGCATCTGTTTGATCTCTTGTGCTTTGTTTAGTGATTGTGCCTCGCAATCCCAAAAGCAAGTGTCGGTACTGGATAGTTTGCTTTTTTGGGTACAACGAGGATTTTTTTTTTCTGGATGATTTGATTTTCTTTTCTTTGAATTCAAAATGCTTGTCTGATTTATCGCTCTGTTGTTCTTACATGATATTTGATAGGAGCGCTATCTCTCTCAAGCCTCCATAAGTGACTATACAGTTGAGAACTTCGTTTTCAAGCAATTATCCGTTAGATTTTTCTCTTGCCATCCCAGTAAAGTTGTGGTTTCTTGGAGATACGCACAGTATTGATCTGATCATCATTCCGCTTACGCGTTTATTTTTGGGCCTCAACCATGGATTCGTATGGTAATTATCAGCATGGGTCTGGGAAATTGGAACATATAATTTCCCAATTTCTGTTGAAAAGCTTGCACATCATTCTGGACTCGAGGATTCCTTCCCTTCAGCCGCAGGGTCAGAAAAGTGACAACTCTTACTCAGTTTCCAGAGTTAGAAAGAGTGACAAATGGTTCAATTTAGTTCTAGGAGATCGACCTGCAGCCCTTGATAACCTGCATTTCTGGCATAGAAATCTAATGGATCCCATGATTATTGACATCATTCTTGTTCACCAAGGGCCTCCATCTTCTGTGGATAACTCGTGCCCCACTTCAGCTGGGAGAACAACTGTTGAGACAGTATTAGAGAGGTGGGTTGTCCAGTACGAGTCTGCACGGTTTATGTCTCCCCAGACTGCTGATAGTTCTTCCTCTTCCAAGAAAACTTACAAGAAATCAATCTTACTTTTACGTTCTCTTTATGCACAGATGAGGCTTCTTCCTGCCTATCGAATATTTAGGCAATTGAATGCATCTAGCCAAACTTATGATTTTGATATGATTTACAAGGTCTCGTCATTTTGTGAACCATTTTCTAGAGCAGAGGAGGAGATGATGAAAGAATACTCTTTTACCCCTGTTGAATCTGCTGCTGGTCGCCTTTCCATATCAGTGACTTACTGTTTGACAGTATCAGATTTCAGTCTCGAGCCTCTGTCAGCTTTACCACCAAAAATAATTACAGATTATGTTGGTAGCCCTACCACTGACCCCCTCAGGTCTTTCCCCTCTTCTGAGAAGGGAGTACGTGCAACATCCTTTCCATTGAGAGGGATTAGGCCCAACATATCAGCTCCTTTGCAACGCCCACATAGCTGGACAAGTGGATTTCACAGAGCAGCCCCTTCCATGTTGAATCAAACACTTGCTGGATCTCCACCAGCATATCGTGCATCTCCGATGTCACATGATTTTTCGCCTCCTCCTTTTGATACTCGTGGTAATAAAGTTCACAATTATAGGCCACCAACTTATCAAAGGGGCAATTTTTATGATGAATGTCACCTTTCACCTCCATTCTCTCCATCTCTATCCCCATCGACCACAACATGCTTTGCCAATGGCAATTCATTGCAAAGTTGCAAATATTCAGAAACTGCCCCTGTAACTATCCCACTTCCAATCATCGGAAAAAATTCTAGATACAATTATCCTAATTTTTCTGATCCAAGTAAGCATTCTCTTCCACCTTTATCTCCTAGGAGTGCACGTCATGATGCTTCATTGCAGGAGTCTCCTTCCAGAATTCGATCAATCAAGAAGCTAGAAATCTTAAGGGCTGGAGAATTGAACTGTGGCCTAACTAACCAATCTTTGAGTCATAAGGTATGCTTTACTCCACGTCCTGCTTTGGATAATTATATTGCCCATTGACTTCATGTATCTTAATTAGAGCATAGTCACTGATAATAAGGTCATTGTTCATGGCTATTAGGTTTTCAAGGACAACAAAGATGATTCGGGACGGTTCTCAGGATTATTATCTTCTAGTGGCTCACCACGTATTGGATTTTCTAGAAGTTCTAGTAGATTATCTTTCCAAGATGATATAGAGGATTGTGATTTCTCATGTCCGTTTGATGTTGATGATGTTGACGCATTTGATGGCCATATCAGGTAATTTTTTATTGTGTCCCACATTTCTTACCCCTTCTCTCTCCCTTGGTTTCCAATTATTCCCTAATCGTCTCAACGCATCGTGTTTGTTTGGTTCTCATTTTCTAATTGATGTAGGATGAGTAGAAGGTATATCAAATTTTTTGTCATTTCTTAACTGATGTAGGACGAGTAGATGATATATCGGCCTAATGGCTAGAACCCACAAAAGTTGATTGCTGAAATCTTAGTTTTAGGTTTGGAATTTCAGCTTAGGTTGAAATTTTAAGTTTTGATAGAGCTAGAATTCCTACTGATGGGTTTTGAAGATTTGTAAGATTGCACCAATGGTGATCGTAGTGTTGAAGG
>JAOQMP010000010.1:19820-33761 GCA_027563575.1 Erythroxylum pedicellare | reverse complement strand
AAAGCACTTCCCACAAATTCCGCAAATCATGACACCGTTAAAGCACTTCCCACAAATTCCGCAAATCATGACACCGTTAAAGCACTTCCCACAAATTCCGCAAATCATGACACCGTAATCTTCTCTTGAAACTTACTTATATAACATTGCAAGTACTTAAAAAAATTACATAAATATGTCCACATCATGTAGAGATACCCAACATGAAACAACGATAAAATAATAATCAGTTATGTTTGATGATAAAAAAATCAAACAGATTTAATTATAAACTTAAACATTGATAAAAATCGGTTTAAATTTCGGTTGAACTTTTAAGACATTAGTTATATGTATGTAGCACCCTATTTTCATATTGGCCTCACAACCATTCATAATTTGCTATATATATTTAACACCCCAAGTTCAAATGGCTGAGAACCTCATTTTAAACGTTAAAAATTATGGGTATAGAAGAGTTAGGGGCATGATCATTTGAAAACAGTTAATTTGGAGTTAATTAGATAGACATTTCTAAATAAAATATCATCTTGTTTATTTCATGGGATTTATTAATTATAAGCCCTGTATTTAATATTACAAGGTATAAATAGAATTATAACTGGACAGAGTGAAGTCTGGAATATAATCAATCTTCATCACATCACACGGTAACATTAGGTGCATCAGCTTTATCTTCTACTTTGGCAGGCAGCTTGGCCGATTCAGGCTCCTTAGCATCAACTGCCACGATTTCAGGCTGTGTGGTAGTTGGGACATTATCAGCTTCAACTTTGTTGTCGACCAACTGGGCAATCACAGCAGAAGAAATTGACTCAGCTTTTGTCTCAGATGATGGGATCACATCACTACCTTCCTCTGGTTTTGGCTCTGACACATCTACCAAAGGTGCCTCCTCTTTCACTGGCTCGCCCCCTTCGCTAATCTTACCTTCTTTTTCACCCCCATTGTTATTGTTGACCTCCTGTGCATGCATTTATTTAAGTAAACTAAAAGTCGAGATTGAACAAGGTTTGAATGGCAAGAAATCACGAATAATCAGATTATAATTAACATGCAGAATCATGTATACATTGAGACTTGGTAGAAGATAGAACCTGAACAGGATTAGTATGCTCCTGATTATCGGGAGACTTGGCAGGAGTATCATTTACGAGAGGCTCTGGACGAGAATTATCAGAGAATTCCTTTGGTTTGCTCGCACAGCCTCCCATAATGATACTTTATTCTACTCTTATTTTGTGTTGGATGGGGATGAAAGCGAGTCCTTAGAGATGAGGAGAAGCTAAAGCAAATGAACTAAATGCCTACAATTATACTGGGGTGATGAATTAATTATATAGCCTAGAACTTTCTTATATTTGACGGGTACACATTAATTTTAGCTTTGGTTTTAATTGTCTGGCCAATCTGTAGATTGACCATTTCCTTACCTATCATACTTGGATATGATGCCTCCAAGTGGATTTCTGTCTATAGATGTAAATATTTTGGTCTATATTTAGCAAACACAAAACCACTTTTTGTACCAATTTTGATATGAAAAGTGAAACTACACATTAGTACCATCGTATAACATTACCAATTATTGAAGAAGATAATCCTCGTACTGCCATATTAGCTATCAAGTGCCAAAGTAATTGCATTATGAGCAAAACATCACAATGGAAAAGAATAAGTGAACATACCCTTCAGTTTCTATTGCTCTGTTGAAAAATAAAGCTTTATCCCCTGATTTGAAGAAAAAACTATTGTCCTCATCACAACTGGATTAATCTCAAATACAACTGCAAAACAATTTGTTGCAGAAAATGAGTTCAATTAAATAAACCCAAAGCTCTCCTTCCACGTTCCTAAAACACAATCTTTTCAAAAGATTCTATTCTCTTTCCTTGTGGGATTGAAGTGAGAAACGTGGTTCATCATGATGAACTTTATCAGCTATTCTTCCAATTGTGGCATTATGATCCTTAGTCTCTCTAGAGTGAGGATGGTCCTTTCCCTCTTCTCTTTCGCGCGGAGAAGTTCCATGACTGCCATCACTAGAAGTATTGCTAACCAGGCTTTTGTACATTGTGAGAGCTTGAGCCATCATTTTAGCAGGATTGGCAGAATCACTGGGAAGTAAGATAGTTGTCCCCTAACGAAGAACAAAAAAATGGAAGAAAATAAAGAGAAAAGTTGCAGATAAGTGAACCAATTGCATATCTAAGTAAATAACAAGAAACATAGTTGAATAAAACTCTTCTTTACCTCCTTTGCAATATTGCCAAATGCTTGGATATAATGCTCAGCAATTCTCAAACTCGCTGCCTGCAAATTACATCACAAAGTTGGCTAATCGCTTGAAATTTGCACATATATGCAAATTGCAGATCATGGAAATTCACTTCAAGTGTACACAACGATTTGCAAGACAATCATTGTTCGACAAGTTCAAAAGAATATTTTAGAACCAGGACGCTGCTCAACTCAAACAAGAGAAGCAGATTCTTCTATTTAGAATGGATGGGCCAAAGGCTGCAAAGGTGAGAAGTTGAAAGTTCTATTTTGGCGGGTTCATCCCCTTCACTTGCCCAATTGACAATAATGAATGCACGCCAAAATATGCTAAAAACTGAAACAAGTCAAAGACAGAATATACAATTTTCATCATGCTGTTACTGTTTAAAGATATGATACAGTGCACAAACGATCTACTCACCAATGAGAAAGCCTTACATCTCAGGATTTTGATCGTGGATATGCATATAAGATCTAAATAAATGTTCTTGTCAGAATGAATGGAAGAGATGGAAGGATGCTAGTAGCATTAAGCTTTCACCATCTCAATACGGCTTATGTTTTCTGATTTACATGAAAACAGATACTACGACTAGCAAAGTGCCTTTAGTCCACAACATCATCTTGTGAACAATGTCCAAAGACACTAATCCTTTGAGATGGCAATCAATCCAATCACTTGCATTAATCCAGACAGGTTTTGTTATGTTAAAAACTTCAGACAAGAATAATGCCTTTCAGATCCACCATGCATAGTTTGTAAGAATATCAATAAACTATAACGATTAAAAACACACACTCACCTCCATTCCCCCGCCATCCTTAAGGGCCTGAGACACCACAAGAAGTCCTTTTGACGTTGCTTGTGCTTTAGCAAGGATGGCTTGTGCTTCCCCTAATATAGAAGTATTATTATTGTTATTCTAACATACGAAACTGAGGATAAAAAGAGTTATTCATTGCCTCATGAAGTCTAATCAGTTACTTTAGAATTTAGATGGAGCAGACTAACGAACCCTCCTCCAAAGTAGACAAGTACATGACATACAGGATAACTAATGGCCATCATCATCCCAGTATAGGACCCGAATCAACCAATCAAAACCATAAGGTTATTCATTCCACAAAGATATACTTAGAGCATAACAGTAAACCAACCTTCTGCTGCCAAGATCTGAGCATTCTTCTTTCCATCGGCAATATTGATGTTTGCCTGTCGCTCACCTGTTATGTGATGGACAAATAAAGATGATTAGGTCATTAAGACCGCACCTTATATCCTAAGTTGGCCTAAAAATGAATTGTATAGTAAACTACTCATATTTTCCATCAGAATAGAATCGACCAAATCAAACAAACTTTATTACCTTCAGACTCGAGAACTTGAGCTCTCTTCTTGCGCTCTGCTTCTGCCTGCATCTCCATAGCTGCCCGCACTCCACGTGGTGGAGATATATCCCCTGAGTAGAAAAGAAAGCCGATTATTTATCTAGAAATTTGCAGTGGGCAATGTAGGAAAAAGATTGCTGCTCACGTATTTCATAGCGGAGGCATTGGAGACCCCAGTCCTTTGCTGCGACATTGATGGCCTCCTGCAGTATAATGGGAATGTTCACAGTAAGTGCATTTCCAATATGGTTGGGCTATACATTAATAAGTTTAAAATGCCAAAGTGCATGGAGTTAAGCGAACAAAATAAAATGAACGAAGGAATACTGTGTCTGGAAAATCAAGGATGGGCAAAAGCTAATTAGGACGCAAGTGAAGGGTGGTGCAAGTGAACCCAAAACAGAATCAGTACATATGATATAAACTGACAGCCAATAGTTTAAAAAATGCAAAGAAACGTACCACAATCTTTTCGTTTAGAGTGTCTCGTTCCTCAAAGGTCTTGTCAAGAGTAATTTTACCAAGTTCACTACGCATAGTAGTCTGGGCAAGTTGAATAACAGCGTAGATGGGATTCTCGACACCGTAAGAGGCGAGTTTCGGGTCAACAATCTGAGATTAATATTAACATAATAAGTCTAAGAAAAAGAAGAAGAAGAAGTTAAAAGGAAAAGCAAATGAAAGAGAGTAAAGGAAAGACCTTAACATAAAGAACACCATCAATAAGAATGCTGACATTGTCCTTCGTAATAGCAGACTGGTCGGGAATGGGAATAGCCTCTTCCTTCAAGGAATGCACATATGCAATTCGATCCACAAAAGGGATCAAGAAATGAATTCCTGAGGGAAGTGTTTTCACGTACTTCCCAAATCTCTCTATCACAAATGCTTTCTTCTCCGGCACTATTCTAATCCCCCAGTTCACCGGAGGAGTAATCTCGTAACTTCAAAATCATTTAAAACACTGTAGTTTTAGCTTTCTTCTTCTTCCCAAACAAAAAGGAAATGTGGGTCTTGAGAGTTTTCTTTACCTATTGGAAGCATCGCGACCAGTGCGAACGAAGCGGACGGGAGTGACAGAGAATGGAGCGGATAAAAGAGGAGGAGGAGGATGCAATTGAAGATGACGTCGAGGAGAAAAGTGGTCGTGGAAAACGGTAGCTGAGCGAACCGCTGCCGTCGGCGCCGTCGCAGAAGCCCACTGACGGCGCAGGGATGCTCTCATAACCCTTCCCAACATAAGTACTGACTTTGATTATGATTTCGCACCTGAAAACTCCGATCGCCGAAGCTTACAATATACAAAGATAAATATGTGATTTCTTTTCTTATTATAAAGGAGCAGAAGACTTTAAACCCTCACCTAAAACCTCTTTCATCCACTTAGTTATATCAGCTTTTATCTTAATTTTTCATTTTCTTCTTCAAACAACAATTTAAGTATTTAACTCATCCGACCCAAATGGATTCAAATTTTTTTATATTTTTTAGAGTTTAAAGCCAAAGTGCCAAACTCATTGATCCTAATTTATTTTTCAATTAAATAATATCATTTTATTAATATAAAAAAAATTAAAATCTGATCCGGACCAAAACTCAAGTTCAGGTCACTTGATTCAGGCCCCCAGCCCAATGCCGTCATGCAAGGAAATATTTTCAGGAATTAGTATGTCCTCGTACTCTATGGATGGCCTGCCTTTGACTCGAATATCTTTTCTACATGATAGTATTGTTGCTTGATGAATAACGTTTTCTAATTAATATGATTGAAATTAGTTCTCTTCTTCTTCTTGCAACTATGAACAATAAACGAAGCTAAAGATTCTTGTCCAATTCCAATTTTGATACAACAAAACAAGATCTAAGCATGTTCCCACAAAACAAGCTCAAACCATATAAGATACTACAAAAAGATTGAAACTTCATTGCGATTTAAGAAGGTTCTCTGCATGAACTCAGGCAGAAACAAGAAACTGAATGTCACTATCACTTGAACAAAATCTTATAACAGAAAAAACCTTCTCTATAACTTCACCAATCAATTCTCTTCAACAATGGTTCCCTTCTCACTAACATAGATACCATCAAGGAACTTCCTGATATCCTTGTTCTTGACATGGCATTTCTGTCCCAAATAAACGGAGATTGCAAGATCAGTAAAAAGTAATCAAGTAATGAATCATTGGAGCATTGGTTGGCATGATAATAACAGATATAATACCTGATTGATTAAAGCAGCGGATCGAGAAACAAGCTCAATGTCATTACCATCCAATACCAACTCATCCTTAACCTTTTCAGATCGAATCACACTAACCCCTTCAAGCATATCCACTTTCCGCACCTTCAGTTACCATCAAATGGACGAACAAAACATACTATCAACACACTCTAAAGATGATTATCTAATAAAGAGCATTTCAGTATAATGAAAGGGGAAAAAATACTGTAATTCCAACTAAGGCAATAGCATTAACAATGAAGAACAACATGCAATGAAAAATCATCAGTATATAACAAATCGAAATACGAGAACGAGTAAACATACCTTCTTTTCACCAAGAAAGTTACGGATCTCGATGGATGTGTTAGAGTTGGTGATGGACGCGTTAATGGGGAAATGAGCATAAACGAAGCGCATCTTATACCGGTACCCCTTGGTAACACCAGTGATGAGGTTTCCGACGTGGCTGAGTGCTGTACGAATCGCAGCGCTCGTCTTCCTGGAACCGAACCAAGCGTCAATCTTTAGCTTTCGATTTCCAGTTTCCTCGTCCTTCATTAGATGAAAGTCGAGGTTCAGATGCTTGAAATCTCGTACCAGCTTACCTCTAGGACCCTCAACCTCTATAATTTTGGCGTTCACTTTGATCTTTACGCCGTCGGGAATGTCCATCGTCTCAGAGGAAAGAATCGTCTTCATTGTAAACTTCTTTTTTCTTCTTCTTCCTCTTCGGAACACGAAAACCCGACGGCTACGTAGAAGCAAGCGAATGACACTACTCACTAAAAACCCTAGTGGCATTTTATAGTGTTAACTGTAATAATAAACAAAAAAAGACCCCAATAATAATCATCAATTGAGCCCAAACTATCACATAAGCCCAATTTTGAACTCTACTTTGTTCTTTACCATTTAGATTCGTAAGCCTGTGTAAGGAAAATATTCGTAAGCTTGAGGCTTGCAGCTAGAATCTCAATCTGTCAAAAGTTAAATCTGATTATTTTCTTTTTTATTTAAATTTAAAAAATAACATTGTATTATCTAAAATAATGTTGTTTATGTTTGATATATTCAAATTCGAACTGTTCAATCTCGCGTTAAAGCCTAAAAATCAAAAGAAGTTTAAATCATATTTGTGATAAAGATACTATTGACAAAACTCTATAAGAGCATTATATAAGTAACATATTTCTCTTTGTTTCTGAAACGTTCCCTCAACAAACCTTTATTATAAATATAATACTGGAGAACGTTCCCTCAACAAACCTTTATTATAAATATAATACTGGAGCAGCTCTTGTAAGACGAAGGGAGTCTGCACATTACGATTCCCCAAATGTCTCATTTATTTTACGATTCCCTAAATGCCTCATTTATTTTCTTATTAAACGTTTATCTTAGTATCAGAGCTTTAATGGCTAATGCATCTTCTACTAGTTCTTCATCGGCATCCGAGAGGGAGGTCACTTCTATAACCATCCAATCATCCTCAGCAACACCCATTACCAATACCCTCTTATTTGTTCTCCCAATCAAATCGGAAAGAGCTAATTACTTGCTCTGGAAAACTCAAGTACTACCTACTCTAATTGGGCACAACCTCCTCAGGTTTGTCAATGGTTCAAACACTACACCACCAATTGTAAATCCAAAGCAACCCAGTAAAGCCTATATGTCTTAGTTGGAACAAGATCAATACCACTTTCTTGGCTCCTCAAGTCAATATTTGAAGCAAAGCCTATATGTCTTGGTTAGAACAAGATCAATACTACTTTCTTGGCTCCTTAAGTCAATATTTGAAGCAGCACTTGGTGATGTTGTTGGTTGTACTATGTTACTTGAAATTTGGACTACTCCTCAGCACCTTTATGCCATACTCACTCCTCAAAAGATTCTACAATTAAAGATACAGTTGCAAAACATGAAGAAAGGTGCTTCTTCAATCATTAGTTATGTTGCTAAGATGAAGTCCATCTCTAATCAATTGGTAGCCGCTAGATCTCTACTCTCTCAAGAAGATTTAATTATGGCGACACTGGTTGGAGTTGGATCTGAATATGATCCAGTTGTTGTGAACATTACATCCAGATCTGATCTACCTTTATTACAAGAGGTACAAGCCTCTTTGGTTAATCATAGGTTATGACTAGAATATTTAGTTGTTGTAACTTCTAATGGTTTATCTCATCTCACTGCAAATGTTGCTGCACTCAATATTCGTCAATCTTCACCTACTTTGTCACAACGAGGAGGCAATACTCATGGCGGTTACAAAGGTCGTGGTCGTGGAAGGAATCAGAGGCTTGTTTGTCAAGTTTGTCATCGTCCTAGCCCTTCAGCTATTAAATGTTATTTTCTGTTTGATCCACATTACCAAGGCCTTGCACCATTCAACCCATCCCTTCCCATCCCTCCTATACCACCTCAACCCTTTTTCCTTACTCATTCCTCTCATCCACACTATCACACGTCTCTCTCTAAGTCATTATCCCCTTCTCCTCCCCCTACCTTCAGTACCATGATAACTACACCCTAATCGGTCCAGAACCCCGAATGGTAATTTAATTCAGGAGCTTCTAATCACTCTACTGGTTCCACTTCCAATCTTCAGGTCAATCACGCTTATTTTGGTGCTAAGTAACTTACTATGGGCAATGGTCTTGGTATTCCCATTACTCACACAAGTTGTGCTCAGTTGCCCTCTTCCCCTTACTATTTATCTCTTTCTTACATTATTTATACCCCTTAATTGCAACTAATCTTATGTCTGTTTCTTAGCTTACACGAGATACTGACTATATTATTGAATGCTTGCTTTGTGAAGGACAAGATCACAAGGAAAGCTCTTTTGTTGGGTTCCCTTAAAAATGGCTTCTATCAACTATCTCTTTCTTAGTCCTCACCGGCTTCTCTTCATATTCTTTCCACTAGTTTTTCTCCTCTTTATGGCACTGTCAACTTGGACATCCGACCATTGCCATTAAGCAAACATTATCCAGAATTTGTAATACAATTTTTGTTAATGAGAATTACACTTTCTGTTCTGCATGTCAATATGGTAAAATGCATATGCTACCTACATCTTTGTCTACTCACAACGCCTTTGCTCCCTTCCAACTTCTTCATATTGATCTCTGGGGACATGCCTACACCTGAAGGCTACCAATATTATATCTCTATTCTAGATGACTACTCTCGCTTCTTTTGGATTTTTCCCTTACATTACAAGTCTTAGGCTATTATGTATTTTCTATCTTTAAGACTCAAGTTGAACGACAGTTTAACACCACTATTAAAACAATTCAATTTGACTAGGGTGAATATCACTCATTCATTAAATATCTTACCTTTATTGGCATTCGATATCAATTACCATCTCCTTACATTTATCACCAAAATGGTCAGATTGAACGCAAACATCGACATCTTATTGAAACAGGCCTCCTCCTCTTTGCATAAGCCTCTCTTCCATTATCTTTTTGGTGGTATGCCTTTGATACTACTGTCTATCTTATCAACCACATGCTTACCCCTATTCTCAATAATTCTTCTCCTTATATTTCATCATCTTCTTGGTTACTCCTTTCTTCGGGTTTTTGGTTGCTCGTATTATCCTTTTCTCTGTCCTTATAATAAAAATAAGTTTTCCTTTTATACCACTAAATGCTTGTTTCTCAGCTATAGTTACCATCACAAAGGATACTGATGCCTTTCTCCTATTGGTCATGTTCATATCACTTCCTATGCTCGGTTTGATGAATATGAGTTTCTATACACTTCCTCTTTCATTTCCACTCCTCATAGATTCTCTGTTGCTTCATCTCCCTCACCTTATCCTCTTGTTCATATATATTCGTCTTTAACTTTCATTCCTCAGGCGGTCATACCAGAGAACTCTGTGGCAGACTCTTCCCCCTCATTTTTGCTTTCACACGACAAGTCAGGAACTCCACTCATTGCTCAGTCATGCTCCAATGGGGCCCCTCCTCCTTCTATCCTTAGCCCGCCACCCCTTAATACCCACCCAATACAAACTAGAGCCAAATCTAGCATCCATAAGCCTAAACTTCACTCCGCTCATCTCAATCCACCTACTTGTGAACCCAAAACAATTGATGAAGCCCTTGCCAATTCTTATCGGAAACAGGCAATGACTGAAAATTTTCAAGCCCTTCAACAAAATTCCACTTGGACCTTAGTTCCTCCTCATCCCAATAAAAAAATCATTGGTTCCAAATGGATTTTTCGGATTAAATGTCATGTTGATGGCACCATAACTTGTTATAAAGCCCGTTTAGTCACAAAAGGATTTACCCAAACACTTGGTATCGATTTTACTTAAACCTATAGCCCTGTTATTAAGCCTAGTACAATCCGTATAATCCTTACTTTATCTATGACCCACAATTGGCCTATATACCAAATGGATGTCTCCAATGCATTTTTACATAAGAACCTCTCCGAGACAATTTATATGGCCTAACTGATGGTTTTGTTGATCCATAACATCCTCACTTCATCTATCATCTTCATTGTGCCATCTATGGTCTTCACCAAGCTTCATGAGCTTGGTTTCAACGCCTCACAATATCTTTCCTTGACTAGGGGTTTTAGTAATCTCAATCCAATTTCTCTCTATTCCTTTACAAGAATGGCTCTACACTTCTCTTTTTCTTATATACATCGACGATATAATCGTCACGGGTAACCACAACTCCACTCTTCAATAACTCTTTCATTTCCTTTCATCCAAATTTTCTCTTAAACTTTTGGGTTCCCTCAATTACTTTTTGGGCATTCAAATTACCCACACCTCCAATGGCTTGCACCTATCTCAGATAAAATACTTACATGATATTCTTTCCCGTACCAATATATTACATGCTAAGCCTTTATCCACTTCGGCTGCCTCATCTATAAAATCAAATCGTCGTGATAATTCTCCTTTTGATAACCTAACTCTCTATCATAACATCATTGGTGCTCTGCAATACCTCACTCTCGCCCGCCCTGAAATCTCATATATGGTCAATCGACTCAGTCAATTTATCCAATAGCCAACTGAGTTTCACTGACGTGCTTGCAAACGCCTCCTACACTATCTCAAAGGTACTACCTCCCATGGCCTCTTCATTCGTCTAGCTCATCGCTTTTATTTGACTGCCTTCTCAGATTCAGACTGGGGGAGCGATCTGGATGACAGGAGATCCACCATTGATTTTTGTGTCTATCTTAGTGATAATTTAATTTCCTGGTCCTCTCGAAAACAATAAGTGTTAGCTCAGTCGAGTACCGAGCTTTAGCTTATACTGCTGCTGAAGTTGCATGGATAATGTCATTGTTCAAGGAGATCAATTTTTAGCTTGAAGGGTCACCTTTGATTTGGTGTGATAACATTAGAGCTGCAACTTTAGCTAATACTTCTGTTTTTCACTCTCGGACAAAGCACATAGAAATAGATGTGCACTTTGTAAAAGAGAAAGTAGCCCATGGAGACCTCTTAATATGGTACATTCCAACTGAAAAACAAACTACCGACATCTTTACAAAACCTTTACCAACAACATGATTTGTTTATCTCAAGACCAAGCTTGTTGTATGAGACCAGCTACATTTGAGCGGGGGTGACAAAGACACTATTGAAAAAACTTTGTAACATAATTATATATGTGGCATATTTCTCTTTGTTTATGGAATGTTCCCTCAATAAACCTTTATTGTAAATATAATACTGCAGCAACTCTTGTCAGAAGAAGGGGGCCTGCACATTACGATTCCCCAAATGCCTCCTTTATTTTCTTATTAAAAGGTTATCTATTTGAAATTTGGACAAATTAAATCATATTCGTCAATTTTAAACCAAATCAAACTGAATGAGTATAAATTTTTTATCCTGACGTGAAATAATGTATCAATCATATAAATAAACAAACCAAAATTTTTGTTTAAACTTTGGAATGGATTGGCCTGAGCTGCAAAGGTGAGAAGTTGGAACGCCTATTTTGGCATATTCATTTCCATCACTTGCGCCAATTGGCGATAATGAATGCGTGCACAATTATATTAAAAATTGGCATACCTCATAAACATAATATAGAAATTTCATCACACTTTTACTGTTTAGAAAATGATGCAAAGCATAAAAATAGTCTAATCAACAACAAGAAAAACCTTACACCTCAGCATTTTGACAATGGATATGCATATAAGATCAAAAAATAAGTTTTTGACGAAATAAACATGGAAGAATGTTATTAGTATTAAGGTTTCACCACTTCAATGAGCCAATTATTTTTTGATTTACATGAAAATATATATTAACATTAGCAAAGTGCTCTCGATGAAAAAAAATTACAATTGAAGGCATTTGTTTACTTTGCATATTATGCATTATCTTTTTTTATATTATGTTATCTGGTGGCTTGGTTTGTCTAGACTAACCTTATATTTTTGTATTGTGTTTAATAGACTAATTAGTAATTATTTGTATTTAACTTACCAAAGTAATCTAATAAGCAAGAATAACCATTTATGTTCTAATATCTATATATAGTGTGTGTGTGTGTCAAGTTTTAAAAATTGGACTGGACCGGTCGGTTCGACCGAAAATAATATGAATCAGCCAATTGCTCAATTTGGTTTTATTTAATAACCTCTATATAAAAACCGGCCGATTTATCAATAAATCGGTTGAACCGGTAATCTTTGCCCTTTAGTTTTTAGCATCTTCCCATAACATATCAACTTACCTCCATAGCCACGTTTGGTGACTTTGGTTGACTCCTCCATCCCACTGGACCATTTCGTCATAACATTTGACTATTTCTCAGTGAGTACACCCAACCTGAAGATTATGATAGATGTGGAAGAGTTTTGGCCTAGCTCCAAGAATGTTGGGAAGGAGGAGGCAGGGCCAAGCTGAGTTAAACGTAAACGTATGGAAGGCATGTCTGTTAATTGCACTCTATTCCTCCTTCAAAGTAAAAACTTTGTTGTCCCTCTCTACTGGTTGAAGAAAATGCCCATCTCTCTTTTCAACCCTTCTGCAATAGTTGTAGAATTTTTACTTTTCTCCGCCATCTTAAGTCATCTGCCCATAAATCATCTCATCCCACTCAGTTTTTGACTTTTTTTTTTGATACTGGGAGTCTTTACCCATCATCAACTAACCAAAATCGGATTGGAAGTATAATATACTATAGTGGGACTTATGCAACTCACAAATTAATTGCTATGATGTCTAATAACTCTACATAGGCACTAAAGTTGACTTGCTCTTGAGGTTCTAATTTTAAACTTCTTCTTTTTTTTCCTATTATGATGCCTAACTCTCTCACTTTACTTCCCTATATTACTAATTTATAATTGGTACACGTACATTGAATAAAAGCATAATTTACGAGTTTTTATACTGCAGTAAAAATTTTGGAGGTTTTAAAGATGACGAATCCATTGTAATGATTTTTGTATCGTACCGACCAAAAAATGGCACAAAAAAAAGGTTTTAGTATTGGATTTAAATACTAGGCAGTACTGGTCTGTTTTGCCTGACACTAGCTCGTACTGTCGGTATTTGAAATACCAACTAGTACTCAAAATTAAAAAAAACTATGAGCATTTTTGCAAAAAATGAAAATTTTAAAAAACTCACCCCTCCCCCCAAACAAACTTGACTCTCTCTCTTCTTCACCATCATCTATTTTTTATTATTTATAATATAATATTTAAATTCATATATTAAATAATAGTTATATTTTTCTGTAAAGAATAATTAAAATATATGTTAAAATGAAAATTAAGAGTCCTCAATTTTTTTGTATTTCTTTTTAAAATTGTTAATATAAATATAGCAATATTTTATTATTAATAACAATTACATATTAACATAAATATATATATTTTTATTATTGAAAATTAAATATTAAGATAGAAATCATATTTTATTATTGGTAATAATTATTCTTTTTTGATATTTTGATGCAATTATTATTTATTATATGATATAATTATAATATTTTAAATACTTTGTATTGTTCTTAATTTTA
>JAOQMP010000010.1:0-19720 GCA_027563575.1 Erythroxylum pedicellare | reverse complement strand
CCTCGTTAATCCATAAGTCACTTGTTTTGCGTGTCTAGACAATTACTTCTCCAGCTGATTTAATTCTCTCATCCCACGTGCCTGCTTTAATTCATTTTGCTCTTGCGTTTGGCTCTCTCTGCGTGACTTCCTTTTTTTTTTTTTGCGTGACTTCCTTTTTTTTTTATTCCTTGTATTTATTAAAAAAAATTTTGAAAGGGGGGGCCATGGCCCCCCTTTCCTATAACGTGGTTCAGTCTCTGGCTCTTAGAATTGGCTATCTTATACATTATAGCTGCGGCCCAAATATGTTTTTTTTCTTAATACTAGAATAATTAATAGAATCATTTAGCAAATTGCAAGAAATATTAAAGTAATTCTTGTATAAATTATGTATTACATATTCATATATATATAAATACTAAAAGAACTCTTACATACTTATATTTGAAAAAAAAATTAAGACTAAAAGAAGAATACATTTAATCAATTAAAAATGAAAATTTAATTTTACTTTTACTTTTGCAAATTTGCAAATTATAATATTTATTTATAAAACTTGTTCTTTTGTGACCATATGATTACAAGGTTGAATAACATAAATAACCTCTTTATAAAAATTATTAAAAAATTGTGTATATTCATGACTCTCCTTTGACTCTTGTAAAATAGAGAGTCTTATATACAAAGTATTTTGACTTTGACATATACTAAAATATAGACTTGAAAATAGACCGCATAAGAGCTAGGACCCAGGTCTAAAATTTTTCGTTTGATCCTAAGTTTACCCAATTAAGTCTAAGACTACAAGTTCAAACTTGAACTTAATCAATTTTAGACAATTTGAAGTTCGTCTACACTCAATTCAAAGTCAATTAAATATATTTTTAAATTATAAAAATTAAAATGATGTTATTTTATTTAAATTTTGTAGATTTCAGACTAGGTTGAACTGGATCGAATTCCTGTTAACTTTAGACAAGGCAAATTTTATCATTTCGATTGATATATTTGTACTTAGTTAAGTAATTGTGTTATTTAAGAATGACAACGAGTCAGCTCATGAGTGACCCCACCAATTTTTTTAAAAACTAAAAGCATAAAATATTTTTTTTATTGAGTTCGGGCTTGGGCTATCCAAGCTAAAGCCTACTTAAGACTCTACTTTTCTAAATAAAATGATGTCATTTTGTTTCTAAAAATTAAACATCGGATTGATTTAAGCCTAAGTTTGGACTCATGAGTCAGTTTATTAAAAATGCCTAAATTTGACTCCATAAGTCAATAATATTATTCTTTTAACTATAACAATACCTAACAATACAAATATTATTAATTGAAAATAAAGAAAAAATTTCAGAGTAAAAAGAGGAATATTCTGAAGAGCTGAATTATAAAAGGTGAGTCCTAAATTAATAAAACAAGTTGAAGAAGAATAAAGAAAAAAATGAAAGAAGTGAGGACATATACTTATTTTATTCTTATCATTCTAAGTAAGATATAGAATAAGAACCAATGATGATGACCACTTTGACTGATCGGTGGTGAGCAACTTGCAAGGTATACCTTCCCCAAAAGCTCTAACAACTCGACTTTCGGCGGGAATGAATTTGTGTGGCTGTTCCATCATATTCATATTATTATTTACGATTTTTTTTTAATATTTTAAAATTTTTACAAATCAAATAATTTATTTTTATTGATGTAATACTATCAACGTTCACTTACTAGTTACTACTACTAATAATAATAAATATGTATTTTAATTTTATTAATTAATAAATTAAAATCTTAAAAAAATTAGTAATTAAAAATTAAGCGTTTTAATTCTGTTATCTGTATATATATATGTGAAGGGAAACAGAACAGACGAAGGCAAATATAGACAAAAGATAGAGGGAAGGAGAGGGAATGAATGAATGAGGTAATTAATTAATTTTCTCTTCTTTAATCATTTTCTTCTCCTCCTTAGTCCTTCCCTTCCATTGCTGTTGTTTTTGTTTTTTGTTAAGGAATAGAGAGAGAAAGAGAGAGAGGAGAAGAGGGAAAGGGAAGTCAGTTGTCCGGTGGTGGCGGTGGCGCTGTTTTTCCGTCCGACGGCCGCTGCTACCCTTTCTTTTATTTCCTTTTAGAAGAAACTTATATTTCTTTTGAATAAGCAATTAAACAACAGTTTCAGAATGAGGAAAATAAAAAAAAAGGTGTCGAGGATTGGAAGTTATGCAATAGCAACGTCAATGACGTATCATCAACCATGCATTACCTGCACAACCTTCAACATCCTCGCTCCTATCTACAAGCGTCTCAAGCACAATTCTCGCGAGAGCGATTACAAAGCCTTTTGGCTCTCCAGAAACCACCGTATTCTGGATTCTCTGTTGCACGAACGCTCTTCCATCATTTGCCTTCAGGTTTCCTCTTCTTTTCCTTTCTTTCATTCTTTCTCTTAAATCATGAACCAACACATGCACGTAAGTATGTATCTCTGTCCACAGGAGTTCTGGGTGGGCAATCAAGAGCTTGTTCACTTGTACGAGAAGCGACTAGGTGACGCTGGCTATGTCTTCTTCCAGCTTGGACGCACCAATAACCGCGGTGACGGTATCTTCTTCTTCGTGTCCTTCCCCATTTTTTCGTTACTTTCTTCTTTTATTTACATTATAATTATACATTATAAATTTTCCTCAATGAAAAACTATTAGCAATTTAAATTTGTTCTGATTTTGGCATTTTGCATATGCTGCCACCGTAACCTCTTCCATTTACGTACAATATTGTTTGTTCCATGCTCAGGTCTGTTGACCGCGGTTCGGAAGGATTATTTCAGAGTTATTAACTACAGAGAATTGCATTTTAATGATTGTGGAGACCGTGTTGCCCAGTTGTTGCATGTTGAATTGGCTGTCCCGATTTCAGAATGTTGGACTAAAGATGCTCGACAAGAGCTTCTGATTGTGAACACACACTTGTTATTTCCTCATGATTCTACTTTGTGTTTGGTTCGATTACATCAGGTAGACTAATTCTTCAATGTCTTCTTCAGTTCATTTGGCAGCAATGCAATTTCGCAATGTCTCCTTACTGCTGTTGACTAACAGGTGTACAAAATCCTACAATATGTGGAATCATACCAGAAAGAAAACAAGCTTAACCCCATGCCTATTCTGCTTTGCGGGTCAGTATGCAATTTATATTCAATCTTCCCATATATGGTACTTTGATGGAGCCACATTCAATTTGTTTCTTTTACCTGCATATTTTGCTCTCTGCAGTGACTGGAATGGAAGCAAAAGGGGACATGTTTACAAATTCCTTAGGTCTCAAGGCTTTGTGTCATCCTATGACACTGCACACCAGTACACTGATGCAGATGCACACAAGGTGCTTTCTACATCTTCTGTTCAACAGCTGTGTTGCTTTTGCCTGAATTTCTCAATGAAGAAGAATATACTTTGCAGATTTTTGTCTTGCATTCTTCTGATATTATCCTTTCTTGTGCATAGTGGGTTAGCCATCTCAACCATCGAGGGAATGTATGTGGTGTTGACTTCATATGGCTTCTCAATCCCAATAGGTACTCCAAACTACTAAAAACAAGTTGGAGTGAAGCAATATTTGGCATGTTCAAGGTATGAATCTCACCGACAAGCCTCTCATTCCGAGTAATTTCAGTAAAGGGTTTTGGTAGTATTACATGTCTAGATTAATCTTATACACAATGAGTTATAAAGTTGCGGATTTTCACTTCTTTGAAGAGTTGTTGTTGTTTTGGCATCTCACTATATGCTAAAAAATGACTACTGAACATTAATTTATTTCTTTTTCATGGTAAAAGAGCATTGACTTGCCTTTTGTTTTGGTGATAAATCTGGTCATTGTGAAATCTGTTTGACTTATAAGGACAATATGGAAGAGGCCACTTTAAAATTACTACACTAGTTTTTTCTGGAGTTATCTGTATGAATCCTTTTCTAATATGTAACCTCTAGGATGCTAGCTGTTTTGCATAATGCATACTCTTGACCGCCAAAGCAGTTTAGGAGTCTATAGATTGTGTATTATGTTTCACTTGGTTAACTCTGTTTAATTTTGTGGAACACTGATTGCTGTTATTGTTGGTATTAAAAAAAAGTTATTGAATTCAATCTCTGATGATGTAGTTGATTGATTTTTCAGGACCTACTTCGGAGAGCATCATTGACAGAAGATCAAGCTTTTGCTTTTCTGAAGGTTGATGATGATGGTGATTGCATTTCCTACTTGGGTTTTTGTGAAGCACTTCGACAGGTATCCCGCATATTTGAGGCCTTGGCATCATCTTTTTAATTCTGGTTACTAAATAGTATGAGATTTTTCATCCTTTGAGAACCCAAACCGAGTAAAATCTGAATTTGCAGCTTAATTTGACTGGTCATCGACATGGCCTCAGTGTTCAAGAGATAAATGACTTATGGATCCAAGCAGACATTGATGGAAATGGTGTGATTGATTATAAGGAGTTTCAGGTAATAAATTTTTGTCCAATGTGAAATTCTTTGACATAAAGCCATCTTGACACGGATTTTCAAATTAAGCCATAGACACAGAGGCGTCCGTTTTTTCAATTTCTGTTCATGTTTTGTAACCTTAAAATGCTTCATTTTTTTTATTTGGTGATGGTGATAATGGGAATGCAGCAGCGAATTTGGAGTCCTATGTGGTCAGAGCAACAAGATGAAATGAAAAACGATGTGCAAGACAATTCTCTTAAAAATGTACAAGTGCAAACCATTGGATTTAGCGTAGAAAACGCTGTGCTTTTTCCTCCTGAAGTAGAGAAAGGAAGGTGGCCTGAAGATTATTATCTTTCCGATCATGCCCGTCTCACGGTGGTGTTCTCGCCAATAAGAATGCCATGCTCACCATCATCAACATCCTGATACATGCCAAAGAGAGAGCTGGTGTTTGATTTAAAGTAGAGGATCACAAGGATGAACAAAAGAGAAATATGAGGTCAATAGACTGCGCCTGTTTCTGGTCCTGCATCGATCTTGCTTCCATGGCTGGTCAGTTGATAGATTGGACAAGCTATTCACATTAACTTGTGCTTTACTCTGTCAGAGTGACATGGAACAAGGAGGAGGGTTCAAGGAGAAGCAAGAAAGAAAGACGAAGAGCAGAAGGTTGAACAGAGGAAGAAGAAAGAAGCTTATGAGGTAGACAATAAGCTGCAGAGCAGAAACCTGCACAGCAACGAGCTTCTTTCGTTTTTGTTTTTTGTGGTCTTAACCGACGAATGAGGCCTGGCCTGGCCTTCTTTTGTGTATTTGAAGAGAAGAAGACCAAATAAGTAAAGAAAAAGACAATGTAAATCTGCAAATAGAGATTAGTCACAAAAATGCCAAGTGTACATAGTACAAACACGCAAAAAATATTTAGGAATGTATTTTTGCACTTTTTCTAATGAGTCATTCCACAAACTGTTTATTTATGTATGTTAGTATGAAAATCCCGATTTTCTTTTTCTTTTTTCATGAATTATATATAGGGATGCAATGGGTCGTGTAGATGTGGGCTTGTCTCTAGCCCAATTCAAACAATGTTCATTTGCTGGTTAATTAAATTAATACTTGAATTTAATATAAAATTTTATTGATTTTAGTTTATTATATATATATATGTAAAATAAAAATAAGTCACCACGAATTAAATTAACTTTTAATTTGGTTTAGTCTGATATTTATCATATTTGCTTTTGACTTGGTTTAGTTCAATATTAATTTGAATCGAAGCTATATCGATATTATTTTAGTGATGAAATGTTAGACCTTTCGGACTAATTCTTATGTTCAAGTTCACTCCCAAACCCGAGCTTAATTTTAATTTTGTTGGATTGGAATCGGACCAGTGAATATTATGTACGGTTAATGGGATCTGTAGGTAACGTGTGGGATTATGATTGGGTAGACAACACACAGAATGAACGTCACCTTCTTGGGAGAAAGCGCGTGGTCGGAAGATACTATGTAGCTTCATAGGTTGTGAGCTGTGACCGCTACTTTCTTCGCCCAAATTCATCTTCCTCTCTTAGATGCTGAGAGTCGAGTTAGTACACATACTTACGTATATGAATGGCTGAGATATCGTTGAATTCGTTTCCTTTGGGATTCAGATTCAAACCTACGGATGAAGAATTGGTAGATTTCTACTTAAGATCGAAGATCAATGGGGAGCATGAAGCAGTTGAGGTTATCCGCGAAATTGATGTCTGTAAATGGGAGCCTTGGGACTTACCTGGTTCGTTCGTTCATTTTCCTTTTTTCTTTCAGTAATTATAACAATCAAATAATGATATCTAACTATGTGTGTGGTTTTGGATTGGATTGGATTCAGATTTTTCCATCGTAAAATCGAATGATCTGGAATGGTTCTTCTTCTGTCCAGTAGATCGCAAGTATCCCAACGGCCATAGACTGAATAGGGCTACCGAAGGCGGTTACTGGAAGGCCACTGGGAAAGACCGTAAA
Source organism: Erythroxylum pedicellare (assembly GCA_027563575.1). Taxonomy (NCBI): domain Eukaryota; kingdom Viridiplantae; phylum Streptophyta; class Magnoliopsida; order Malpighiales; family Erythroxylaceae; genus Erythroxylum; species Erythroxylum pedicellare. The sequence continues at coordinate 13,235 of JAOQMP010000010.1, read as the reverse complement.
GTGTTGAAGTCAAAACTCGTTATCGGTCACAAGAAGACTCTCGTCTTCTACACAGGTCGAGCTCCTAAGGGCCACCGCACCCATTGGGTTATGCATGAGTACCGTCCTACACTAGATGAACTTGATGGAACTAAACCCGGTCAGGTACGTACTGTATATCTTTTTCTCTTGTCCATTGTTGTATGAAGCTTTATTTTTGGTTGAATAGCACATGCCCCGTCGTTCCTTGCACTGAAACATCATCCCCAAGGATGGATCAATTGTTAGTTTCCTGCTTTCTTATTGTTGCAGACTCCCTATGTGCTATGTCGTCTATTTAGGAAACAAGATGAAAGCACACAAGTCGTTATTTCTGAAGAAGAAACTGAACATACCGTTTCGCCACCTATCACCGTCCAGTCGTCTCCAGACGTTACGCAATCTGAACTTGCACAGGGTCAAGAATCTCCAGTAAACATAGTAGTTTCTGACATTCCGCTTCCTGTTCAATACCAGTCCAAATGCTGCAATTCTTCTGACGGCGGACTCCAATTTTCAGATTTAGCAACATTTGAGGTGAAGATCTATTTTTTTGTATAATCATCTTCGGTGAGTTGGATTGCAATCTATTGACTTTTCCTGCTTTTACTTGATGCTCTAGCAGGATCAACAATTGGAAGAAGTCCTTAAGTGGTTCAGTGACTCACCTCCAGAATCTCTAGATGAAAAGCTTTTTCCCCCAGTACACTCACAGTTGCAAACAATGATGCAATCTTCTTACTCTTATGATCCCATCAGCAATTTAAGGACCAGTGAAGAAGTTGATGTGCAGTGTAGTCACAACCTTGAAGAACCAGATACTTTTGTCTCTGAATTTGTGGAATCCCTTCTTAACCAGTCTGATGATTACTTGTGTGTGGAGTCCAGTGTTGGAAAGAATCCAGCGATTCAAAGCGAGCTTGTGGAGAAAATGATCTCTCATGATGAAACCCATACTTCCAGTCAACGGGATGCTAAATTTGCCCAAGTCGCTGTAAGTTTAAACCACAAACTACTTATTGCATATTCATAGTTTTGCAACCCTTTTCGTACTTGAATGTGTTTTAAATTTTGAAAATACATTGAACTAGAACTGTTGCCTAATTGTGAACAAGTCTCAAGATTCTATTGTTCCGGAAGTTAACATTTCTCAAAGCATACTGTTCTCTTGGAAACAACTCAGGTAACTTATGGAACACCAACATGGGACTCTAATTTCTGTCAAGAACAAAGAAATGCTGATTCATTAAAGGAGTCATGTGATCCTCAAAGAGCTGCTCAGATTTCTGCAACAAATCAGTTATTAACTAACCAGATGAATGAAACTGACTCCGGAGAATTTGTAACTACGGGAATCAGAATTAGGGCTCGCAATCCTCAAGATCAACGGAGGACCGTCAATGCTGAGAGACAGGGTAATGCATCGAGAAGAATACACCTGCAGTGTAACTTCCATATCAACCCCGGTAGATTTGGCAAAAATTCTTCTGATGGGACCTTCAGCTCTGGAAATTGTGGATTGGACCTTAATAAAACCAAGGTAAGAAGCTCGTAACTCAAGGAGTACAGAAGGCTTGAGCTGATTTTTTGTCTTTGAGTTTTGAACACATTTTAATTCTGTATGTGCAGGAGGTTAAAGAGATTGAAAGTGATCCTCGCAGTGTTACCAATGCAATGTATGAAAATCATGAGCCATCTATTTTTGAGACTGGCCGAAGCAATAAATTTTCTCACGAATTGGGGCATCACACTGTACGAAACATGAGAACGCAGACCGGGGCCTTAAAGCTCACTAGATTCCCATCCGTGTTCTCAAAGGCCTGTCCTGCTCATGATCCTGTTTGGTCAGTAGTTCTCTTTAGTGTAGTTGCGGTAGTAGTAGTCCTGTTCGTGATTCTAGTAAGCTCACGGAGATGCCTTATTTTGGAAATTGCATAGGGGCTGTAGGTATAAGGTAAGGTAACTAGAACTGAATAAAGGCTATTTGTATAGGGTTGTTGTAGAATGATGAATAGTCTTTGTTTACATTTCAGGCAAATATGAATTATAACTACAATGCCTTGAGAATGAATCGTGAATTATATATATAGATAAATGTGTATGTTTCAGTTCATTGGTTTGTACATAAACAAGGCGTTTGTTGTTGTCTGAATCGCAAAAATCTTGAAATCATCAATTTTTCCATGTAAAATTTTGATGCCAAGTTTTTGAACGCATTATCTAGATGAAATCAAGCTTAAGTCCCTGATTTTTAGCTGATTATTTCCCATATGAATTATTTATTCTAATAAAATAATTGGGAAGTAAATATTTTGCAAGTCTAATATTTTATATTACTTATAATAAAATTTAATATTTTACAAGTCTAATATTTTATATTACTTATAATAAAATTAAATATTTTACAAGTTTAAAATAGAATTTACTGTTTATAAATATACGCGTGTGTGTGTGTGAAGCGGGCGCGTGAAGAATTATCATAATAACTTATAATATAATAACTTTTTTAAAAATATAAAATAGTGATACTTTAATTTTTATAGCAATAATTCATTATAAAAAGAACATAAAGTTACTTACTTCATGATTTAAGTATAATATAAATTTTAATTATGATGTACATATATTTTTTATTTTACTGATATAAAATAGAGTTTTTCACCAGCATATTGATAAATTTCAATTTATTATATATTTAATTATGCTCCAAATTTATAAATTTATTCATTTAAGAAATATTTTATCTTAATTTTATAGTTTGTTTATTTAGAATGATCAAAACATACAAGTAAATTCATATTGTATATTGATTTTATAAATGAATTTTGGATATTTATTTTATAAATGCATTTATATAATAAAATTTACACCATGTCTTAATTTTTGAAACTCATTTTTAAAAAAGTAATATTTTGGTTTAATAAATATTTATTTTACAAATATAATACCTTAATTTTATAAATATATTTATTTAGAGTCTATAGATCGTGATTTTATACATTTATTTAAAGAGATCAGTTAGAATTTATCCTAATTTTTATAAATATTAGTTTAGTAATAAGTAAAAAGTATAAACATTTTCATTGGTTATAATTATATAGATTACTTGGTGATGATTGGTCTGCTGCTGTAGATCACACGATGACTCGGTTGCTGCTGCTGCTCGGCACTTTGACTTGCCTGCTTCATCTCTTGCACTTCGGCTTTGACGCTACTGTGGAAGCCACTTCTCATCAAACCTATGCTCAACAACTTTTGAGCTTAGCCCAGCGAGACACGGAATGGTTAGTGTCCGTTAGGAGACAAATCCATGAGAACCCCGAACTCAGATTCCAAGAATACAACACCAGTGCTCTTATTCGCTCTCAACTCGACACACTCGGCATTTTTTACTCATACCCACTTGCTCAAACTGGCATCGTCGCTCAAATTGGCTCTGGTTCTCCCCCTGTGATTGCCCTTCGGGCCGACATGGACGCTCTTCCCTTGCAAGTACACATTTTTTCATTTAACTCGAGAGATTTTATATCTTTTTAATGCTCTGTAATTTGGTTTTTATATGTAATTAAGTAGGAGCTTGCTGAGTGGGAGCACAAGAGCAAAATTGATGGCAAAATGCATGCCTGTGGACACGATGCTCATACTACTATGCTTCTAGGTGCTGCTAAGTTGCTTAATGAGCGTAAACACTTGTTTAAGGTCTGCTTCCTATTTCCTATTTATATGTCCTTTTGCTTGATTAGTCTCTGGTCGAAGTTGAGGCCATTCGTTTGCTATTGGTGATGCAATTGGCTGGACCATCTTTCCTTCTGAAATGAATATAACTTGCTTCACTGTCTGATGCACGACAATTTACTTGTGGTCCCTTTGGTAGGATTAATGCGAACTGAATAATCTGTTTTTTAGTTCAATCTTGCTGTCTTCCTTGTCAAAATATTCGTTTATTCCTTTCAGATCATTCTCTTTTGCTCTGATAACTTCGGATAAATGTAACATGAAAGTTTTATGCAGCCTGACTAAAGACATGTCCTTTCTGGTATTTGGTTTTGAAGGGTACTGTGAGGCATCTTTTCCAACCAGCTGAGGAGGGTGGTGCTGGGGCTCTACATATGATACAAGAAGGTGCCCTTGGTGATGCTGAAGCGATATTTGGAATGCACATTGATTCTGAACTGCAGACTGGACGAATAGCCTCCCTTTCAGGGCCAGTGTTAGCTGCCGTATCCTTTTTCAAAGCTAAAATAGAAGGCAAAGGTGGCCACGCCGCAATGCCACATAAAAATTTGGATCCGATAGTTGCTACATCTGCTGCAATCGTGGCTTTACAACAGCTTATCTCAAGAGAAGTTGATCCCCTTCAGAGTCAAGTATGCATTGTGACCTTACTGTTTCAATGGCTTTTGTCTCAATACATGATAAGCTTCTTCATACATTACTGTCTTGTAAGCTATCTCTTCCAAGATCAACATTACTGTTGAATTGCTGCCTAATTCTCCGAATTTATAGAACATGTGGCAGTCGTTTATATATTTTGGAGGTTTAATCACCAATGTTACTAGCTTGTGAAGTTGTACTGTTAACAATCCTTAGACATCCTGTAGTTGTTTATACAAGAAACATAAAAACAACCATTTTGTCTTGATACTGACACTTCGTTTTTGGTATTAAGGTTCTATCTGTTACATATGTGAGAGGTGGGAATGCTTTGAACGTAATTCCACCATTTGTTGAGTTTGGAGGCACGTTGAGGAGTCTTACATCTGAGGGCTTACATCAACTCCAGCTTAGGGCAAAAGAGGTGAAAAAGATCAACTGAATAATTCCTTTTTTTAAATCGAATCCTGCCATTCATTACTTATTTCATATGTCATTCTCTCATACCAAATTCTACCAATGTAGGGATATTATTCTGATGGTGAAACCATTTACAAAATAAGAGTTATATTTGCTTCTTTCACTAGCTGCTTGCATGACAGTAATAGAACTTGAGTGCATGAAGTGTGGAATGGAGGTTGAAGCTTAGTTATTTCGTTTTTCACGATTTCAATTTTGTTTTTATAATATTTAGGAGCTGATCTCACAAAATTTTAAGTTGTTAAGTTTAATTTGGATATCTTCATTGAACCATAAAGTGAATGAAGTAGTTCATGCTTGACTGACTATGCTGATGTGAGCTTTGTGTAGGTTATTGAAGGAATGGCAGGTGTACACAGATGTACTGGATACATTGATATTGTGGATAAAGATTACCCTCCATACCCTGCTACTATAAATGATGACAATCTACATTTATATGTTCAAAGAGTTGGTAAACTTCTTCTGGGTCCTGAGAATGTAAGAACTGGTAAGAAAGTAATGGCAGGTGAGGACTTTGCCTTCTATCAAGAACATGTTCCAGGAGTGATGCTCAGCATTGGGATTAGAAACGAGAAGATTGGATCAGTTCATTCGCCGCACTCACCTTACTTCTTCCTTGACGAAGATGCTCTTCCGATTGGGGCAGCATTCTTCACTGCACTGGCAGAGAATTATATAAATGAGAATCAGCAATCTGTTGAGCAGTAAACTGAAATACTGTGTTAGATGACTTAAACTTTGTCCAATTTCAGTGCATTTAGACATGGTTTAGTACTGGAAAAAGATGATCTATGTTTGTCTTGTTCCAAAAGCTCTTTTTGATAGACAAGGTTGCTAGTATCACTATTTATTTTTAATATAGTAGGTAAAAAAACGTTCTTTATTGTTTAAACAATTTAAATTTTTTATAGTTTTTAAACTTTTTGAAAAAAATTATAATCTTTTTATTTTCAGAAAAATTCTTTTCTAGATATTTGCTAAAAAATAATGATGAAATATGTTCAAGTTTATGTGTATTAATTAAATGTCATTTATATAATGTTATGTTTGCCTTAATTTTGTATGTTAGCCTTCATCCCATGTTGTTTGTGGAAATAGACTTTAAGTCTTTGGTCTCTTATATATATGGTCTTTGTCCCATATTGGCTAGATAACATAAGCCTTTTGTCTTTAACTCCTATATAAGGAGTCTATTGGTGGCTTTTAGAAGATAAGTTACTACTTGGTGGAGGCTAATAATGCAAGTGTTTAGCCACCCTATTTGTAAAAGAGCTTTTGTACTCTTCTTTTATAGTGAAGATTTTTTTGACTTGCCGCTTGAGGTTTTTCGCTGTGTTGGGTTTTTTCTTGTAAGTTTTTGAGTCCCTTTTACTTTGTGCTTGCATTTAAAATTATTGCTTTCGTTGGGTGTTATTTGGTGTTGTTTTCTATTTGCTTTCTTTGACAATATAAGAAATGATGACATCAGTATCGACAAAGTTAGATATTCCATCACTCACATATAGCACAAAGTTTTCTATGTGGCAAATTAAGTTGAAAGCAATCCTTATTAGTCTTGATTTAGATGAGGCACTACTTGAAGTGGAAAAGATGTTTAGTTCAGAGTTAGAGAAGGAGAGGAAGAATTTGAAGGCACTCTGCTCAAATTCAGCTGTACTTATTGACAGAGATTCTTTAAGAAGTAAGGAGACAACCGTTGCTGGTTTATGATTGAAGCTTGAATCACTTCTCGTGACAAAGAGTCCAGCAAATTGCTTATATGCGAAGTCCAAGTTGTACTCACATAAATTACCAGAAGGTAAGGTTGTTAAATTACTTATTGAAGAATTCAGGGAGATTATCATGATTTAGAAAATCTTGATGTTAAAACCAATGACAAGGATTTGGCTATGCTTTTGTTAGATCATTTGCCACCATCATATAATAGTTTTCGTGACACTATACGTTATGGAAATGATACTATTACCTTGGATGAAGTTTGTTCTAGTTTGTTGGCTAGAGAAAGAATGGACACTTCAAAGCATGAAGAACATGGAGAAGGATTAAATATAAGAGGCAGATTGATTGAAAGGAACAATGAAAGAAGTTCACAAGCGAGGTCCAAGTCAAAATATCGAAATCTTTGCCGTAACTATTGTAAGAAGCAAGGTCATATTAAGGATGATTGTCTCAAATTGAAGAAAAAGAATCAGAAATAAAACAATAGAGGCAAAAACAAACAGAAATCGTCAGATGAAGCTAGTGTTGCCACCCATGAAGATGACTTTCGTCTAGTGGCTGGTGCCACAAAGAAGAGTGCAGAAGTTCATGTGGTAGCTCATGTTGATAATGACCGAAGTCGTGAATGGACCATAGATTCAGCTTGCTCATTCCATTTGACTCCTGACAAGGATTGGTTTCACACTTATGAACTACTCGATCAAGGATTAGTAATGATGGGGAATGACTACACTTATAGGATTGTGGGCATAGGAAGTATAAAAGTTCGGATGCAAGATGGGATAGTGAGAATATTATCATATGTAAGGCATGTCCTTGATATAAAGAGAAATTTGATCTCTCTATGCACCTTAGAAGACAATGGCTGTGAGTTTGTCAGAAGGAATGGTTCGTTGAATATCATCGGAGGATCACTAGTAATCATAAAGAACTATCGGAAAGGGAAACTCTACATTTTCAATGGCAAGACCGTTGAAAGCCAGTTTGCAGTTGTTGAATCATCTATGTCTGATGAAGAAGTAATAAAAATATGGCACATAAGGTTAGGCTATATGAGCGAGAGAGGTCTTTTCAAATTGAGCAAGCAAGGACTACTTGGAGACCAAAAGGTTAGTAAACTAGGTTTTTGCGAACATTGCTTATTTGGTAAACAAAAGAAAATTTCTTTTGTTACTCTTGTAAAACACAATACTAAAGGAACTCTTGATTATATCCATGCTGATGTTTGGGGTTCGTCTTGTGAGGCATCTCTTCGTGGTGCTCGTTATATGGTGACTTTCATTGATGATTTTTCAAAAAAAGTTTGGGCATATTTCTTAAAACATAAAAGTGAAGCCTTTACTACTTTCAAAGAATCGAAGACCATGATTGAGAAACAAATCGGGAAGCAAGTGAAACGGTTAAGAACAGATAATGACTTGGAATTTTGTTCAGGAGGGTTCAATCAGTATTGTAAAGATTAGGGAATTGTGCGTCATTTGATCGTTTCAAGTACCCTACAACAAAATGATGAGGCTGAACGGATGACCAAAACCTTATTAGAAAAGGCAATGTGCATGCTTTCGAACTCTAGATTGGGAAAAAGTTTTTGGGCAGAGGCAGTCTCAACAGCTTGTGTTCTATTGAACATATCTCCTCATACATTTATCGGTTTAAAGACACCTGAAGAAGTTTGGCCAGGTAAACCAAAAAATTATGGTGTCATTAAAGCATTCAAATGTCCAGCTTATGCACATGTAAGAAAAGGGAAGTTAGAACCCAGATCAATCAAGCGTGTCTTTCTTGGATACACTCCAGGAGTTAAAAGGGTATAGATTATGGAATCCATAAACTTCCAAAGTTTTCACATCCAGAAATGTTGTGTTTGATGAGGCATCTGTGCTACATCAAAATGAGGAGTTGACTATTCCCAATGTTGTTGACAATAACATTGAGAAGAATGAGATTGGAAGTAAGGTGAAGCTCTAAATACATTATAAAAGCCATGATCAGGATGTTAAAGATATTCAAGTTGAGGTGGAGCGATAAGCTAATATGAATAATGTTCAACCATCTCGTTCTATTGCTATTGATCATCCTCGTCGTTTCAATCAAGGTGTACCTCGACAGAAGTTGATTGAGGAAGCAAACTTTGTTAGGTTTGCTTTTGCAGCTGCTGAGGAGACATAGAGTTGCATTGAATTAGTTAGTTATAAGGATGCAACTACCTGTCCAAATTCTAATAAATGGGTTGTGGCTATGCAGGAAGAAATGTAATTACTTCAAAAGAATGACATTTAGATTCTAACAAAATTACGAAAAGGTAAAAGAGCAATCAAGTAAATGGGTGCTTAACAAAAAGGACGAAATTTTCGAAATTGAAGAACTGATGTATAAAGCTAGACTTGTTGCTAAAGGATTTAGTCAGGTACCGGGAGTTGTTTATTCACTCATTGTGAAACATAGTTTCATTTGACTTTTTCTTGGCTTTATTTCATCTAATGACCTTGAATTAGAGCAACTAGATGTTAAAACAACATTCTTGCATAGTGATTTAGAAGAAAAATGTACATCTGCAACTCGAAGATTTTCAAGTTAAGGGCAAGGAGGACTATGTTTGTAAACTCTAGAAGTTGTTGTATGGTCTCAAGCAATCACCTCGACAGTTGTATAAAACTTTTGATATGTTTATTTTAAATGTTGGTTTCAGCAGAAGCAATTATGACTCTTGTGTTTACACGAGATCAGTTGACGATGGTTCCTTCATGTATTTACTACTTTATATGGATGACATGCTCATCGCAGCTAGGAACAAATTAGAAATTGCCAATATTAAGGCACAATTAAGTGCAGAATTTAAAATGAAGGATTTAGGTGCAAAAAATTGCATCTTAAGTATGGAGATCAGGCGTACTAAGAAGCTTTATCTTTCTCAGGAGGGTTATGTACACAAAGTTCTTAAGAGGTTTGGTATGTGTAAAGCCAAACCAGTTACTACACCTCTTGTTGCACACTTCAAGTTGTTGTCACAACGATGTCCAACATCAGATGGAGAAATTGAGAAAATGAAGAAGATAACGTATGCTAGTGTTATTGGGAGCATTACGTACGCGATGGCTTGCATATGCCCTGACTTAGCACACGCCGTTAGCATGGTGAATCATTACATGGCTAATCCAGGGAAGGAGCGTTGACAAGCAGTGAAGTGGATGTAACCAATCTAACTATAAAATTTCCAAACTCAAGACAAGTTGTAGGCGTACCTTTATAAATTGTATATCATTAATAGTAAAATAATAAACCTCCTATAAGGTGCATAATAGTTATTTATTGTACATTAGATTTCATACTATCCATTTTTTAAATAATATTTGACTACATTACGTTATGAACCTTCCATCTATCTTAAACAACTTTTTATTATATTACATTACATTCTATTATAAATTGTTTAATTTCGTTTCATTAATTAACTTCCAACCAAATGGATTTTGAAGATTAATTGATTAATTAATTAATAACTTTCGGTTAAATTATATATATACATATATAGACAGGAAAGTTAGAAAATGAAAAAGAAAGGAACATGTGGTACAGGATGATTGATTGATTGAGTTGTTAACTTTATTAGATGACTGAACAATGATCCGCCTTATTTATACCGAAAGAATCTATTAAAATTAGAAACTCTTTATCTTGTCCGATAACAAGTTAGAGCTACGTTCCGTCAATCTTTTTACATGGAGTGTGTTAGATAAATATTTAGTGGTGATAATTTAATCTTATCAAAAATTCATTCAATTTAAAATTATTTTATTATTAAAGATTGGTTCAAATTTTAACTTAAATTTATTTTTTAAATAATATTTTTTTAGTTTTTAACTAAATTAAAATATTATCGTGGGAATTGAAACTAAAATAAGGTCACCCAGGTCACCTTTTAGAAAGGTAGAGTCGGATTGGGCCCAAATTTAGAAAAATTGACAGGTTCACAGCCTATCGAGTTGGGCTTTGATTACAGTAGAGTCTTAAATATACTAGAAGACACTGGTCGTCTTCTTGTTCAAACGAAAGAAAGATCTAGATCCATCTCGGAGAGAGAAAAAAGATCGCCGGCCCACAAACCGATTTTTACAATCCAACCGTAATTAGCTCGTTCGCGTTAAGGGTATGTAGGTAATTGTACACAGTAGTAACCACTTACTTTTTAAAATAAAAAATGAAAACAAAACCTTTTTACGATTTTAAAAGGCGTCTAGGTTTTGAATTGTCATTTTGACTTCCGCGCCCTATTCTTTCACTACTCTTAAGTAACTTAACTTAAGGGAGAGAGGACGCAGAAGATAGAGGTTGAGAATCGGATACGTAAGCAGGTAGCTTCTAGATCTAGAGTTCGAAAACAAGATGAGATCATGTGAATAACTTAGTTACTAACAGTTTTTTTATTATTTATTCAGGATCTGGAATGAAATGGAGGAACCCTCTGTTCGCGGCTAATCAAGTGACGGGAAGTGAAGAACTGAGAATCAGATATGACTGATGTAAGTATTCTGATTCTTTTTCGTTTCTATCTTTCATCTCCAGATCAAGCGACACATTGCTGATGTTTACCTGTTGCTGATGTTTTCTCTACTGTTAATATTGAACTAGGGCGCTGCGATCTAGAAAATTGTTTGTTTGTTTATATATGACGTAAAGTTATTGTTATTGAAGAATTTTGACATCGTTCATTTATTCACATATGCTACGAACAAAGTATCAATAGTTTTCGTGAAAAACGAGAGCGTTTAAAATTTTAAGTACGGTGAAAAGGACTTATATATCACGGATAAGCTAAAATAACAGAGATTTGTTTATATTGTTGACTGATCTTCTAAAACGTGTTGTTTGATGTGGTTTTTTTTTACGTAATCTGATGATTTTTCTCTTTGAAACTACAAAGCTCGTCATGTTCTAGATTGCTTCTTTACAACTTATAGCCTATGCTATAACAGACTGGTGAACAGAAAACAATGCTATTGTTAGAAATTTGTAGTGACCTTTCTGCATATCTCCCTATGTTTTCCTTGGAAAGTCAATTCTTATCTAGCGTCACACCAGTAAAACCACTCCAAGTATATAGTATTAGAATTTTTAAAATGGGTAAAATATAGAGTTCGTTAAAAAGAATTGGACTTGGTGTCATTAAATTGTTGATCTTTATTACTTATAAATTTTTTAATATTTTAATATTAAAATATCTCATATTTAGTTAATATGAAATATTCTAATACTTTTCCTTAAGTGTAATTCCTTAAGTGTAATTGAGATTAGAAATTTAGTTGTCACTTGAAATAAACGTAGTGGTAATCAAATTGGGCCGCTAAAACTAAACATTTAGATGGAGAAGTGGGAAATTAATAATCTGAATCAAACTTGATCTTATACTATATTAGAATTTTTAATACGGGTAAAATATATAATCTATTAACAAGAATTAGGCTTGGTCAATTATTTCTAAAATGACTAAAACTTTCTAAAATGACTAGTTCACAGTTAAATCCCTTTAATGTTTTCGTGTTTATTTAATATAGATACTATCATACTAACATATAGTACGGAAGCATTACTCCAACTCTCTTTCGATTAACTCTGCTCCCGCATTTCTTCTTCACCTAGTGCTAAAATCTGACCTCCAGCTGAAAAGAACGCGAGATTTGGCCTGAAGCTGTGGAAAAGCTATAGTTAGACCTGATAAAAATAAACAAGATATTATAATGTAGTACGTGATGTGTTGTTAACTTCTTTCTTTTTGAAGGTATCTCGGTAGCATTTTTCTTCTCCCTCAAATCCTGTGGCCCGTGGATGAGTTGGGATAGGGTAGGGACAGTGTACACGGGACACAGGATCACGTCCCTTTTTCTTTAGACTAGTCATTCGCTTTTATACTCTGTTTTTACTGTTGGCAACTGGACTATGCCATCCTTTTTTATTTTTTGAGTGCTCGTTTAATGCACAAATAGGTTAATGCAATATTTCAAGAAATTTTCATTAATTGCATTCAATTAGAAAGCGAAATTGATGTAATTTGGTCATACTCTTTTTTAGAGAAGTGTTTCTCTACGTCTTATCTTTTCATTAACACCAAAATTACTTAATTTTGTTTAGTAATTTAGAAGATATACTTTCATTAACACCAAAATTACTTAATTTTGTTTAGTAATTTAGAAGATATACTTTTAACATTATCGGGTTGTTCACGTTTAATAAGAGTGTACTATGTATAATTTTCATTCAGAAATTCAATATCTTAGAGAAAAAATCAAAATTCGATATCTTGAGACAATTTGTAGGCCCATATCTCTAGTTTATTCCAAATTAAAATTCATCTTATTTGGAATCTTACAGATCAAGATATCATCAACATATTAGAACATGTTTAGTAAAATATCTAGTTTATGTTCTTCTAACTGATACCTTTCTTTTGATTTGATTAATCTTTTTCAAGTTAAAATCAAAAGCTATAAATTTTTATAGAAAGATAGAAGAATGTGTTATAAATCTAATGTTTCAAAAATCAAGTCATTTGGAGGTCGGACAATAAAGTCATGGTCAAAATAGTGAAACATGTTCGAGCTGGGAGGAGGATCTGCGGGTTGCGATCGCGACTTCCACGATCCTTT
>JAOQMP010000009.1:30967758-30997267 GCA_027563575.1 Erythroxylum pedicellare | reverse complement strand
TGATTTTTGCAATTGAGTGTTAATTCTTTTTAAAAGTTAACAAACTACTATAATTGTAGCTCAAACTGTTAGTGCTTCATGACACACTTGACTTTTAACATGGATGAACACTTGTTAACTCTTTGCAGGCTATGTTTGAATATAAAAGTAAATAACATTGTTCCAACATATCCACATGGCATCTTCATCAACCTCATCAGATGAAAGGTCCAACTTCTTTTCTTTTTTTTTTTAATACAAGGGAAAAGCAAACCTGAAAACTTAACTATCGAGAGTTTTGCGGTACACTGCTCCCTGCATGTCCCTTTGGATGATATCCTGGACTGTCAGTGGAGGCTCCAGGAGAAAATGCAAGCCAAGGCTGGCTTGAATTGCAAGGGCGGCCAGGTGATCGGTGCACTGGTTCCCTTCACGATGCACATGTTGGGTTTTCACCTCCCAGTTGCGTCGAAGTAATCCACGAGTATCTGCCAACAAAAAATTTGGAACATCAATCTCTATACGGAGAGAGGAAAGGATGTTAATGACTTCCAAAGAGTCCACTTATAGCATGACCCGACGATACCCAAGGGACCAAGCCAGGTTGAGGCCCGAATGGACTCCACAAAGCTTAGCCGTTAAGGAAGAGCTGATGCCGATATGTTGAAAGAATCCTCCACACCACTGACTACGCCATCCTCGAATTATACCACCAACGGTGGCGATGCGCGATTCCTGTTTAAACACTCCATCAGTGTTGAGCTTAACCCATTCCACCGGCGGTTTGGTCCAGCCCATGAGACTACCCAACGAGAGTCCCTAGATCAGGAGCATGTAGTTTTTCATTTCCCTCGCCCTGACTATCCACCCTACATACTCCGAAACTGCCCTTGGATCATTTTCCGGCCAAACAAACTCTTCTTCAAAGAGACTTTTGTTACGCCATGTCCAAAGCATCTAACATGCAACTCCAAAGGTAATAGGCCAGTCCCTTTGCTGCAATTGCGAGTGCTTTATGAGATTGGATTTCACCCATGCCTCCTCATTTTGATGGAAAAAGTCCATATCTACTATCTTTGTAGGAAACTTGCTCCAGAAGTTTTGTACTCGCGGACAATCCCGGAGGACATGTAAGGTGGACTCTTCCTAACCACATATATGGCATCGGCTATCTGACGCAATATGTCTCGCCACTCTTTGTTGGTTCGTTAGAAGCTTTTTCTTAGTCATTAACCAAAGGAAAGCTCTGATTCGTTGGGGCCCTGGCCATTTCCAAATTAAGGCCCAGAGATTAGCCTCATTTGTCGGGGTGTGTCCGTCAATTAATTCGTGGGTGGACGCCACTGTGAAGCGCCCATGTGCAGTGCGTCCCCATCACATGATATCTTTCATGGTATTAGCTGTATTTGGGGTTATTTCTGCTATAGCCAAGCAAACTGCTAAAGGAAGGTAATGTTGGAACAATTCCCACTTCCAAGTTCCATCCTCATTTTTCAAGTCCGATACTTTAGCATAAAGGTCACAATCCGGAATTGGAGAGGTCGCTACCGAGAGTAGAGGACCCCAATCTGGCACCCAACTATCTAGCCAGAAGCTTATGTTACGACCATTTCCCATTGTCCAGTGGAGGCCTTGTTGAACATACCGCCAGGTTGCCGAAAGGCCACGCCAAAAGCTCGAAGCTCCGTTCCTTGCAATCTTAGTAGGGATGTGGTACGGGTCCATGCGATATTTAGTCCGTAAGACTCTGACCCATAATGTTGTAGGTTGAGTAATCAGGGCCCAACCTAACTTAGTAAGCAGAGCGTCGTTGGAAGCCCTAATGCGCTTAATGCCTAAGCCTCCCGCCTGTTTGGACTACAAACTGTATCCCGATTAACAAGAGGTATTTTCCGCTACTCTTCGGTGGAACCCCATATAAAATTGCTCATGATTTATTTCAAGTCATCACAGAGGCGTCTAGGTAATCGCACTGTTTGCATCGTGAATACGGGGAGAGCTGAAATAATTGATTGAGTTAACGTGACCCATCCCGCTATTGACAGCTATCTTGCGCGCCACTCTATGAGTTCCCTTTGGGCATTATCAAGGATATGCTGATAAGTGTTACGCATGGTACGCTCATAAAGGTACTCTGAGATATTTTCCTAGATTGTTCGTACGTAATGGGCAGGGCTTGACTGATATGGCGTGCAGTGGCCAGTTGTACGTTCTTGGAGAAGAAGATTTTCGTTTTAACAATGTTCACTTTCTGCCCAAAAGCTTTACAGAATTCCTCCAGAGTTTTATTGATGACTTGCACCTGGGAATCCGACTCATCCGCGAAAAGAATTAGGTCATCTGCCAAGAAAAGATGAGAGAGAGGGGACCTGTAGAACTCAATTTTATTGGTCTTCATCGATCTTGTCCCACTTCTCTAGAGATAAGATGACCTAGTCTCTCCATGCACAGGACAAAAAGATATGGCGATAATGGATCGCCTTGTCCAATCCCTGTAGAGGGGTGAAAAGGATCTGAGACAATGCCTTGCCAAGCTACCTGCATGGTCACCGTCATGACACACTGCATAATGACGCCAATAAGATGTTCCGGGAATCCAATATCCTCTAAAGTGTTTTGAACAAAGTCCCATCGGATTCGATCATAGGCTTTTTCGAAATCCACTTTTATCGCTAAAAATTCGATCCTCCTTGTCTTCCTTCTCGTCGAGTGAATGACTTCTTGAGCGATGATGATATTATTTGTTATTTTGTAGCCTGGGATAAAACTACATTGGTACTCCTTCCCTAGAAAGACCAGATGATTTTTCAACCGGTTAATGGGGACTTTAGAGATAATTTTGTAAATCACGTTGCAAAGATTGATTAGACGAAACTGGATGAAACTAGACGAAGATGGAGTTTTGGGGATAAAGACCAGGAGGGTTTGATTTAAATCCTTTTCTCACCTGTCCTGGCTGAAAGTTGCCTGTATGTACTCTGTCACGGTAGGCCCAACCCTTCCCCATTGCTTCTGAAAAATAGAGTGTTAAAACCATCTACTTCTGGGGCTTTATTTAGGTTTATACCAAAAATCGCATGCTGAATCTTAGTGGGGTGATGGGGCTGTGCTAGTTCTCGGAGCCTGTCCACTGCAATTGGAGGGAAAGCTCCTAATAGCCGAAACTGGTAGGGATTTCTTTCCTCTTGGGTATACAAGTTGGCAAAGTAGTCCCTAGCTAAACGGCTCAGTTGCCCTTGATCTGTGACTACCGTCCCGTGGGAGTCCTTAAGGCTTACTATCGTCGTCGTCTTTCGTTTGGCCAGGGTGAGGGTGTGGTAATATTAAGTATTCTCGTCTCCCTTCAAAATCCAGTCTCACCGGGCTTTCTGGTGCCAATAGATATTTTCTTCACTCAAGACCTACGACAGCTCCCCGCTTAACTGTTCTTCCAAGGCTAATAGGGGATCTAGATTATCATCGGTCATGACTATCTGAATGCCCTATAATCTTGCTAATAGTCTTTTTTTCCAGTGGAATACATTTCCAAAATTGGAACAATTCTAGCTTGTGAGCTGATGGGAAAATTTGGCTATAGACTTACTCAACGTGTCGGCTGCCGGTAACCAATGCTTTGCTATCAACGCTTCGAACCCTGGATGAGTAAGCCAAGTATTTTGAAATCGAAAAATTGGGGGTCGTATGTGGATCAAAGCCGAATGCTGAAGATGGATCCATATGGGCCAATGGTCAGGCCCAAGGAAAGGGAGGTGGTAATTAAGCGCTTGTAGGAAGGTTTGAATCCACTCTGTTGTTCCGAAGACTCGATCCAATCTCTGGACCCATTCTTGGAAGTGTTTGTTCACAATCCTCGTTACTGCGGCTCCACCCCTCTTATCTGCTATCTCCAATTTTGCATTAAAATCACCTCCAACGAGCCAGGGGTTGTGTAAGGTTGTACATAGCCATTCTAAAGCAGGCCAGAGGTGTTGTTGCGAAGAGATTTGTGAGCTGGCATACACAGCAGTAAAATCGAACGAGTACAACGCATATTGGATTGTGGTATGTATAAATTGACGGTGAGCTAACACTATGGAGCTATTAAACTCAGCTTTCCATATCATCCATATCCCACTTGTGAAGCCTTCGGCTTCTACTCGGAAGGATTAGTCAAATTCTAAAGTGCGAATAACCTTTTGCGCCGTGGTACCACTAATCTGGTTTCTAGCAAAACTAGGATACCCGGATTATAGTGCCGTAAGTAATTTCGCAGAATTTCTAGAAATCTGGTTTCCCTGCCTCTTGACAATTCCAAATAAGAATCGACATAACATAAGAAAATTAACTGGAGTCAGTAATTCCCATGGGAGTGTCCTGTAATTCCTCACTCAGATTCGGTAGTGTTTGCACTTCGTGACTTCTACTCGGTGGTATTGCTTCCGGTCTATTTGACATGCCTATTATATCGGGAGGATCTGTATGCGGAACAACACTTAGCTCCCTGTTGTCAGCAGTAACTTCCGGTGTCTCTACCCCTTCCATCAGTGGGAGAGTCTTCTCGGCTTTCATCCCACGGTCTTCCAACACCTGTTGATCACAAATCATCTCCGTATAAGAAGATAGTCTAATTGCAATGTCTTTGTCTTGATTGTGGGGTTGGATTTGGATTTGGGGGATTCTGACCACGGCTTTTTCCAAGAGGGACCTAACCCGAGAGCTTTTGCCTCGGATTGACTGTAGTGGGGCTCCGTGTTGTCCTCTGGCCGCTTCGTACTAATTGATTTGTGCCCAGTAGACTTGAAGATCGACCCAGTAATGGGTTGCTTTCCGTAACCCAGGAATTCAGCTAGTGGAAGTCAGTTCCTTAGGCCCATAAGCTGTTTTGGTCGTGGGTCCTCCATTGTGGTGTCCTCTATGGTCTGCATCAGTTCTTTTCCCGTCAAAACTGAGTATCTGGATCCTACCTGGGGAGAAGACGCTTGGGGTCTGCTTGAGGAGGTCTGACGCTGGATGGGACTAATATTGTGCTTCTGGAGCCGTTGTGTGGGTTACCTTTGTTTACGTTGCACCTATAACCACGACCCATAGTCGTTGGAGGGGGTGGCCGACGGCAGCGTTGCTTCCTTGCCCACCTTCGGCTGACGCTGCGTTCGACAGAGTCCCACTCGTCCTTCCTTCCACTGGCTGTGGGTGTTCCTCATTCTCTCGGGCTCGCTGGGGACACAACGCAGAGGCATGACCAACCTTCCCGCAGGTGTAGCACAGTTGAGGGAGGCCTTCGTACTCCACTTGCAGAACCTCTCCATCTAGCTCCACGTTGGTTTTCAGAGGCAAGTTTAGGTCTATATACACGGCGATGCGGGCATAACTTCCCCGATGTGTTTGCAAGGTCCTTTCATCGATCTTAACTGTATTACGTACTAAGTTGCCCAGCACCTTAAGAATCCCAGGGTGATACCGAGCGATTGGGAGGTCTGGGAATCTGATCCATGTGACCGCCTGGGTAACCATCCCTTGCTTTGGCCGTAAAGATACTCAAGGCTGCACTAGGAGGGTTTGGCCATAGATAAGCCACAGTCCATCAGCCAATGCGTGGAAGAAATCTCTTTCCTCCATGAACCGAACAAGGAAGAAATCTTGCTCCAGGTCGACGATTTTCAGAGGGCCGACTGGATTCCATAAGGTTTTCAGGCAGTGGCTGAGCGCTTGGAAGCCAATCCTCCTACCCAGTAGCTTCACCACGACAGCGTTAATCCACTGGTTATCGAGCTTCTCCTTGAACATTGGTGACAGCTTAATTCCTTCTCCAAGATCGCCGGTGAGCTGCACTATGTCCCCGTCTTCTATCTTGATTGGTGCCTCAGCTGGCCAGGTTTGGTCCTCCACCGTGAATGGTTCTGTCGGAGTGCTGGCTACTGCAGCACTATATGTTAGTAGTGGGCGTGGCTGCGATTCCTCCTCCCTCTTCCTCGTGCGTCCACGCTTCGACTGAGTCCCTTCATGGTCGAGGGTCGCCATGGATGGTCCGAACGTGGTTGTAGGACTAGTCGACAACACTTGTAAAGAAGACGGTCAGTGTGAGCCAAAAGTTGCTTGGGTGAATAGCTGAAAATCGAGTTCGCTACCTTTTCTCTCACCAGATCACTTTTAGTATATTATTTTTCTAAATTTTTTTAATTAACAGGCGAGGTTAACGGAGATGCCATGTTGGTTAGTGGGGCCTACAGTTTTTCATTTGTATTTTAACACGTCCTACAACTGTATCACTTGTCTGCCCCGCCACCAGACACATTCTTGTGTTAGTTTTTAAAGAGAATTTTCTCTTGATTGCAAAAGTTAAGAATTTCTACGTTGACATGCTATTAATTATGAAGTTTTTATGCCTAGAAAGGCACTAATCTTAGTTAAAGCAATGATATGAAGATGGCATACTTTAATTTTCGACAATAATTTGGTGCTGCATACTAGCTATAGTATAGTTGTACATATGAGATCCAACATTGGAAATACTTCAGTTTGCAGAAATGATAATGCTATTACCAGATTTTTTACCAACTTCTGTAAGAACACTAGTCAAAAGATAGAGGTGAAAGAAGTCTACCATTATGAGATTTGCACGAAATGTATTATCACTTAAAACATATGGATAGAGATGCATATTCCAGAGTTGATGTATGCCCAGTGAATCTTAAAAGGGGTAACCTTGTGTTTCTGGCTCATTTTCAGATTCGAACGTTAGGGATGTTGAGATCCCGATTCCAATCACTACCAGGTGCTTTTAATGAGTGCTTGATCCCACCAGAGAAGAGTGAGAAGATCAAGAGAAAAGGACTGAAAGCCACGTTTTCTAAAAAATTTCCTGAGGTTTGCTATTCCGTTGTTAAAAACAATTATAGTCAATGTGAGATGCTTCTTTTTTTTCATTTTGAAGTCAACGAAAAATATTCAGGAGTTTGACGATCTCTTTTGGTCATTTTTAGGTTTCATCCAACAAAGAGAAGGTGGAAGCAAGGTTTGCTCAAATGTGGAACAAAATAATCAGTAGCTTCAGGGAGGAGGATTTGATAAGTAATAGGTATCAGGAGGACGATGCATTGGAAACTTTTAGGTTAACAGACATAGTAGAAGTTACTCTGTTTCACTGATGTCCATCCGTTTTGCAGTGAAATGAACTTGATGCTTGTCCCATACTGGGCTGATAGTGATTTAGACCTCATGCAGTGGCCTCCATTTTTACTTGCTAGCAAGGTCTATTTGCGTTGTGCTGTTTTTTATTCCATTATCAGGTCAACATTACAGTGGTGGATATAATTCACTTTGCATATTGCTCAGATTCCAATAGCTGTAGATATGGCTAAAGATAGCAACGGGAAAGACCGTGAACTGAAAAAGAGATTGGCCTCAGACTCCTATATGCACTGTGCAGTTCGCGAGTGCTATGCTTCATTTAAAAGTATCATCAATTCCTTGGTTTTAGGGGAGCGTGAAAGATTGTAAGTTTGATCGTACAAAAGTATTCGGTTCTATTTGAAACCTATGTTATCTCATGATCTTGTTGTTTTCTTGCCTTCAGGGTTATAAATGATATATTCGTCAAAGTTGATGATTATATACGGCAAGACAACCTGCTTACTGAATTAAATATGAATGCTCTCCCTACCCTCAATGAACAATTTGTGAAGTTGATTGAATATTTGGTATTTTTCTGCAATTAAAACAGAGATAATTTATCAGCTTCCACAATGTTTTACTGCACCTTGAATGAAATGTTCTAATCATTGCAGCTGGAAAATAAAAAGGAAGACAAGGATCAAGTTGTCATTCTTTTGCTTGACATGCTAGAGGTGGTGACTAGAGACATAATGGAAGATGAGCTTCCGAGGTAAATTTATATTGAGAGAATTTCTCAAATATGATATATAGTCTGCTTAATGCATTCTTTATATTCCTTGTGTAGTTTGCTGGATTCAAGCCACGGTGGATCTTATGGAAAGTATGAGGGAATGACCCCACTTGATCAACAGTATCAGTTTTTTGGCTCACTTGGATTTCCAGTGCCATATACAGAAGCTTGGAAGGAAAAAGTAAAGTTGCTGGCAGTTTTTAAGTTAATAAATCTGGTTGTGAAAAAGATTTTTTTTTCTTTTTTTGGTGCTGAGTTCGCTGTCACTTCGGTAAATTGAAGCGCTAGTTATTGGGTGGCTGCTGTCAGCATTTTTCCTATTTCATTTTTTTTTCTCTTGCTTACTATATTTTATCCTTATCTGCGACTACATGAAAGAGCTAAATGTAGTTCACTTTACTATGAATTGGATGTTGATTACAGATTGGGAGGATTCATCTATTGCTCACCGTGAAGGAGTCTGCCATGGATGTGCCATCTAACCTGGAAGCCAGAAGACGTATTTCTTTCTTCTCCAATTCATTGTTCATGGACATGCCTACTGCGCCTAAAGTCCGGAACATGCTTTCTTTCTCGTGAGCTTTCTTCACATTTTTGCTATAGTCATGTCATGATCCATGAGGAGTATATTTTTAACACTTGAAATGAAGTTTCAGTCTCTTGGGTTGAGCTAGAATTTATCTTGTGTCAAGTGTTCAACATGGGGATGCATTTTCATTCCCATTTTATTAATCGCTTACTTAATGTGTTTCTTACTGTAAACATGACTTCTACCTTTCTCCGTAGTGTTCTTACTCCTTACCACTCGGAGGAGGTTCTTTACTCCGTAAATCTCCTGAAACAGCCTAATGAAGATGGAGTTTCAATACTTTTTTACTTGCAAAAGATCTTTCCAGGTTGATTTCTTCTTTTTCGTTGCATCTTCTTCTTCTTCCGTTGTCTTTTTCCATTAATTTCATCTGGGGTTAATAGTCATTTCAGAAATGATATGCAGTTGTTTGTGCTTATAAATGATCAGATGAGTGGATAAATTTCCTTGAAAGGGTTGGATGTGTGAGTGAGGAAGAACTTAGAGCAACTGACTACCTGGAAGAAGAACTCCGCTTATGGGCATCATACAGAGGCCAAACATTGACAAGAACAGGTAACATCTTCTCTCTCTCTCTTCCCTGATGGTTGATGTAAACTTGTGTTCCCTAGACACTACTTAATGGGATCTTTCCTGTTTCCATTATGTTGTTTTCCGTTGATGATATTCATTTTTTATATTGTTCACTTTCTTTCCCATATACAAGTGCGGGGAATGATGTATTACCGTAAAGCTTTGGAGCTTCAGGCCTTTCTTGACATGGCAAAGGATGAAGGTATATATATGGTTCAAGCCTGGTTTTGCAAGTGAAACTTGTCTTTCTTGTATACTTCAGAGCAAATCATCCTACTTACTGTTATTTCTTTCAACAGAATTAATGAAGGGTTACAAGGCTGCTGAATTAGAAAGTCAAGAACAATCAAGGAGTGAAAGATCACTATGGGCACAATGTCAGGCTGCTGCTGATATGAAATTCACATATGTAGTGTCATGTCAGCAGTATGGAATTCACAAACGATCCGGTGATGCCCGTGCAAAGGACATTTTAAGGCTTATGACAACGTGTGTTCATTTTTGGCCTTTTTATTTCTTTATTACGACTCTTTCTGTCTTCTGTTACTCTTGGATTTATTTCCATTCTTCCTTTGTTTCAGGTACCCGTCTCTTCGTGTAGCTTATATTGATGAAGTAGAAGAAACTAGCCAAGACAAATTGAAGAAGATTGAGAAGGTTTATTATTCAGCTCTTGTGAAAGCTGCTCCCCCGACAAAACCTATGGATTCTTCAGAACCAAACTTAGACCAGGTACATACCTTAAAAACGTTGGATCCTGTTCAAGTTTTAATGACGTAACTAACTGGAAAAATAAAAGCCCATGGCAATCTTTCAAAAAGCTAGATCTTGATGATGTGCTATAGAGGTTTTTAGTATATTGCTAGTCCATTGTGCATCAACTAAACTTTTAGAATGTGCAATTGTTTCGAGACTTTCTTCTATTACTTAAACTTGCATTCTTGAGCTGAAATCTCCTTCATTTCTTAACCTATGTAGCACTTGCTGTGTTACTGAAATAAATAGAACTCGGAACTCTGGTAGACTCTGCAATAACAGGAAAAACCATTTGTGTTTCATTCTTTGTGGCAAACTTGATAAGTTCTGTTGCCTCAATATTTTCATTGTTGCAACAAAAAATACAAAGGTGTCCCTCTAGATCAATACTCTAAAAATCTTTTTTTCTTTACTGAAAAGCAACAAAAGCATTGATCGTTTGTTTGACTTGCCAGAATGTCATCATTGGCATTATGCATAAAGATACATGGTGTTTCGACCAACATAATTCTGCATGTGGGTACATGCTTCCTTGAATTATTTGAGGCACTTACTTGTTGCATTTCTTTGTACAGGTTGTTTATCGCATCAAGCTTCCTGGACCTGCAAGATTAGGCGAGGGTAAGCCGGAAAATCAAAACCATGCCATTATTTTCACTCGTGGTGAAGGCTTGCAGACTATAGACATGAATCAGGTATTGTATCTTCTCAAGATGTTATTATACAGAAAACACACAAATCTAAGAGGAACTTATTTGATAAATATCTATGTATAGGATAATTATATGGAAGAGGCCTTCAAAATGAGAAATTTGCTCCAGGAATTTCTTAAAAGGCATGGTGGTGTAAGACTCCCGACAATACTTGGAGTTAGGGAGCATATATTCACTGGCAGGTACCAATGTGTATTGTTGTAGATATTTTTGGAGTCATGTTTAGATCTTCTAATATGCAGTGTGTTCATGTCCTGTGCAGTGTTTCATCGCTTGCATGGTTTATGTCAAATCAGGAGACCAGTTTTGTGACCATTGGCCAAAGATTATTGGCCAACCCTTTGAGGTACAGTTCTATTTCAGTTACTCCCGTAAATTTTCTGTTCATCCTTCTTAGTCATGCTATTATTAATGTTTAAATTCTATATATTTTCTGAAGTTTTAATCTCTTCTTCTTCAGAGTAAGGTTTCACTATGGTCATCCAGATGTCTTTGACAGACTCTTTCATATAACAAGAGGGGGAGTGAGCAAAGCTTCGAAAGTTATCAATTTAAGCGAGGACATATTTGCAGGCATTGTTCACTGTAATTGGTATTTGTATATATGAATATACACCTTTTCCTTTGCTTCATGTTTCCACTGTCATCAGGTTTCAATTCTACACTACGTGAAGGAAGTGTCACTCACCATGAATATATTCAAGTTGGTAAAGGGAGGGATGTTGGCCTTAATCAAATATCTATGTTTGAGGCAAAGATTGCCGATGTGAATGGTTAACAGACATTAAGTCGTGACATATACAGACTTGGACATCGATTTGATTTTTTCCGGATGCTGTCATGTTATTTCACTACAGTTGGCTTCTATTTCAGTACTTTGGTATGTATGAAATATGCTTGTTTACCTTTTATGCCATTCCAATTCCTTATAATAATCATAGGCTCTTGTTGGTCTAGCACAGTTAACTGTATTCACCGTCTATGCTTTTCTTTATGGCCGCCTTTATCTAGTCCTTAGTGGACTTGAAGAAAGATTCAGTACTCAGCGAGCTATTAGAGACAATAAACCCCTACAAGTAGCCCTTGCATCGCAGTCATTTGTGCAAATTGGATTCTTGATGGCCTTGCCTATGATGATGGAAATTGGCCTGGAAAGGGGATTCCGCAATGCATTGAGTGATTTCGTAATAATGCAGTTACAGCTGGCCACTGTGTTCTTTACATTTTCTCTTGGGACCAAGACCCACTATTTCGGAAGGACATTGCTTCATGGGGGTGCAGAATACCGAGGAACTGGTCGTAGTTTTGTGGTGTTTCATGCCAAATTTGCGGATAATTATAGAATGTATTCCCGCAGCCATTTTGTTAAAGGGATTGAGCTGATGATTCTCCTTCTTGTATTCCATATTTTGGGGCACACATATAGAGGAGTTGTTGCTTATGTCTTGATTACTATATCAATATGGTTTATGGTGGGGACATGGCTTTTCGCTCCTTTCTTCTTCAATCCATCAGGGTTTGAGTGGCAGAAGATTTTGGATGACTGGACAGATTGGAATAAGTGGATAAGTAATCGTGGAGGGATAGGCGTATCTGCTGAAAAGAGTTGGGAATCATGGTGGGAAAAGGAGCAAGAACATCTTCATTACTCAGGAAAGCGTGGTATCATAGTGGAGATATTGTTGGCTTTGCGCTTTTTCATCTTTCAATATGGCCTCGTTTATCATCTGAGCATTCTTGATAATACTAGTTTCCTGGTATGACTTGCATATGAGCCGTTCCTTCATAACTTTTATATTTCACTCGGTTGATAGCAATGGGTTTTTAAACAACTGACACTGGGATTACAGGTTTATGGCGTTTCATGGATCGTGATCCTTCTAATCCTACTATTAATGAAGGTGAGTTGAGGAAGTGTTAAAAACTCCAATCTTGTGTTCCAACTCTGTTTTTCCAGGATGAATTGATGCATTTACTTAAAAGGGATTTATGTTAATACGCTGCAATTAGTAGGAAAACTGTGTACGGTATCATTTGCTGAAAAATCTTACCATTTGGGCATGATGTGATGTGAGATGAGATCTAAGGAGCTCGGTTTGACTTTATTACTGTGATAGTGCTGTTAAAACCTTTGTTAGGTTTTGGTCAAGGTTGAAGAATTGTGATTTGCTTTATACAATAAAGTGAACTGCATTCTAAATTTCTATTAATGTTTTGAAGGCTGTGTCCGTTGGAAGGAGAAGGCTGAGTGCGAACTTCCAACTCTTGTTCCGACTGATTAAGGGGCTCATATTTTTGACGTTTGCCACGGTATTCATTTCTTTGGTAGCTTTCCTTCACATGAGCATCCGAGACATTATAGTCTGCATTCTTGCCTTCATGCCCACCGGATGGGGACTGCTGCTGGTTAGTGAATCCTGTTGCTATGTCTGGAATGTGCATCAATTATTTGGCTTGTACTGATGTTTTGTTCTGTTGTGCCAGATTGCACAAGCTATTAAGCCTCTAATTCAACGAGCGGGTATTTGGGGATCGGTCCGTACACTTGCTCGTGGCTATGAAACCGTGATGGGCTTACTTCTATTTACACCAGTTGCATTCTTGGCTTGGTTCCCATTTGTTTCAGAATTCCAAACGCGCATGCTATTCAACCAAGCCTTCAGCAGAGGTCTACAAATTTCCCGTATTCTTGGAGGACAGGGGAAAGACCGTTCGACCAGAAACAAAGAGTAATTTAAAGATCTGTCATTCAATCTGTTATTCTCCTTGTACTTGATCAGATAAGAAATGCTTACCTGACGTGTTGTACATATGAAATGTACCTGATATATGTGGGAAATGAAATCGAAGATGGGTTTGCATTTGGTAGATACTTTTAGTTACACTCGACTTGACTTCTTTGTTAATTACTTGTTCGAAGCTGCTCAGGACTATCTTGTGTTACGGTCCGAGCCTGTGATCGAGTTACCGGACAACGAATCAGAGATTCTTGTTCCAACAAAGGATTTTTACCCTTGTTCTTCCTCCTAGATCTACCTATAATTGGTAATCCAACAAAGCTCGTCGAAAGGGAGCTGCAACCTTGAAACTTGTTGGGAGAGAGTTTCAGATCTATGGGTTTTTAATAAATTCTGCTTGGTTATTATTGCTGAATAACTCCCTGTTTATAGGGAAATCTTCTTACAATAACGAAGAATAAAAAAATTAGGATTCCTAACTAAACAATGATTCATATTCCTTAACAGACTCCTTTGTTTAATAAAACTCCTACTGCCAATTAGAATTTCTAACTAAGCAAGGATTCAAATTCTTTAATAGACTCCCTTTCTTAACAAAACTCAATACTGTCATAAAATAAGCAAGTAACAGAACTGGAAATAACTAAAATTAGACCACCTTGGATTCCCTATTTCACACGGAATTAGTATCTTAGGTAGTAGTTTTTCTATGTCATTCATATGTTTGACCCATGAATGCATCCGTAACATTACTCTCCTCTCTAAAAAGCTTGTCCTCAATCTTAAAAGTCCGAAAATGTCATTTTGAACTCCAAGACATCTTCCCAAGTAGCATTCTCTATCGTACCTCCATTCCACTGTACCAAAATCTCCCAACGGCCTCTATTCAACCAAGTCTATAAAATGGCCATAGGACTGATTACAACTCGACCTTCTTCAAGCGAAGGTAGAGTTGGTGGCTCACCGGTTATCTCACCCTTGAAAGGCTTCAATAATGACATGTGAAAAATATTATGCAGCTTGCAGTCCAAAGGAATCTCTAGTTGGTATGCTACAGTACCAATGCGTTTTTCCAACCAAAAAAGTCCATAGAACTTGGGTGCAAGTTTGTGTAATGTGGCAGGCAAGTGTCTTTTGACAATAAGGGTGTAAACGCAACCACACATAAGTACCAGGAGAGAATGCTACATCACGATGTCCTTTGTCATAGACGGTCTTCATTTGTTGCTGTGCTTGTTGGAGTTTGGGGCGAATTGCAACTAAAGCTTCATCGCGATTAAGAAGTGCTTGATCCACCGCATCTACTCAAGAAGTTCTTGCAACATAGGAGGTCAAACTCAGAGGCTCCCTTCCATATACTACGTGAAATGGAGACGTTTTAAGGGCTATCTGGAAGGACGTGTTGTAACAAAATTCAGCCCAAAGAATCCATTCTACCCACTTCTTAGGTTGGTCTCCAACAAAGCAATGCAAGTACATTTCAATGGTTCTATTAACCACCTCGGTCTGCCCATCAGATTGTGGGTGATATGCAGAGGAGAAGTTAAGATTGGTTCCGCATAAATGAAACAACTCCTTCCAAAAGGTACTTGTAAAAAGGGTATCTCGATCACTAACAATAGATTCAGGAATGCCATGTAGTCGCACAATATTTTCAAGGAATACCCTTGCAACAGTGCAAGCATTGTACGAATGTGCCAATGGAATAAAGTGAGCATATTTAGAGAATCGATCAACTATCACTAATAACACAGTTTTACCCAACGATTTTGGTAACCCGTTAATAAAATCAATTGATATATCTTACCAAACCTGGTGAGCTAATTGTAACGATCGCAGTAAACTGACTGGAATCAAATGTTCGGCTTTATTACATTGGAAAACTAGGCATGCTGTAACGTATTCTTTGATGGTGTTCTTCATGCTAGACTAATAAAAATCCTTGCGAATTCACTGCAATGTCTTCTCAACACCTTTATGAGTGTTATCATGGATTCTTGCTAATATAGCACTGATCAAGGAAGAGGTAGGTAATAGGAAAATGCGATCTCGAAAGAACACCATTCCATCACGTAATGACCAACCCAGTTCTGATGTACCTTGCTCAATCTCAATTTAATTTCCAGTGAAATGGCTGAATCTTGAATCTCTGTTCAAATCTCGTTGAACAAGATAAAATGTGGTTGAGATGTTGGGTACAACAGCTCACAATCTTCTTCACGTCGTGATAAAGAGTCTGCTACAGTATTCAACCGACCAACTTTATATTTCACTTGAAAATTGAATCCCATTAACTTGCTAAGCTAGTGGTGTTGGGGGGGATGTGAACAACCGTTGTTTAAGTAAATACTTGAGACTAAAGTGATATGTTTGAATGATAAAAGAACAATCCCAAAGGTATGGTCCCCAATGTTGGACTGCCTTCACTAATCCGATTAATTCTCGCTCATACGCTGCAAGTTTAAGATGATGGTCTGCTAATTTCTAATTAAAGAAGGCAATGGGATGTCTCTTTTGTTGCAGGACTGCTCCTATTCCTACACCAAACACATCAAATTCAACTACAAACTCTTCCTCAAAATTAGGTAAACTCAGTACTAAGGCAACTATTAAGGCTTTCTTTAGCTCGTCAAAGGAGGCTCGAGCCGCATCATTCCACTGAAAGGCTTGTTTCTTTAACATATTTGTCAAGGGGGCAGTAATTTGACCATAATCCTTAATGAATTTTAGGTAATATCCTGTTAAACCCAAGAATCCACACCAAGCTTTGATAGTTTGAGGTTGAGGCCAATCAGCGACCTCTTGAATTTTACTTGCATTGGTGGAAACACCTCCTACTGATACCACATGGCCTAAATAAGAGACTTGTGGTTCTCCAAACGAGCACTTTGACTTCTTAAGATAGAGATGATGGGCCCTCAATGGTTCAAAGACAATTTGTAGATGCATCAAATGGCTCTCCTAGGAGCTGTTGTACATAAGGATATCTTCAGAAGAAAAAAAACAAGCATAAATTGACGTAAATGGCGTCGAAATACCTATAATTGGTAATCCAACACAGCTCATCGAAGGGAGCTGCAACATTGAAACTCGTTGTGAGAGAGTTTCAGATCTTTGGGTTTTTATTAATTCTGCTTGCTTATTATTATTGAATAACTCCCTGTTTATAGGAAAATCTCCTTACAATAATGAAGAATAAAAGAACTAGGATTCCTAAATAAATAATGATTTAGATTCCTTAATAGACGCCCTTTCTTAATAAAACTTCTACTGCCAACTAGAATTCCTAACTAAGCAAGGATTCAAATTCCTTAATAGACTTCCTTGCCTAATAAAACTCCTACTACTATAAAATAAGGAAGTGACAGAATAGAACTGGAAATAACTAAAATTAGACCATCTAGTATTCTTTATTTCATACATAATCAGTATCTTAGGCATTAGTCTTTCTGCGTCGTTCATATGTTTGACCCACGAATGCGTCCGCAACAGTTTGGCTTCTTCTTCTCTTCTTGACAATTTTGGTTCTGGTGAGAAAATCTCGATATGGTTGCAAAATTGTGAAAGTTTGCATTTCCAAGTAGTTGTATTCTTGCTGTTGCAAATGACTTCTTGTTGTGAATTGCTCCTCTTCTTACTGAGCGATCGTAGTGGTTTATCCCATGGATTCGCAGGTTTAAAATGTGAAGTAGAAGGAATCAATGAATCCTTGGATTTTTCAGGTTGAGGCTTTGGTTTTGCAAATTTCTTGGATTTATTTGAAAGAAGGTGAATGTGCTGTTTGATCAAAGGATAATTCATCTTGAAGACTTTAGTCTACGTTATTCTTAATAAGAGTAAGTAAGGAGACTGGAAAACATGAGTGAAAAAGAGCATTCAAAGTAAGGTTTGGAAATTTCAGATCTACAACATGATTCTAGAGGTGATAGATCATCTGATTATGCAGCGTAGCCACACCTTTACAGATCTTACCCATAGGCCTCAGGTATCGAGCTTATTTCAGTTCGTACAAAGAGATCAAAATTGTGTTCATGCTTACACAGATACCTCCACATTATGGAGCCACTGCGGGACCCCGAAGGGCATACAAGAAATAAGACACCAAACCAAGGGTACTTTGTCCCAAACAGACCTCTAAGATAACCAAAAACCAACAAGGATTAACAATAGTTTAGGTTTCAATTATGATGGCCAAATATACTAGCTCTTTCTCTCTGCGGGCACACAACTCAAGACTTTCCTCTTAGAAACCCTAAACTCTCCAATCTTTTCCCGTTAAACTATGATCTCAATCAGGATTTGTTCTATACAGTCTCAATTTGTCTTAGACATTTTGATATACAGGATCCTCATAAGGAGGCAACTATAGAACATACTTGTCTTTTATAAATGACTGATGAGCTACATCATTCAAGACTTAGTGCCTGTTTGGTTGAGCTTTTGTAGGGTGAATAAGCACTTTTTCCAACCCTAAAGCTTTTCGTAAGAAAAATGAGTATTTAACTGTAAAATAAAAAGACACTTTTTTAGTTGATATAGCTTTTTTGATAGTTAAAATACAACTTTTTCATATGGTTTAAAATCATATAATAATTAATATATTGTGCTTTGCATATTGTTTAATATATTTTAAATAATTTTTATATGCATAAATAATTTTTATTATAAAATAAAATATAGTTAAAATTAAATTTGCCTTTTATTTTTAGTTGTCAAACAGTCTATTGTATGAAGCTCTTTCAAAAAAGTTCTTTTTTAAATGACAGTCAAACAGTCAACTGGTTTCTTAGAAAAACTCTTCTAAAAAAAGCTCTACTGACAAAAACTTTATTGATATAAGCTCATCCAAACAGGAACTTAAGCTTTCAAGAGGGAAGAAGTTTACAGAGAAGCCATGAAAGCAAACACACTCAAAACTTTCATTCATCTCAAACTTAATTAATTTCAACCTCTAAACAAAATCTGATTACAATGATAGACAAACCTTGCTTTAATACGCG
Organism: Erythroxylum pedicellare; assembly: GCA_027563575.1. NCBI lineage: Eukaryota > Viridiplantae > Streptophyta > Magnoliopsida > Malpighiales > Erythroxylaceae > Erythroxylum > Erythroxylum pedicellare. The sequence goes on along the minus strand of JAOQMP010000009.1, from coordinate 30,979,037 downwards.
AAGCAAGGGAATACAAACAGACTACTTTAGATAGGGATTATATTCCCTAGTATAATCATGACAACTTTAAAAAACAAGATGTCCTAAGTACAATCTTACACACCTTTTAAAAAGCATCTTTGAAAAAGTAAATAGTAAAAATATTCTTAAAGGATCAGAAAGAATCTTGGAAAGTAGGTGTGGACCCCAAAGATTCTTTTACACACATAATTTAGAGATGGGCAGAAAGTGAATGTGGACCACCACTATCAATATCTAAGTTAGTTAGGTCACAATCCATTTGATCCAAAGTATAGATGAAATGCTCCACTTCAAAATCTGTCATAATTGAAAGCCATAAAAATTGGATATCCTGGATTGAATCATGGGTCGTGGGCTCAACAATGATGGATTGTGGTTCTGTGGAGTGTCCATCTTATGTAAAGGATGGAGGACAAAGTATTTCACCAGCCATGATATTAAAGCCTGTATTAGTAAATTAGGGCAATAAAAGTCCAATAGCCAGAAGATGGAGAGATAGGTTCTGAAAGTTGAAAATCCCCTGGATACGGGCCTAAAGAGGTGCATATCGTGGAATATGCCTGAGATGGTTGATGATTGAGAATATCCAAAAATTTGTAAGGACGATGAATCAGCAAGATGGCATAAGCATTCTGATCAATTAATGGAGTATCCTAGAGTCAATGTTGCGTAAGAATTTGGGACATTTGAATTCTCCAATTGGGAAGAGGCTGGAACCATTCAAGGAAGGTCCAGAGCAGAGAATGAACATCGGTGGGATCAGAAAGATGTCGATAGATTTGTAGAGGAGAGAGAGAAACATGACTAGCATATTGGGCAAATAAAGCTCATAAATGCCAAAATGCAAGTTTAAGAAAGATTATTATAGAGATGATAAAGCACTTTGTATGGTGACACAAAATAAAATAGATCAGGGTATGGAGAAATATGAAGATGAAGAAGAGTAAGATGGAGATAATAAAAAAGACTTTTGTGAAGAAGAGACATAACCTCATAGAAGGTAGTAAAAATGGGAGGAAATGTTTTTTGAGTTTTAGCATATTGGGGAAACTCCATAAGAAAGGAATTGAATGCTGAAGAGAAGATGAAAGAAACTTATATACATGTTGGGGGTTGTGAGGAAGGGCGAAGAGATATAAAGAGAATTAGAAGTGTCACGGAAGCAAGTGTTGGTGTGAAAGGAATCGCTTTTTGGGTGCACGACCATAGTAGTGATCACGATGTCAGTTGTCAGAAAGATTTTCATCTAGTGGATGTTGACATATTTGTTGTTTCTGCAGTAAGTGATGGATGGCCTTGGTTTGTTCCGAACTCCAAGATTGTGGATTATTTCTCAGCAACTTGGATAAGGATGAGCTGTAATCTTCCACAAGTGGAATGAAATCTCTCATGTAAATAACAAACCCTAGGACTTGTTGAATTTGTTTGACACTGAGATTATCATCTGGAAAGTGTAATAACTCTTGAGCTATATGTGAACCTGGTTGATAAAATCCATCCTTAAATTGCATACCCAATAATTTAATTTCATTACTTCCAATGAGACATTTTTTCGCTAAAAGCATAATGTCATACTGTTTAGTAAGATCCAAGAATGTCTGGAGTAAGGCCTTATGTTCTTCTTCGGTCCTTGACTATAGTAAAATGTTGTCAATATATATCAACGAATTGTGGAGTATGGCCTCAAAGATCTTTGTCATTGCTCTTTGGAACAGTGATGGAGCAACTTTAAGTCCAAATGACATAACAGTTCATTGATACTGTGCATTAGGAATGCAAAAGGTTGTCTTGTAATGCTTTTTTGGGTCAATACTCAATTGCTAAAAGCTTGCTTTCAAGTCGAACTTTGAAAAGATAACAGCTTCCTTAAGGAATAATACTTATGTACTGATCTTTGGAAAAAGAAACTTATCATCTTGCAGAAATGCATTGAGAGGCTTGTAATCAATTATCAATCTCTCTTTACCCCTATTTTGTTCAGACCTTTTATTAATGTAAAAAACCTAACAAGCCCAATCAAACTTTGCAGGCTCGATGAGTCCTTGTTGAAGGAGAATAGCACACTCTTCTTGTGCTAACTTAGGATCATCAAGGTTCATCCCAAGATGTGTCGCCTTTGTTGGATTAATATCCTCATTAGTCTTAAAAGGAAGGTAAATAAAGAATTCAACATTTTCCATAAAGACTTGGGATGAGAGAATTGTGCATGAGATTCAGGACAGTAGTTCAACAACATATCTCTTATGGCTCCATATGGTGGAGGTATTTATATAAGCTCGAAAATATTTTTGATCTCTGTGTACGGACTGAAATAAGCTCGATACATGAGGCCTATGGCTAAGATCTATATAGGTGAGACTTTATTGTATACGTCCATCCCAATTAGAATGTTTGGGCTAGGTAGATGACTTCTAAGTACTTTAGTCCTCACAAGATTGGGATTCGATTCTTTCCACATTGTATCCTCGTCTTCACTTGATTGTTCCTCAATAATATCTTCAAGGTTATCAGAGGAATGAATAGGCAAAATTGACTGAATAGATTCCAATAACTTGATATCCTTTTTGCTTTTGTGAGAACATTTTCATGCAAAATGTCTTAGTTGTCCACAAAGAAAACATCTATTAGCCTATTGAGATTGAGGAGGTTTTCTCTTAAAGAAACAAACAAATATCTTTTTCTTCCCATTTTTCCTAAAGGTTGTCCTGAAGGGCTTGTAGCCTTCTTTTGGAGGTATGTGGGATCTATGGAACTTCTTACTCTTATAGTAGAGCTTCCTGTGATGATGTTTTTTCTTGTTACCACAGTCATAATCTATCTTCTCCTTGCACTTGATTTTTAGATAAAGCTTCTTACAAGCCTTTTGAAGGATAGGACCACCTTTGATCATATTCTTGAAGAAAGCATGTTGATCACAGAGTTTATCTAGCAAGGATAAACCAAGATGATAAATTTCTCCATGAGTAATATCTGTCATATTTCTTCATAAAGCCGCAATGGTTCGTTGCAGTTCCCGTTGAAATTTATCTGGAAAGGATGAGATGAAGGTGTAATGGAGATTCATGTCATTTGATCTGTTAAGAAGATAATATCTTTCTGTCATACGTTGAAAATGTTTATATAGTATCTTTCTATCATACGTTGAAAATGCTTATGAAGATCACGTTTATTAAGTGAATGGCATTTCATCTCAAAATATTCTTAAAAAATTTGCTTGTCAATGAGTTGGAAGTCACCTATAAATTCTTTATGGATAAGACCGAGAAGAATACTTTCAAAAGTGACTAGGATGTACAGTAAGCATCTGTAGTCATCAATATTTTGCCACTATTATCTTAAAGTACCAGTGAAGCGAGAAGTGAACTCAAACAAAATATCTCGTAAGGAGTATTAGGTTGAGTCATTTGCAAATCTAGTCATGTTCTAAATTTATGAAGACATTCTCTCCATTTCTTAGGAGGAAGGTCATAAAATGTAAACCAGGGACTTGATGTGAGTTTCGTTGGTTGTACTGGAACTTCTGGTGGTGATGATCTGAATGGTTCAAGGTCTATAGAACCTATAGAGTCAACATCACTGATATTTGGATTGACGTTAGTATGTTAAGGCGTTGTCATCATGACTTGAGCAAGATCAGATATATTAGCAAACTATTCAGAGGAATCTACATATGATTCAAAAATTGGTTCTGAGACTTCAAAAGATTGTTTAGAAGTAATAGTTTGCTCAGATTGTTCATAATACTTAGAGAATTCAGGGGTAACATTTATTATAGGTTGTGGAACCCTTAGAACCTCAATAGGTGCAAGAGTTGCTATGAACTTAGGTACTTTTATCTTTGGCTGAAGAGGAAGTAGGCTGAGTTTTTGGTGGAGATGTAGGTGGTGTTTTGATCTATAATGGTTTATTCTATGGATTCATAGGTTTAGAATGTGAAGTAGAAGAAATCGATGGATCCTTAGATTTTTCAGGATGAGGCTTTGATTTTGCAGATTTATTGGGATTATTTGAAAGGGGGTGAATGTGTTGTCTAAACAAAAGATAATTCATCTTGAAGACTTTTTCATAATCAGCAGTGTCTGGATAAGTAGGAGAAGCATACATGGGTTGAGCAACTAGATAAGTAGGAGGATAAGCTCCATAAATAGTTTTAGATTGTTCAACATGTATGTCAGCTTCCATACGTTGAAGTACTTCTTTTACCCGTCTAAGTTCTTGCTCCTTGATTGTAAAGTCTAGTCCAAATTACTGTGTTGCAATATAGTGGTGAAGATCAGCATCAAGTTGTCTTATTTGATCTTTGAAAGATTTGTACAACTTTTGGATATGTGAAGAAACAACATCTACTCGTTGAGAAGTAGAGTGATTCTGTTGACTAATTCCATCCAACTTATACTCAATAGGATTAGAAACAAAAGTTTCTTGAGACATCATTCTTGTGACTCGAACATAAGGTTAGAGATAACCCTATTAGTTTCATCATTACTCCAGTGTAAAGGAGGAAAGTCTTCTTCATACGGTTGAACCATTATACAAGGTATGGGAGTAGAAGATACAACAGGAATAGGAGGAATTATTGGATGTGGTTTGGAGATTGACTTTTGATAATCTCTTCCAATAGGTTTAAGCATCTCACGAACAGATTTAGGTTTGAGCATTTCTGTGTTAAGACCAATAGATTCGTTGGAATCATCATCATGATCATCTTGAAGAGGATGATATTGCCGAGAAGGCATACAACGAGTCTTTAACCCTTTCTTTTGTTGTCATTGTCAGTTGTACAACTCATCATCATCATTATTGTCTGATTCAGAGTTCAGATAGACTTCACAATTTGGCTCACACATAGAGGGCTCTCTATTTTAGATGAAATGTCCACAATGATGACTTACATAGATCAGATCTCCGTCTTATAAGCAAGGTACCATTTAAAGGATTTTTTATACGTTGTATAGGTAGTGTCAAGAAAAGATATCTTGACTATAGCAGATATTCTCTTTCTTCTATAAAGGGTGAGAATAAGTCGAACTGCTCTAACATGTAGATGAGTATAGTTCTGCTTTCTCCAAATAGATATGAGCTCTTGTGGATTCTCCGATTTTACATATTGCTCTGCAGAAATAGCTTGCAAATTACATTGTTCTATACTAGAATTCTTATTTTTTTGGTCTTTTTGTAGACAAAATAATATAAATACTACGAGTCCAAGAACGATCTTTAGAGTATATACTATACAGACTAAGGAAAGGAAAAGAAGACAAAAATACAATTTTTTATAAAAACATGGGGAAAAGGTAAATCACTAATTGAAAGAGTAGATGAAAGAATAGGTTGACTCATATTTTTCCAGTTTCCTTCCTCAGTCTTATCAAGAACTACCCGTCATACAGAATGGATGTGGCTCTTACGGCAACCAAGTTTATGGTTCCTATGGCAACAAAGTTTATGACTCTGTTCCAACCTGTGATACCAGCTTAGCACGATGGCTCTACACCACACAAACAGCCACAGAAATTACGTACCAGACCAGTTAGTATTCCTAAACCAACCTGGACTGGCTAATTTGGTGACTTGATGGGTGTACTGGGCCCAAGTTAATAACAGGCCTCCATCCACCAAAAATCACTGTTACAAAGTGGGAACCGTGTGTGTATAATTGCAAATAACACGGGGGTTTCGTACATATGCATACATTCACATAATCAAACTACCCCTACTATTAGCCCTTTTGATAAATGTGGTACACTATACTAATTCAGAGGAAATGATAGGCTACATGGATATGTAATATAATAGTGGTGTGACCCCCGAAACCAGAAACCAAAATCCAATGGCAAACCAGGAGCACGAGCACGAGCACGACAAGGACCACAACCAAGCACGTACCCAGAACCAAACATGGGGCACCTGGGAAGAGCTTCTCCTAGCATCAGCCGTGAAGCGTCACGGCTTGAAGAACTGGGATTTGGTGGCCTCGGAAATTCGAACCAAAACCTCTCTTCCTCTGGTCCTTACCACCGCCCAGAACTGCCAACTTAAGTATCATGGCCTCCATCAGAGATTCACAGCCTCATCTTCTCCTCGGACCCAAGAAGAAGACAAACAAGTAGTTGTTGCAGCAAAGGAACAACCCGCACCCGTGTTACTATTATGTAACAATACTAATAATAAAGACTCTGACAAGCAGCAGCAGAACACCTTCTGCGGTGATATCCCATGGCTTGAAGAGCTTAGAAAACTCCGCGTTGCTGAGCTTAAACAAGAGGTTCATCGTTATGATGTTTCCATCCTGTAAACAAGCTCTCTTAAATTCTTCTTCTTCCTCCTTTTTTTTTTTCAAAAAAATCTTAATAAAACCCATATTTTCTTTAATTCTACTTCATTAATTATCGTAGATCTACGAGCATCGCCGTTTACTTGATTGTTGTTATGTATTTTGCACTTATTATTATTGGTCGTATACCAACAAGATCTTTTGCCTTTTTTTTCTTTAACGGGGGACCGACCGAACAAACAGTTCGCTGCAATTAAAAGTGAAAAGATTGGAGGAAGAACGGGAAGAGAAGTTGGAGGAGGATGTAAAGAAGGAATCATCAGCGGCAGATCTGATAGAGAAGAAATCAGAAAATCAGAAGAAGAGAGAGGAAGAGAATGGGTCGGTGAACGAGTCGAACTCTGCTGGTGAGGAGGAGGAGGAGGAGGAAGGAAGGAAGTTAAAAGAAGAAGAAGGAGAGGATTCAGGGGGTGCGGGTGGTGGCTGCGGCGGCGACTCGGTGACTCAGGAGAGCTGGGCGAGCTTATGTGGTCAACAGAGGACAAGGACAATTAACAAGAAATCAGAGCCGTTGACTGTTGTATTGGACATGATCCGATCCCACTCCCACTCTTCCTTCTTTCAGGCCCTCTCTCTAACCCATTCCCAGGTATTGTATTATTATTATTATTATACATTACACGTATGAGTATGACTATGACCCCTTTTCTTAATTTGATTATGCCTGTAAGTTGCTTAAACATTTTTCCATTGTAAATAAAAAATTCAGTCTTTTATTAAAATAAAGAAACACGTGGAATGGAATGCAGTCATCCAAAGAATAATACTTCCTCTCTCTCTCTCTCTCTTTTTTATTTAAATTTTGTTGTTGTCACTGCTACAGGAAGTCAAATTGTACCAAGACATGGTGAGGCAGCACATAGATTTGGAAACCATACAAACAAGAGTGGATCAAGGTTCCTACTCTTCCAATCTCGGCTTCTACAGAGACCTCCTACTTCTCTTCAACAATGTCATTCTTTTCTTCCCCAATACCTCCCTTCAATCACTTGCTGCTCACCAACTCCGATCTCTTGTTTCAGACCAACTCGGAAACCGCACCCAACAATCCCATAATGACACCACTCCCCACCCAACCTCAACATCTGAACTGGATGCTTCAGATTCCTTGCTACCCACAAATAAATCTTCAGTTCCTAATCCTATCCTTTTCTCTCGCAAGCGAGGTTCGGTGTCAGCTAAGCCTTCCGATTCTAGCTCAACCCAAAACCAACAACTCATGGATCAAAAACCTTCCTCTGACCTAAGGCCTCCTGTCCTTCAACAGACCTCTCTCAAAGCCAAGCCAAAACACAAACCTGTAACGGGTGCCAGAAGCTCTAGGAGAAGCAAAAAGACCTTCTCTAGACCTCCTTCTACTCCACCCAAGGGGCCGCATACAACCCCTGCTACGAAACTCGGTGCAGCTGAAAAACCTGAAGCTTCTAGGAAGAAAACGGAGACATCAAGTTTGGATAAGAAACGAAGTGCAGCTGATTTCTTGAAAAGGATAAAGAAAAATTCTCCCGTGGAGACTTTAAAGAAGAGGACTACGAAGAAGAATAGAGCCGGAGGTGGTGTTGTCGTTGATGAAGTGCACAAAAAGGGACTGAAAGGAAAGGAAAGTGGGTTGAGAAAAAACAGTAATAAGCAGCAAGCGAAGGAGGAAAGTAGTAGCTCAGTGCGGAGAAATACTGGGAGGCCACTAAAGAAGGTGGCAGCCGAAGGCAGCAGCGGCAGGGTGGTCTTAGCAAAGCGTGGAAGAGAAAGTAGTGGCGGAAAGGAGCCTGCTGATGGAGGAAAGAAGCCGAGAAAGCGGTCCAATAGATGAGGGTACGACTGCTTCTGCTGTATATTATTATTACAATGTGGTTCTAGTGTCTGAATTCTTTGTAAGTTGAACAAACATTATTGTATTAACATCTATTTGATTCTTTTTACAATTGAGGCAAAATGACATGTCTTCTCTTCTGGTTCCGGAGGCTGCAGTTAACGTACTCTTTAGTTCATAACTGCGCCTGTTATGCCTTGAGTTGGCTTGGCGTCTGTGTTATTCTGGTCAAACCTGACTATTTATTAGTAAAGGTAGAGTCTTTTCGAACAAAAGTAGTTGAACCTTGCATCTTGTACCATCTTATTTCTTGATGGTCATTACAATTTGGTGGGAAGTTCGCCGCCATAGACTATTAGGAGTGAGAGTTTGATGGAACTAGAAAATCTCCATAAACAGGAACTCATCAAACATCATTCAAGTATCTCTGTTCCTGTTCTTATTAATAGTCTCAATTTATTGGTGCCAGACACAGAATTTGCAATACAAAACATCTGTGGCTAATATATAACAAAATATTTTCTTACCAATTACACTAAACCCCAGAATATTAGCTATCAAATAATGTTACATTCTATAGAACTTTCAAGTCTTACCCTAGTAAGGAATCGCCTGCCTTCAACTTCATTCTTACAACACCTGCCCTCAACAACCCATACAAAATGAGAAGATATCAATCTCAGTGATATCAATTAATAGGTAAGAGACAAAAGAACAGACGAACAAAGGATAGACATGAAGTTTTCCTCAAGAATTGCAGATATCTATTCCTATCCTTCTCCTCCTCCTCCTCTTCTTCTTCTTCTTCACCAACTGCCTCTTACCCACTATTATAGCAAAGCAAAATGCATCCGTATGCTTGATCAATTCCATCAGTCTCTATCCACTGCCAGTCCATAGTGGTGGGCACCCTCATCTGTTTTGAACCAAAAATCCAACACTGACAGTCAAGAAAGCCTGATGATTCACGGATTGAATATTAAATTGCAATTCCTAGTTAAATGATGGATTATTATAGTACATTGTCATTGAAATATTTGTATAAAGATTGAGAGAAGCATATGTCAATTAACACGCTACTCGGTAACGTATAGGCTCAAGACCAAAACCATAGACTTTATTCTCACAGAATCATTAAGACTGTCTAGATTGGTTCCAAACTTAAAGACATGACATATATCGCTATATTAGCTTAAAACAAACAAAAGTAATCATATCTGATTTTTATGAATTCAAAATCACTTTCATTTCTTTCAGAACTGGGAAGTATTTAGTCATCCAACGAGGAAGGTTCAATGTTATTATTATTTGGCTGGGGAAGTACTAGCCAATTTTATTGCTGCAGATAATTTTCATAATATATAAACACAGAGAAAGTACCGCTTTCACCATCAGAAATATCGGCAATCTTTGCAATTGCATCAATAAGTGCTTGTTCATGTTCCTACATAGAGAATTATTTCAATTGTTAAAAGAAGCTGATAAAATTAAAAGATCATAATAAATCAGATTGGGCAAAAAGAAGGCATCTTCTTCATCTAACCTTCAGCATCTTCTTTGCCTTATCAACCTCGAGCAGATCAGGATGACTAGCACCAAACACTCTTTCAACCTGAACATATATACCAATCAGTAACACATTTGGATCTGATCCAAATGATTCTTGTTTTTAATCAAGCTCCTTTCCGTACCTCCTTGATTAGTGTATCTGTGTGGAGGATCTGTATATCATCTGGCATCTTCCTTCCAATCCCATTCTGTGTTGGGAACAAATCTTTTCTTAATTGACCCTTTGGGACACCTCTACCTCTCCCTACACCTGGAACAATTTCCTGACCTGTAGATCTGTTAATCTTGTGGCCTGATCCACCATAGCCCCCTCGATGTGAGGTTATAGGTTCCTCACCTTCCCATTGTATATCCTCAGGGGAAATCTGCAATACAAAGACATCAAGCGAACATATTAACTCTTTACTGAGGACAGTATTCCATATCCATTTGAGGAACAGTTATTTGCTACACATTCACGCTGGCATTTGCAACCATTAAGAAACATGTTACCTTTATGTCAAAAGCATTGAAAAGAGTCCATAAGACACTATATTTCTTTCCATCCGTTCTAATAAAAAACCCCTCAACTTAAACAAGTTTGCTATTGGATAACTGACATCTTCATACCTAGACAAGATATAGTACAGACCAGAACAAAAACGGTAGTCTTCTAGCAATTTAATTTCATAAAGGATGCACCGATTCCGTAATAGGTCATAAAGCTACTTCATCATGCCAAATGCTAAGTGCCCTAGATTTTGTGATTCCAAAGCTAGTTTTGTTATTGTGCAAAAATCATTTTCAACACTGGTCCATCCAAACAGGCCTTAGACAAAGAAACAACAGAGTATATTTTGGAATATAAAATTGTAATTAAGTTTGTTTAAACGATGTTTTCAAGATGCTCTAACAAGTGACTGCACATCACAACTTCATAAAAATTCCTCGATAACTTAAGTTTTTAATTGCTATTTTCTCTGCGAACTTATTCAGTTTTACAAGGGCAAAGTTACACCATAAAAGCACATCCAAGACTAGAACAATCCCTTAAGCATGGAAAGAAAAGCAAGAAATATACCTCAGAGAGATTAACCCATTCCCAAGTCTCATTAGGTGTTCCCATATCATACACTAGAGCATGCTGTCCCTGATAACAGCTAACATGTCAGTTATGTGACTGCTTTAGTACAAATGTAGTCATAAACAAGTTTGATAATACCTCAACTGGATTATAGTCAGTTATAACAGCCTCGTAGAAGTTATTGTCATCAGGCCACCTTGTCCTGACTCTCTTTCCAATCAATGTATCGGATGCAGCTGCTTCAAAACCGGAGCCTGAACATAACCTATTAGCAATTTGACCCCTTCCAGAAGGACCTGATAATGGGTAAGGAATAGACTTCATTGATGAAGCACCTGGTAAACCCTGGGAAACACGTCAAAGAAGGGAAAGTGAATTAAGGAAGTAGCTTACAAGTAGCTTTTCAGTTCAATATCATGTTTTCTTCAACTCACAGGTTTTTGCTTCTTGCCCTTAGATCCTGTAATAAGTCCACGTTTAAC
>JAOQMP010000009.1:30955342-30967658 GCA_027563575.1 Erythroxylum pedicellare | reverse complement strand
AGAAGGACCTGATAATGGGTAAGGAATAGACTTCATTGATGAAGCCCCTGGTAAACCCTGGGAAACATGTCAAAGAAGGGAAAGTGAATTAAGGAAGTAGCTTACAAGTAGCTTTTCAGTTCAAGGCTCCAGTATAATATCATGTTTTCTTCAACTCACAGGTTTTTGCTTCTTGCCCTTAGATCCTGTAATAAGTCCACGTTTAACAGTAGCAGCTGATAAAGATGGCTGGTGTGATGCAGAAACCGCTTGAGGGTGGAATGATGGAGATGGACCGCCAAAGGACTGAGAAGGAGTTGACGAGCTTATCTTCTGTTTCTTTTGAGAAGCAGATACAGTAGGACTGGGTGCTGGATCATGAACAGATTGAGCAGTATTAAGCATGCCAGATTGAAGCCCACTTGCCTGTCTCCACTTCCTATTGCCACACCCCATTACAGTATAAAAGACCAACATAGCCAACACTTGTTAATATGATAAAAGCAGGCGGAACACTTCTTCAGAAAATAAATCTTGTTTAGCTTGTTGTCAAACCTTATTTTACGTATTACATCGTCAGAATTAACCCGACCAAGAAGCTCCCTGTGTTCCTCATTTGATAACCTTAATTCCTTTCTTAGTTCTGTTATCAAACTTTCCTTCTCCTGAAGAAAATACATTTCTTGTAGATGTCATTTGAAATTGGTCAGGAGAACTGGAGATCATTAGATTCATAAGAGAAATAAGACAAAGCAGTACCCAAGAAATGGCATCAGCTTGAGCTTTAAAGGCTCTTAGAACTGAACTGTAAGCATCTTGCTCAAGTTGGTGGATTTGGGTCTCCATGTCGTTTTCAGCATACATTCTAGGGTATGGGACAGAACCGGGCATTTGTCTTCCATTCCCTGCAACATGACTACCTCTGACTCTATTTTGATGTGATGGGGGAAGGTCATCATCAGTTCCTAGATCAGAGTGATAAAGAAGATCGTTGAAGTCTGTTATATGAGAAACTATGACATTACATATATAATGGGCAGTTCCTTATGGACGAGTAGAAAGGGCTGCTGAAATGTCCTATGCATGAAAGCAGGTGAAGGCAAAACCTCTTACACATGGAGATTGAGATCATATTCTGAGGGTTGACCATATTGTGATAACAGATAAATCTTTCAAGAGGCCTACAATATCAATCTTACCACTAATAGCTCGAAAGACCTTGAAAAAGTTACCATATCCAAATTTTTGAGCCATGATTAATGCAAAGAAAGATCTGAAACCTCGCACCAACTTTAGATAACTGATAATATCCCGGGCGATAAAATGTAGATAGAATTGTGCTAGCAAGGAAGTAAAACGGTGAAAACACTTAATAGGGATAGAAACTAGAAAGGAATAATAAATACACGGAGAAATTGTTCTCACGTAATTCCTATTGTAAAGAAAGTAACTGAAGAATTGAAAGAGGTCAAGAATTCCAGAAGTCTACATTATTTAGGGACAAGAAAAGCCAGCATCCATAACCAACAGGCAACATTCTGTAACAGCTCTCACAAATGAACGAGCACAGTTGAAGGTAATACTAAGCCATTTACGAACTAAAAGCTTGCCCACAAAGCTTCAAGGATAAAGTTACAGAATTCACTCTCATCCACTAAAAATCTAAACCTTAATAAATAAAGAAAACCTCAAGTACATGGATTAATGATTATCTGTCCAATGATTGTTCCTAAAGGTAAAAGCCAAACATAACTTTGGAACTTCTATGCTACCAGCTTTTTAAAACCTAGCTAACGGAGGATAACCAAGATTTTCGGAGAACTGCAAAGCATAAAGAAGAACAGAAACCCCAAAAATTTAAAATTCAACTCTTATGTGAATCGTGAAAAAAAAAAGTGATATGAGAGAGTAAAACTCACCACTGCTATCAAAGGGTTCGAAGTCCATAGCCAGCTTGGCTATGTTGCAGAAATTCAAATGAAAACCCCCGTCACAGTGGAGGATTCCTCGAGTAGAAAGAAAGTCGCCAACGTTAATGCGTTGCCGTCTCCTGTTTGAGAAAGAAAATACAAGAAAGCTATGGTGTTTATCGACAAAAATTCTCTCTCTCTCTCTCTCTGTGTAGGTGTGTGTGTTTTCGCCGGACCACCACCACCGCAAGGACTGGGGGAGCTCGGACAGAGCGGAAGGTGGAGGAGAAGAATTGGATCGGTTGGAAAATTTTTTGAAAAAAGACTCCGGTTTGCTAATAATAATATTCATAATAATTGGTGTTCATGTAATTTGATGTCCGCTCCGCTGTAGGAACTAAGGCCACAAGTCTGCTTTAAGTTTAGATTGGATCTGCAAGTGATTACGTTTGGGCTGAAGTATAACTTTTGATTCATCCCCATAACCCATTTGCATGCTACTTCCTGTACGACAAGCATCAATCAGATGATTACACCATTCCAAATTCAATGAACAGGAGAGACTTTTTATTTGTCCCTTGGTTAACATATATATGATCTTGGTTAAGTTTAGTAAAGACCGAAAAGCGTGGGTGTGGACCAGTACTTCAACAATTATTGAATATTTACTTCAGGTCAATAGAGGCTGTGGAATTGGGCTGCAACACAAAGTCGGAAAGAAATGGGAATGAGAGTAATATTTGGACGTCCAGTGGCCTTGGCCTTGTACAATGTGTTGGCCATTGCTGCTCCTGTCTTAGTTATAAGCTGCTGCAGCAGTAGCCATGGTGCAAACATCACATTGCCTTTTAATCGAACTTCCTTTCCTTCGGGTTTCATGTTTGGAGCTGGTTCTGCTGCTTATCAGGCAAGATGGTCCCAATAGTTAGTTATAGTATACATGCACTGCCACCTCTCTCCATTTTTACAACATGTCGTCCGTCCTTTTAACATTTTCTTAATCTTCATCAACTATCCTTATTTGTGTGCAGTCTGAAGGAGCTGCGTGTATAGATGGGAAGGGACCAAGTATTTGGGACACTTTCACTAAGGATCATCCAGGTCATCCTCACGCACGATGCTTTATTTTCAGATATTTACAATCCTAAGCCATGCATGGTCCAGACTTCTACCTAGTAAGATGTTTGCTGGACTCATCTATCAATTACTAAACAAGTGAATGGTCAACTTTCTCTGTCCGTGGTTTTCAGAAGGAAAAATCAGTGGAGTGAGTCCAAAAGGTGTCAAATTCTACAATTATCTCATCGACCAACTTTTAGCAAATGGTACTTATGTAGGTTGGGTGTCTCAGGAATTGTCGGATGACGTAAGGATGTTCGAACCATGCAGCATGCAGTTACGTGAAAGATTCAAGAATGCAAGAATTCAAGAAATCCAAGAAGTGTTAGTTACAGTTAGTTAGATGTTAGTTAGCAAGATTGAGTAGCTATAAATGTACATTCAATTACTAAAGATGTATATATACAATTCACATAAGGAAAATCTCAGTTCTGCTGAGTTCTTATGTTTGCCCCTGTTTCAAGTTAGTTTCTCTCACCAACTTTCTCTCTCAATGTTCTCAACTTCTCAGTTCTTTGATCGTGTATGGTAGATAGTTAAAAACAACAACTTATTCCAACTCTCAGTCTTCAATATATGCTGTACATTTTCTTCATTTGTGTGGTAACATAAAACAGGTCTACAACCCTACTTAACTTTGATCCAATGGGATATTCCGCAAGCACTTGAGACAGAATACGGTGGTTTCCTAAGCCCCAGAGTAGTGTAAGACAGCAAAATATATTATTATTACTAGCATTCAATTAGCTTGTGAAATGCTAAGTAAATCATAGGAATGACTTCCGAGATTATGCGGATTTTTGCTTCAAGACATTTGGTGACAGAGTCAAGAAGTGGTGCTCAATGAACGAGCCTTATTCTTATACTGTGAATGGGTATAACGGAGGTATCTTCGCACCTGGTAGATGCTCCTCTTATGTTGGGAACCGCACTTCTGGTAATTCTGCCACTGAGCCTTGCATTGCTGCTCATCATATGCTTCTTTCTCATGCAAGCGCCGTCCATGTTTATAAGCATAAATACCAGGTTCGTCCAAATATTTTCACTATTATATTGCTTCCTCAGGTTATAGCACAGACAGCAGAGCTATTCTCTCAAGTATGTCGTCCTCTATCTATCCTTTAATTCCAATCAAATTTCCAATATATTCATTCTCTCTTGACGCTGCAGTGGCCAAGGCTGGAGTACCTATTGGAACGCCGGTACTTAAAGTCTTCTCTGCTGCTTTCATAATCAGTTCACCCATCTCTTTCCTTTATTCCTAGTTGCTTATTACATATAAAGACATAGACATCATTTTCATTTATGTGCACAGACAGCTTTGAATTGGCTATTCATTTATCCAAAGGGAATTTACCATCTGATGATGCATGTCAAGGATAAATATAAGAATCCACCAATTTACATCGCCGAGAATGGTAAGAACTAATTGACTTCATCTGTGACTGTGAGTAGAGTTGTTTTTGATAATTGAGCAACAGGTCTCGCGGATGCAAATAAAGCTGCATTGCCAATAAAAGAAGCCCTGAAAGATGGTTTGAGGATAAGATACTATCACTCCCACTTAACCTATCTTCTGAAAGCAATAAAGTGAGTGGGATAATTAAGGGTATACATAAGTACATAGATAGAAACGGGATTTTGAAATTTGATTGATGGGGTATGAATGCAGGGAGGGAGCAAATGTAAAGGGATACTACGCATGGTTGTTCATGGACGACTTTGAATGGGATACTGGATAAACAGTTCGGTTCGGTATGATATACGTTGAATTTGAAGAGAAACCTCAAGTACTCGGCTCGTTGGTTCAAGTTGTATCTTCCTCATTAGTTCTAGTCTAAGTCCTTTACCTTTCTACTGTTCCTCTTTGTATGGGATGGTAATGGTATATCTGCAGCGACTTTGCTCGTCTTTTCAATATCTACTAAGTTTCAGTTTCCATACTTAGGCCACTCTATGTATCTTATCAAAATCAAATCCTAGAAGAATATAAAAATTCTGAAAACCATGACGTGCGTTATTCCGACACTGAAGCGAAGTAACTCTCCATTCCATGAAGAAGTATTTGTAGTTACATCTAACTTGTTCTCAGCACACCACCACCCAAAACTTTCCTATATTTATCTATATAGATTTCCCTTCAAATTACTTCCTAGAGATCTACAATGCAATTCTTCTTCAGCAGGCGTGTATTCTTTTATCTTTTTTACCTGGCACATGGGTAAAAGCTACATTGTATGAATCTGAAACTTTTGCCAAGATTTTGTAATCACAACGAAACTACTAAAAGACAACAGCACTCATAGGTTCCACAGAAATCCACCAGAATATAAATTTTCTATCAGAAGAAAAGAAAAGTAGCAGAGGACCGTGGAGGGACTGCATCACAGCGTAGTAACAGAGTCTTCTTGTCCATCTTCGTCTTCGGCTGCCGGATAAATGGAGAGAGAATGAGAGCAGAAACACATCTGACGAAAATAGCCCTTAACAGACCGGATTCATTTAAACCCGATTCGATTTGACTTGAACCGAATTGACCCGCTTCGACCCGATTTGATCCGACTTAAATTTGATCCACGTCGACTTAATTAGGCTCAAGTTGAATAGATCCGCCCATTATTTAGAAAAAGGCCCGATTCAATTCGTTCTTGTACCCAGGCTCTCCCACTCAATTTTAAATTCACTTACACTGAAACTTACTTGATGTGGCCCGACCAAATCAAATTCAACTTGACCCAACCCGATTTGCCCCGACCCTTGTATTTTTGAATTCGGGTCGGGTCGGGTCGGGATGGAAACGGCTTGAACCTCTTAAAACGGAACTGTTTTCGGGGTCTTCAAGTTGTGGGATATTTGCGACTTCAACCGTGAGAGCCCCTCTGCTGTTCGTCGGAGGTGCTCTTCTTGCAATCAGGTAATGGAAATTTACAGTACATACGTAGTTGGTTGACTTGACGCTCTCGGCATGTTTGTTACTTAAAAAGTGTGAGGGAACGAGAATAGTGTTCACGTGTTTCTCGGAAGAAATAATGTTGTTTCAAATTTGCGGGACAACTGGCAATTTTTGCGCGACAATCTACGGCAGGCTCTTCCGTCGATACACACACGTATATACATCTATGTCCAAATCTGACAGCACACTGTTAAAGATTTCATTACAATTCATTGACTACGTCCCGGCCAAGTGAGATGCTATGATCTGTTCCCTTCCCGCCGCCCATTTGCCTTTCTTTTTTATACCTTCTCCCAGGTCAGTCATGCTTAAACACATCCTCTGTCTCTTTCCTTCACAAACATAAGCCCTTTCTTTGCTTAACTCTTCTCCTCTCAACCTCCACCTCAACCTCACTCTCTACCTCTCTTTCTTAAGACAAGAGTTAGAGAAGATCAAGTGGTCTCTTTTTAGGGCGAAAGCAAAGAACAATGTTAAGAATTTTTCGTATATTTCTGTGCCATCCCAGATTATCAATTCCTTTTCTTCTTCTCTCCAGGCCCTGATATTTTCACAACAAAACCCATCAAGAAACAAGTTTTCTGGATTCAACTATGCCTACTTTAGGAGCACAAGAGTTTGGTTCTTTGCTCTCTTCCTTTTCTCTATCCTTTGCATGCTCAAGTTATGGTTCAACCTGGATCCTAATTTGCTTATATTCTCTCCTAGTTACCCATGTCTCACCAGTAATACACGAGATACATTTTCTTCTACAATTATACATGGACAGGTGGGTAGTGATCATAATGGATCAAACAACGATATAAAAGATTGGAGCCTTAAGGGTAATATAAGTAGCGGTGGTGAGTTTTGGAAGCAACCGGATGGGATGGGTTATAGGGCATGCTTGAAGTTCAGTGAAGAGTACCGAACAGGGAGTGAGGTGATATTGAGGAATAGAGGAAAGTATTTACTGGTGGTGGTTTCGGGTGGAATGAATCAACAAAGGAATCAGATTGTGGATGCTGTGGTGATTGCAAGGATACTGGGTGCTACTTTGGTTGTTCCTGTTCTTCAAGTCAATCTCATTTGGGGTGATGAAAGGTAAAATTCAAAGCCCCTCTTCCCAGGAGAAAGAGAGAGAATTTTCTTGAAGCATTCACTTGAAGGAAGAAAAAGAATGAGAAGTTGCTACCTTTTATCTGCATTTCTAAGACAGACGATGTTGATAGAGAATGACATTCACGAGCTTACTTAATGTTCTTTCTTTCCATTATCAGCTTTTGAAATTTTTGATTGAATTATGCCATTGCTCAATTTTATGACAAAAGGGTTGCTTGTTGCAGTGAATTCTCTGATATATTTGATTTGGCTCACTTCAAGAGAGTTTTGGGAAATGATGTGAGGGTGGTATCGTCATTGCCGTCCACACACATAATGACAAGGCCGGTGGAGGAGAAACGAACACCACCTAATGCTTCCCTAGATTGGATCCGTTCACGTTACCTTAAACGGGTAAGAATTCAACTTCTGCATTTGTTTTTATCCTTCGATAAATGCTTTAGCTCTATTTTCTATTGCTTGTCTCTCCGAAACAGTTGTTGATTTGTTCTCTGGCCTTAATATTAGCATTATAAATATGAGTTTGCAATTGTCGGAACACGCGCTTGCAGATTTTAGATGTACACAGTGGGATTTTTGCTCATTATCCTATTCCATTTATGCAGATTAACAGGGAGGGAGTGTTGCTTCTACGTGGTCTTGATTCAAGGCTCTCCAAAGATCTTCCTTCCGATCTTCAGAAGCTTAGATGCAAGGTATTCTAGGATTTACGTTTTCATTTTTTGTTTTGTTCAGTAAAAACAGGACTGTCAACAAAGTACTTCACCATTTGATCATAGAACAAACGCTAGTTCTTAAGGTGGTGGTGATAGTTGTTTATATGTCTGTATTGTTGTGGAATCAGTTTTTACTTAACTTTTCGGTTTTTATATTCTGAACATGGCGGGTACCAATTTCTTATTTACTTGACTGCAGGTGGCGTTTCATGCACTAAAATTTGCTCCACGGATTTTAGAGCTTGCAAATAGGCTTGCTGAAAGAATGCGGAGCAAGGGACCGTATATTGCTCTCCATCTTCGTCTGGAGAAGGATGTATGGCTGAGAACTGGGTGCCTCCCTGGTTTGAGCCATGAATATGATGAGATGATCAACAATGAGAGGAAAAAGCGTCCTGAACTCCTAACTGCCAGATCAAACATGAGTTATCACGACCGAAAGCTTTTTGGTCTGTGTCCCTTGAATGCCGTGGAGGTGACAAGGTGAGAATCAATTCTTGTGGAACAAGTGTCACACATGGTAATCCAAACAATTGATATGAAAAAAAGTTCATCTTTTCTGTCACAAGTTTACCAAAGATGATTTTCCTGATGATGCATATGGTCTTAATATTAGGCTACTTAAAGCGCTTGGAGCTGCAAAAGATGCCAGAATATATTGGGCTGGAGGGCAACCTCTTGGAGGAAAAGAAGCTTTGTTACCATTAATGACGGAATTTCCTTACATATACAATAAGGAGGACTTGGCCTTGCCTGGTGAATTGGAACCATTTGCAAAGCAAGCTTCTTTTATGGCTGCAATTGATTATATAGTTTCAGTTAACAGCGACGTGTTCATGCCATCTCACGGTGGAAATATGGGTCACACCATCCAGGTATAGTAACACCTGCATTATTTTATAATTTGATCTTTGCAGTAAAAAAGAGAGAAAGTTCATCAAGATTGCTTCACATGCTGAGGATTCAAATACCACAATGATCCTAACCTGGCCCGTGACTCCATTTGTTATAATTGTGGATGGGCTCTTAGTAATCCTTTATTCAGGAAATTAAGGTCTATGCTTCTTTTGAAACTGAAATTTGTTCTTGGTACAGGGTCAGCGAGCCTACGCTGGACACAAGAAGTACATAACCCCAAACAAAAGGCAAATGCTCCCCTATTTTCTTAATTCTTCCTTGCCAGAAGCAGAGTTCAACAGAATCATAAGGGAATTGCACAGTGAATCCTTAGGAGGACCAGAACGCAAAACTAGTAAAGCTGAAAGAGATGTGACAAAGTATCCAGTCCATGAATGTATGTGCAATGATTCACAAGCTCATTCATCCGTGTGATCAATTCTGAATACTGCAAATACTGATCACTGGGGTAAAGTACTATTGATTCAGCAACAAATTGAAATCCATTTCAAGTCAGGGATGCTTGGCTTGGCTATGTTTATATCCATTTCAAGCGCCACCATGACCTTTGGGCTTCCACAGGGAGTTGATCCCTATTGTTCCTTCGTCGTCCAAATGAGAGGGAATTTATAGGTCAGTGACGAAAATAATAGAATTGTACAATTGTTAGCAAAACAGAGACAGATACTGGAAGGTGCCAAACGATGAAGCTTATGAAAGGAAAAGCTCTTTGGCTCAAGGTCTCTTTTTTCCATTAAATTTTGTAAGATTGAGTTCAAATAAACTGAACACGTATAAATTCAAATGAGGTTTCATCGATAAGAGGAATAACTCATTAGACTTATATATAAGATCAATATCATATATTTTTTCACGTGGAACAAACTTTCATTTATATTTCAACAGTAGTCTGTTTCTTATTATTCTTTTGTATTTTATGATAAAAGTTGCAGTAGCAAAGCTGCTGTTAAAAAAACATATAAGAAACAAAAGAAAAATTGAAAGACAAGAGAAAAAACTTGATTGTTGATAATTGCATATTTAATTATATTAATAATAGCAAGTGTTTAAGTAGAGAACAAAAGTATAATAATTCTACTTGAATTCTAATTCTAATAATCTGAAAACTACTTTGAAAGGAACTTGTAAGCTGTACAAAATTCAACTGCACAAGAATTGCTATTAAAAATTCAAATACTACTACGAAAAATAAAAACTTCTAGAATAATAAATTTCTGCAATAGTAAGACTCCAGGAAAAAAATGACACTGCTTCAACACTCCTCTTTGGCATTTTAGAGACAAACACCAATTCTTTCTCGAAGAGTTTCAAACTTTTATGTGGACAAGGCTTTTTGTGAAAATGCAAGTTGATTTTCAGAGGAACAATGATCCAGTAATACTGCATTAGACTGCCACACTTCTCTGATAAAGTGAAACTTGATCTTCATGCTTAGTTTTCCTATGAAACACAAGATTCTTTGAAATAAAGATAGCAGAGATATTATCACAAAGAATTAAAATAGCTACTGATTGTTCCTGTCCTAAATCCTTTAGCATTTTTCTGAGCCAAATTGCTTGATTAATTGCCAGAACTACAGCAATGTATTTTGCTTCTACAGTAGATTGTGTTGTTGTCTCTTGCTTCTTGGAACACCAACTGAAATAGCTAGAACCCAATCCAAACAAGCAACCTAAGGTGCTTTTAGCATCATCAACACATCCTCCCCAGTCACTGTCAGTATAGCCTTTCAGTGTCACAGTTTGTTCTACTGACTTAGAGAAAAAAAAACTCCAATTGAAGTGGCACCTTTAACATACCTCAATACTTTCTTAACAGCAACAAAATGTGTCCCTCTTAGAGAATACATAAAACGAGAGAGCACACTTACAGCAAACAAAATATCAAGCCTGCTTGCTGTCAGGTATAGAAGGCTACCAATGATACTTCTGTAAAGTGCTTTATCCACTTTTGCAAAATCTTCATCCTTGCCTAACTTCAAGCTAGTTGTTATAGGAGTGCTTACTTGTTTACAATACTCCATTTTGAACTTAAATAGTATATCAGAGGCATACTTATGTTGACAAATGAAGATGTCATTACTAGACTGCTTCACTTCCATTCTAAAAAAATATGTTATAAGTCCAAGGTTTATCATCTCAAATACTTTTTTTATTTCAAACTTGAACTGCTGAATTAGTTCAATTTTGCTACCAGTTACAGGCATATCATCCACATAAATTGAGATAACCAAAAAATCTCCTCAACTTTTTTCCACATATAATGTAGCTTCATTCATGCTTCAGCAGAAACTAAGTTGCAAAAAAAGACTGTCCATCCTTTGATACCCAACCCTAGGGGCTTGTTTCAAACCATACAAGGACTTCTTTAACAAATAGACTTTGTCTTCTTTTCCTGAAATTACATGGCCATCAGGTTGCTCTACATAAATCTCCTCAACAAGCAATCCATTTAAAAAAAGCTGACTTTACATCCATCTGATGAATTTGTCAAGAATTATGAGCTGCAAAAGCTAACAACATTTTAATTGTGTCAAATCTAGCCACAGGTGCAAACGTCTCCTATTAATCCACACCACATTGTTGAGCATAGCCTTTTATCACAAGCCTTGCCTTATGTTTGGAAATGGAATCATCTGGATTGAGCTTGGTTCTAAAAACTCATTTCATACCCATTACCTTTCTGTTTCTTGGTATGTCAACAAGCTACCAAGTCTCATTTTTTTTAATCATGTCAAGCTCTTCTTACATTGCTCTCATCCAGGCCACTGATTCTTTGGCCTCAGCAAAGCATGTACGTTCAGAAATAGCTAGGTTGTACCTTTGATAAATGTCAACTAAAGATATGGTTCCTCTTATTGGCATATCATCAATTAAATCAGTCGCTACTGCTGGTGGATTTATTTCTGTTGCATCTGTAGCTGTTGGTGCAATTTCCTCTAAGTCATCTACTGTATCTTGACTTTGTTTATGTACACCAACATTTGGAAAGAGACCAATCTGCATGTTTTGTTGTTTTTCCCTTATTCTAGCTTGCAGATTCATCAATTCTGACTTCCCTGCTCAGAATCACCTTCTTTGACTGGAGACAGTAGATTCTATAACCTTTGACTGATGAGCCATAACTTACAAGCACTCCTTTATGAGCTTTAGTGTCCAATTTGCTTCTCTTTGGCTCTGGCACTTGATAGTAGCAAATGCTGCCAAAGATTCTGATGTGATCACAGTAGGTTTTACACCATTCCAAGCTTTATAAGGTGTATGTTTCTCCAGTGCTCTGCTAGGCAACCTATTCATCAAGTAAACTGCAATGTTGACTGCTTCTGCCCATAGAAAACTAGGCAATTGTTTTTCAAGCAAAAGATACCTGGCCATCTCCATCACAGCCCTACTCTTCCTTTCTGGAACACCATTATGTTGAGGGGTGTATGGAGTAGTTAACTGATGTTCCATTCCTGCATTTCTGCAAAATTCTATAAACTTACTAGAAGTATACTCTCCACCATTGTCAGACCTCAAAGCTTTAATTTTAAGATTACATTGATTCTCAACTAAAGCTTTAAATTGTTTGAAAATACTAAAGACTTCACTTTTGAGTTTGAGAAAATAAACCCAACATAT
>JAOQMP010000009.1:30940467-30955242 GCA_027563575.1 Erythroxylum pedicellare | reverse complement strand
TTGTTTCCATCAAACAAATATTTACAAAACCTTATACAGGTTCTAGCAAAACTACAAAAATAACAAAAACTATATCATTTCTCTATCCAAAAGATTCCTTAAGTCCTGACAAAGGAACTACGTCTCCTGTCTCGTACCTGAAAAGCCACATTGTAATTTTTGATGAGTTTTGCAAACTCAATGAGTGAACCTTCACTGATGAATTCACCAGATTACCTATACACATCACATATATCACATATAGTCATTCAGAACATATATACTTATTTTTCAGATACTCACACATCATGGCATAACATATGGTCACTCATTACAGCTTTACAAATCATTCATGAATTTCAATCTTATATGAATGCTATATGCATGAGATTCACATTAGTTCTTATAATTATGACTGAGGGCCTATCACATACTTATACAAATATTGGCCCATATGGCTCAGTCAGAACAGAATCACGGAGCATAACTCTACGTGCAGAACATATATCACTAAACAAAACTCTATGTGGAAGCACTTCATATTGGCAACTCAAGACACAGCACCTTTGTCTGAGCATGCATTTTATGAAATGCAACAAATTCTGAATATCTAATATATCACAATCTTATACAAATGCTCAGACAAGATTTCACAGTCATCGGACCTAAGTTCGGTATTCAACTTTCGTTTAGAATCAAATGTCGAATTTATATCAAATCAAAACACTCCTAATATATGCCCAACTATTAAACTCCTCAGACCTCAGGTCCAGAATCCAAAAACAACTCACAAACAGTTAAATAATATTGGAAGTTTAACAAATCAAATTAAATTCAAATTAAATCAATCCTAGGAAATCATCTAGATTGACTCACAGTATGCCCCAAGAAGCTATTGCTGGATGATCCGGCAATGTCCAAATGGCGTCTAATGTGCTCCTCTAAAACATACACAACATATTCACAAATATCACATTTTTGCTCAAATGTATAAGTGTTCTTTTATGCACATCAATGTATAGAAAGTGTGCACAATGCATGTTCAATGACAATTCTGGGTATCTTATTGTAATTTTCATCATCAAATTGATTAGATATAAAAACCCTCATTAATATCATTTGGTACTTATAATTTGGACTAAAAATAAAACAATGTGAAATCAATTTCATAACCTAATTGGCTACTTCAGATTTTCTACCCATATGATTTCAGGTCAACTTTTCATAATTAATTTGATAGGGTAAATGGAAAAATTAGGCAAAACTTCCTTCTGGATAGTTGTTATAAAGTGTCTTAAGTTTCTAATAACTCCAAGATCATCCAATTTGATTTGATGAGTTATGCACAAAATACCATAGACTGTGCACATTTGACCTTTTGGCTAGTACATAATCATTCCCTCTGATTGTAAAACTCATATCTTTCAGCTCAGATATCCAAAAATTACAAACTTAATACCAATTTAAAGCTAAGCAAATAATCTATAACTTTTGTGAAGACAACTATGTTTGATTTGGCCTATATCAATACAGTTTATTCATTAACAACAGGATATAATTTCTGTCTCGGGTAGAACTATAACTTCAGTCAAGACTCAATTTCAAGCCAGATTTTGAAATACTTAGAGATAGAATTAAAACTCAATTTATTCAGATAATTTGTAGCCTATATCTTTAGTTTACTCCAAATCAAAAATCATCCCATTTGGATAACTATAGAGCAAGATATGGTCAAACTACTGAAGCATGTTCGAGCTATACAGGACAAGACTTTGCCGCGGCAAACCAAGGAAGTTGGTCGTGATGAACTTTTCCATAAATGAAAATTTCTCGGGAATTCTCAAAGGTTGGCCATGGCGAACTCAAGAGTTGATCGCGGCAACCCAAACAGTGTTGGCTGCGGTGAACTTTCACAGAAGACTCGTCTTCCCAACTTTCCAGATTTTATTCCCAGATTTCACGTTCCTACAACGTCTATTATGCATTTCTATACCCAAAACAAAACTCTAATTTTTTTAGCTCATCAATACACATACAATTCACAAGTCTGGACTCATACTTAAACAAAAAAATCGCATTCTCATACATGCAAATTCCAATCTTCTGTATTTTCCCACATTCATAAATTCAACTCCTCATTTAAGCCATTTAGCACATGCTTTCACCGAACTCTACTGCTTTACCTTCTCATGCATGTATTCATCTGTAACACAAGTCATCATCCAAATCATGGTTCAACAACAAGGTTTCCGGCACACTTTTTTTTTACAACTCTACATTAACACCGAAACTACCCAACTTTCCCAATTCATGCATGAACTCATTTTCAAACCACCAAAACATCATTTACACAACATCCAAAACAAATTTAAACATAACTTACTTCATTCAGCAATTAGTTCCAGTAATGAGGGTGAATCACATGTACGGAATAGAGGATAAACAAGCTAGTGTTTTCGGTGGATGAGCAAAGAAAATAGTTTTGAACTACAGTATTCTTTCAGTGAAGGAAAAAACAAAAGAAGGGAAAGAAAGTTACACAAACAAGCAAGTGAGAGCTGAAGAATTTTCCATCCAAAAACACTTGCTACGCATACTCTTTGCATGCAATACATTTGTCACCCATTAGCAGTCCACGTGTCACTGTACATACAAGCCATTTGTCATAACTAATTAACCATTTGTTATCTGCCTATTATTGCCATGTGTCACTCTTTCATTGGTCCATAAATCATGATTTTTTACAAAATTCACCAAAAATTTTAAAATACTCGAAATGTATAAAAATTGTCAAATCACATTTAATGTCACTCCAATTTGATCCACAATTTTCATTTATAAACCAATTTACCCAAAAATGCCAATGAATACATGTACAATCATATGAATATGCAAAATACATGTGTATGTCATAATTAACTTATGCATGACGTGCATTTGTCTAATTTCACAATACTTTCTCATAATTACTATTCTAGCCTTAACATGAGTATTAGGATGTTACAAATGAACTGATGTTCAATTCCTGCATTTCTGCAAAATTCTATAAAATGATCAGAAGTATACTCTCCACCATTGTTAGACCTTAAAGCTTTAATTTTAAGATTACATTTATTCTCAACCAAAGCTTTAAATTGTTTGAAAATACTAAAGACTTCACTTCTGAGTTTGAGAAAATAAACCTAACACATTCTAGTACAATCATCAACAAAAAGAATAAAGTACTTGTTACCATTGAGTGAATCTGTTTTCATTGGTCCACAAACATTAGTGTGGATGAGTTGAAGCCTCTAATTAGCTCTCCATGCTTGATTATTTGGAAATAGCAATTTTGATTGCTTGCCTTGCTGACAGGTTTCACAGACTGAACTTTTAGAGACAAACTCAGGAAAATTCTCCACCAAACTGTTTTTCTTCATCTCTATGATGCATTTTATATTAAAATGTCCAAATCTCCTATGCCACAAATTTGAGATATTTTATGCTGTGCTTACAAGAGTATATTCAAGAATTTCATCCCAATTAACAACAAAACTTCTGTTTTTCATCTACACAACAAAGAGTAGCTTGCCAAAAGGATCATAGATTGCACATTTAAGATCTTTAAAATGAAGAGAATAACCTCTTTCAAGCATTTGACCAACACTTAGCAAATTTTGAGCAATAGCAATAATGAATAAAACGTCAGGAATGATTTTTGTACCTAACTTTGCTAAGATTGAAACTGAACCTCAGCCATTTACCTTCAGCCATTCTCCATTACCAATCTTGACTCTAGGCTTGTATGTTCATCAAGATTCTTGAACATGACAGAGTCATTCCCAAAGTGATGCGTGCAACCAGAGTCAATGAGCCATAAATCAACAATATTCATTGCTAAAAAACAAGTAACTGCAAATAATTGTTCTTCTTGAACATTAGTAGAATCTACCACCTGAGCCTGCTGAGGTTTAAAGTCTTTCTTTTTTACTTTTGCAGACTTTGGCAATATGTCCTAATTGCTTGCATCTACCACAGATTACATCGGGCCTTCTCCAGCAGTATTTTCACTGTGATTTGTTTGTTTACAGTGTTTGTAAGGTGGAAATTGCTTTTGTGATGAGCTTTCACTAATGCTGCCATTGTTCTTTTGATGACTTTGGTTCTTTGGTTGGCCAAATTTCTGCTTTTGCATTGAAAAAGCTCCTTTTGTCAATCTTTCCTGCCTCATGGTTCTTCCTTGTTCCTGTGCTTATAAAGCACTCATTAATTCACTAAGGGAGATGTTGCTGAGATCCTTGGATTCTTCCAAAGAAGAGATTTTTTATTCGAATCTCTCTAGAAAAGTTACAAGGACTTTTTCAATAATCCTTTTGTCAGAAAAATCTTCCCCAAGTAATTGAATGTTATTGACAATCAAAGAAATTCAATCTGTATATTTGTTCATTGTTTCATCCTCCTACATACTTAAGGCTTCAAATTCCCTCTTCAAATTCAGAACTTGCATCTACCTAGTTCTGTCACTGCCTTGGTACTCCTCTTTCAATCTATCTTAGGCTCCTTTGGCTATTTTACAGGCCATGATTCTATAAAAAACAGAATCTGCAATAGAATTTTGTATCAAAGACTTTGCCTTGGATTTTTTTATTTATTTTTCTTCACTGTGACTTTTGATTTGAGCCAAGGTAGGGTTTTCAGGAAAGGCTGACATAAGCTTATCTTCCTCTACTGTTTCCCAGAGATCATAGGCTTCCAAGTAAGCTTGCATCTTAACTGACCATATATGATAGTTTTCTCTAGTTAGGATGCTTGGAGGATTATAAGATTGACTACTTAATGCTATCTGATTTTTGGTTAGTTAAAAAATTTGTTTCTTGGTCCGTTGAAGATCAACTGTAGCTCTGATACCACTGATAAAAATTGCAGCAAAGGTGCTGTTGGAAAAACAAAACAAAAACAAAAGAAAATTTGAAAGACAAGAATAAGAACTTGATTGTTGTGAATTACAGACTTAATTTTATTAATGACAGCAAGTGTTTAAGTAGAGAAAATTTTTTGTTTACTTGAATTCTAATTCTAATAATCCAAAAACTACTTTGAAAGGAACTTGCAAGTTGTACAAAATCCAGATTGTTATTAAAAATTCAAATATTACTAGGAAAAATAAAAACTTCTAGAATAATTAATAAACTTCTGCAATAATAATAATAGACTCCGGTAACAAAAATGCCACTGCTTCAACATTTCAAAGGTCCATTCATTTGTTCTATTCAACATAAAATTTATGATACGATTGATATTTGTATCAAATTCAAAGACAGCAGATCCATTCGTGTACAGGAAGGATATAATAAACTGATATTCAATTCTAAGTTGGAAAGTGCATGCATCTTCCATTTGCGGTTCCCCTACTTGCGTAATGTAAGCAAATCAAATTCTCACTTTATTTGATGGAAATAAGATACAGTGGGCATGCGGCACAAATATTATTATCTTGACAAGCTATATGCATGAGCGTCAAATGGAGATGCTGTTGGGAACGCCCTTTCCTGTCAACCCTGGAGTAGAGAATGGCTTTAACAGCTCATATGAAACCACTCCAGCTCCAGTCCTATTCTTGAGATTTACATCACCGTTCCTCTGGTCGATTATGGCTTCAAGCTCCTTTAATTTTAAATGGAATCTTTCAAATGCAGTCTTAATGACGGGATCTTCTTCCCATGACGGCTCCATTTTCTCACCAATGTACTCCTCGTCAGGCGAATGGTTTGACAAGACATCTAAAACTGCCATCCCTTTTGTTGCTTGAATCTGAGTAGGAAAGCATTTTAGTAATGAAACTTCAGGTTTTTCCAAGAAGTCCTTAAGCTCATCTCCGTCTGATGGATCTTCAATAGGCAGTTTGGTTCGGGCGATTGTTGGGCGGTTGGGGAAGTAGCCGCCGTACATGTACTGGCCAAAGTTGACAGCTGCATGATGACCTGAAGCTACCCATATGATTGTTGTTAAAGTGTGGATGACATCTGTGGGGGCTCTAAGGACAGGCCACCATGGTTCATCCTTCTTGTCTGCATGGCCTTTAGTTCTAACTTCTGTCCACCATGCTTGAAGCTCGTTGTCAGACTCCACACTGCTTGCGTCTGCGTAGTAATGATTCACATAGTCGGTTACCCATTGTTTAATCGCAGCCCAGAGGATAAGACCGTCGCTGGCAAAAGGATAGTCTTGAATCATTAGCCTCAAACCATGTTTTGCACTCGGGTCCTCCACCGCCATTCCCCTACATTAACACGAGTATCAAATAGCTTAATCATATTGTACAAATGTTCCAGTGACTTCAAATTCAGTACCTTTGAATAAGGTCAGCTGGCAATGCTTCAGTGTCGAACTGCCAGCTCTGTTCATAAGCAATTGAACTGAGCTCCATTGAGTACTTGCCAGGAGAAAAAGTGGTTTCTATGATTCCCCCTCCATTAATAAGACTTCCTCGAGCAAGAGCATTGATTTCCATTGTATATCGAAAATGAGGATGTAGAAGTCTATAGATAGGATGCATTTCACTTAGTTGCCTATTAGCCGCGATTATGTAGGGTTCAGTGCAACAGTGTGTCCTTAGCCTGCATAAACATTGCCGATAGTAATTACAATATCTATCTTCCAACTAACACAATAATCAAAGTAACTTACTTACCAGTGAATGACGAGCTGATGGTAACCAGCGTCATGTGCAGAAACATGAGCTTTGGCCAGCTTCCACAGCCAGCAAGCAGTGGCATCGTGACTAGGTGTAAACACTTGCTTCCACTGTGGCTTGTCGCCCATAGGTGGTCTAACTAGCTCGATAGCAACAGGCTGGAGTGTCTCATCGGGTGTGAGAAAGAACAGGGTCCTGGACCCATATAATGTGGTGCCTTCAAGCTCCCGCACTTTGTTCACATATGGTAAAAGCAAATCATGATAATCCAGCATATACATCTTCCTCTTTTCCAAGGCCTACAATTACAATTACAAATATAATCAACCACCAAAATATATTAATTGTGATCAACAAAACTTTAAGATTCATGCATGCTTACCTCCTCCACGCTCATCATACCTTTTATATGCCTTTCCACTAGTTCTGTTGTTATATTAGACTCAGGGGGGCCATAAATTTCGGGGTCCAGTTTACTTTTCAGTGGCCACTCCTGCACGGGGTCCATGATTACTCTTGCTAAGACTTTATATGTACAAATCAGACGTTAGCATAACTATTTTCTCAATGGGAATGTGATGATACCAAAGCTGCAGCCAATTAAAAGTATAAAAACGGGACAATGTTAATATTATTTCTACCTTCACTAATTGAATGCTGAGTGGGTTCACACCAGCCAGAGTTTGACGACAAAATTCTTCATCCCTGAACCAAGCAAATGTGTCCCCTGCACAAGGTTGACTGTTTAAATATAGTTTCCAACCATAGGTTAATTAATAATTGTAGTGCAATGAACTAGAGAGAGAGTGTGTGTCTATGGTCGTACTATTCATCATGGCAGGAGTCTCAAACTCTAGAATATCTACTCCCTCGAGAAGAACTTTCAGTATGTTTGCTAATAATGAACGGAAAAAGCCAATCTTTTGTGATTTAGGCAATACAACTTGTTGGTTAAACAGTTGGTCAATATCGGTGAAGTAGGTGAATCCAAGATTGGGATCAAGTATTGACATTTCAATCTGGGGAACCAGTCCATGTAGCACAGATCTTAGTGTCTTTGCAGAGAAAGTTGCTTGCTTCACGTCCGAGAATGCTTCATCCCTCGGCACGTAGATGCTGCTACTCCTTGATTCTGATGAAGGGTCTGAAAAACACTACTTTGTTTAAACATAGCTGAAGAATTCATGAATGTTACATTATGTATAGTGATTCATAGATTGATGAATGTAATATATAAACATGGTTGCACCCGTTTTCGTGGATGAGCGTCCTGTTCGGCAACGGCGAGGATAGGGATGATTGTTGCCACCAAGAACAGGCCTTGCTAGATCCTGACTTTGATCGGGATTACCAAGGTCATTGTATGTATCGTAATCATATATCCTGTCGTAAGACTTTCTCTCCCCTCCTCCATTTCCTCTCTTATCTTCCATATCCTTCTCTCTTAGCCTTCTCAAACCACTCGGTGTATCTGATGGCAAGTAAGACTGCAAGCAACAAGCACCATATAATCACGTAATCATCATTAATAAATGAGTTATGGAGTTACGGAAAGACCTTCTGAGTGAAGAAAACTCTCTTCTCAGGATTATCATGTTTGGAATGAACCCACGAGTTGCATGAAACATTTAGTGGCCCATACATCAGGCCTCGAATAACAATGTTTTCTATGTATATTTCTTTGCCACGTTCATTTTCTACCAAAACTGCTCCAATCTCTCCAAAACCTGTTGGCACCCTGAACTTGGCTTCGTATTTTACCACACCACCTTTGTGCCTCACTTTGTAAGCATAACTCTTCACTGTTTCCTTCTCTAATCCCGTGTCTGAACAAATTATTTAAAAGGAAAACCTTAAGATAAATTAATACTTATAGCAATTATGTACGTCCCACCGCCATTATACTTGTATACTCACCGGGGTCGAGGTCTGCGCTTACAAGCTCCAAAAGTAAGGCATTACGATAAATAAGTCCGGACAAAAAAGTACTGGAAAATAAGCCACCATCTGCTTTAACCGTAACAGTAGCAGTGACAGTACTGAGAGGATTTGAGGATGGTAAGGTTTGGGATAAGGGGTCAAGTAAGTGTGTAGTGGCAGAAGCATGTATGCTGCTATGGCTGGCTTTGGGGTTGATGTGATGAAAATGATGGTGCTGTACACTTCTCAATCTCATCATCATCATCAACAGAGGTGGGGGTTTTGGTAGAAGAGAAGACATATAATCGCTAGTAGTAGTGGTGGAGTTGATCATGAGTGCTGACATGTGGGTGTAGAGTACTACTTGGGAATTCATCATGATCAGAATCCAGAGTAGTAAGAGAACGTACGTAGGTTGAAGTTATATAAGCTGGGTCAATATGCACAGAGATTCCATAAATAGAGCGGAGGGAGGGGAGGGGTGGTGGTTGAGAGTAATTGGAAGGAAGAGCAGATCTCCATCATGTCCAGAACTACGTGAAATGATTAATTAACTCTTTACCACATTAGACAGTACCTACACAGCATCTCTATAAACGACTATTAGACACAGTTTTAAACATGATTGACAGGTACTTTACAAGCTGCAGATGTTAATGTATCGCCACTTAACTAAGTTGAAATTTTAAATTGGATTATGAACTTTTCATCTCACATTTTAGTGATAAAATATTATTATTATTATTAAGAATCTAATGTTAATTGACACTTGCCAGGAGAGTGAGGTACTTGGAACTGTAGATCAGGCAAGTCATTTGCCTGGGGCCCCTGCAACCCACTCTCCGGCACATTATGTTACATAGCTGCAATAGACATATAATTAAATGGCGGAAAGGAGAAATAATACAGCAGTAAAAATCTCACTAAAATCTGAAAAGGTTTAGTAATACATTGCTTTACTAAAGGAAGAATCTGGTATGGATTCCGGAACTCAGAGGCTTTACTTTTACAAAATCTGTTAGCCATGCGCATTATAGTGTCAAACCTAACTTTTCACTCTATCTGGATCAAAATTCTTAAACACCAAATCGAAAACTAACTCTTGCTGTTGCATTCAAGTAAACTGCATAGACATCAACATAACAAGCCCTTTCTTATAGTAGCAGCAGTTCGGAGGAGTCTACAAAGGGACAGATAACTTGTATGTCGACACCGTCCAGAATTACCTCCACGCCGACGTATGGTTGTCCATACACAAAACCACGCTCTACACAGCCTCCACCAAGTAGGGTTCTTGTGTTGAAGAAAGTGGCCAGAAGGGCGAAAGTGCAACAACCTTTCCGATGATTATCAGTGTAGGTGAAACAAACTCTGCTATTGCAATTTTATCAGCAAGATCCTTTAGTTCAGCAAATACCTACATCATTGTTATTACAGTTAACATCGCTGCCATTAAAAATATTAGGAAACTGAAGCTCTGTGAAACCGATTGGTGTCTACTTACCATGCGCTGCCTAGGTGTAGTCCCTCGCTCCACTGCAGCAGCTGGTGTATTTGAAGGTAGACCATTATTAATCAACTTTGAAGCTAGAGAAGGGAGGGTTGACAGCCCCATATAAACTACCAAAGTTGAATCAGGGTCAGCTGCATTTTCTGCTACAAATATGGGGTCTGTTCCACCTTTTCTCGAATGTCCTGTTAAAAATCTAACACTATTTGCAATACCTCGGTGAGTTAACGGAATTCCCAGCTCTGCTGCAATCCCTGAAGCAGCAGTTATACCTGCATAGATTGGGCACTGCTGTGATATCACCCCTCAAATAACAGTAGACATTCAAGAGTGCATAAGAGAATCATCTTACTGTGATTTATCTAAATTAATCAAGATATAAAAAGAGGCAAAACAGGGAGTAGTCCCGGTGTGGTACTCCATTAAAATCAAGCTAAAGGCATGGAATACTCTAATTCCAACAACTAACAAATTAGCACTAGCTTCTGAAGCACATTGGATCTATTGCTCTGCTCCAGCTCCTTATTCAAGAATGATGTTGGTTTCAAGAATTCACTTCTCAATTAGCTAACCACCATCGCATGGGGTAGATCAGACAAGGGATAGAACATGATGAATGAATTTTGCCCCATTACCAGAAAAGCCAACTTTGGGTATTTAGAAAAGACTGTTACTTTACACATACTTTATCTTAAAGCTTTCAGAGCAAAGCTAGTTATAATTTGATAAAAGGATGAGCAAAAAAGTACCTGGAATAACTTTCACATGAATTCCTTGTTGCTGTAGAAAATCCATCTCTTCTCCACCTCTGCCAAATACCTTTTACACCCAAAGATATGGCCATCATTTTCTCCATTGTAAAGGAAAGTTAAATAGCATTGAGTTAAGATGCTTAAAAGACAAAAACTTACAAGTGGATCCCCTCCTTTAAGTCTTACTACATTAGCCCCAACTTCAGCAAAACTCAATAATAACTCGTGTATCTCCTCCTACACATTTTAAAGGAACTCCATATCAATTTCTGAAACAATATAGATGCTGGAACACAAAAGGTAATGGCGTGGATCTTTTAAAATGAATTCAATCCATAGGCATCAAATATTAATGCAAGAACATAGCTAAAATAACCAAATGCTTACCCAAAAGAGGGCAATCTTTGGACATTAATAACAAAACAAAAGCCTGCCATAATTCACAAGAAGCGTTGAAAACTGAAAAGATGGCAGATGCATTCCAAAGGAATTGGATACCCCAAAATCAAAAATTATAAGTCATAGGTGTCACAATCACTAACTCTCGAAATATAGAAACAGAACAACTAGAAAGGGAAATACTTGAGCAACAAAAATGAAGAAAGCACAAGTTCCGACTTATGACGCAAATAAAAGGTTTGAACTTTACCAATAATCTTTTGATTGGGATGAGCATATAAAAGGTTTGAACTTTACCAATAATCTTTTGATTGGGATGATTACCTGTGTTCTACTATGATAGCCAGCAGTCTTGCCAACGTAAAGAAGTCTAGCATTAAGACCAACCAGGTCGAGAATATCATTAGAAACCAACCTATCATACAACAATAGATCAGCTTTCTGTATTACTCTCACTGCTTTTAACGTTAACAGCTCCGGGTCTCCAGGACCTGTCCCCACCAAGAAAACATTACCAGGACGCGCGCATTTCTCTCCGTCATTAGCCCCTCTCTTTTGTTTAAGTACCAGAAGCAGCTTCTTAAGCTCAGGAAGCTGCAACGCAATGTCATGTTGCCTTACAGACTCTTGGTCGGGCGGGATAGGACATGAACATGGAGATTGACTTGGGTCCTCTTTCTTGTAGAGCCAATGATCTCTTTGATACCTTTGGAGGGAATGTTTTTCCGTAAATGGTGAGTTTGTACTGGAGGGCAAACAACATAAGGGGCTTGGATTTAAGGAGACAAGTCTATTGGAATTCGGTGAATATACAGAGATAGATGGGAGCTTACATGAAAGAGCCATGAGAACGTAGGGACTGATGAGAAACTGGGATTTGGATGATATAGTTTGACAGAGAGTAACAAACACCGGGTTTTTGTTATAGACAAAGGAGGGAGGCGTTATTCGCTTGGAGATGGATATAGACCGCTTATGGGCACAAATACAGTCTGTGCTTTGGCGTGTGCGAGTGTGAGCGTATTGGCGAGAGGGTTGGTGAAGAAGTAGCGAGTTTAATAATGGAATGAAAAGGGCGTGAAATCGAAGTGCAGCAACTTGGTTTTGTCTTTCGGTGGGCCTAGAAGGCCAAGCAGCCAAGACGAGATTTCGGCTTTTGGGCACCGAAGAGAGACAATTGTCGTTTTGGGGGGTGGACCTTCTTCTTTGCTTGAAGTAACAGGTCAAAATTTCCTATTCTTTACTTTTGAGAAGGGGCCAGCACTAAGCAGTCATAGGCCACATTTATTTAAGTAGAGTTGGGTTAAAATGTTGTCAATTATAAAGCTTGAGATTGAGCAAAAGTCCATGAAGCTTTAAGTCAGCAGTCCAATTCTAATTCTGGGAAGGGCTCAGACATGCCCATACTGAAGTCAACAGCAGTGCTTTATCCCGCAACTGCTGTTGAACGCAATCCATTGTAAAAGGGGATCTTGAGCCGAGTAAATGTTACCAAGAGCTACAACCTGATGAGCCCTTTGGATAAAAACAGAACAAGGCTCATATGCAATATGCTATTGCTATAGCCTGATTGATATGTCACCTTCTTTCATACAATTAACAATACAGTTTTTGTCACCATCCGCCTCTCCATTAGTCTCTCAACTTCAACGATAACCATTCTCAAAAGAACTACATTCCAACAAGGCTCTGGGAACCATGGCTGCAGTGCACAATGCTCTGCAAAATCCAGCATTCGATTTATCACTACGCCTTGTTTACACGAATTCTCTGCCCTTCAAGCAACTGCGGTGACCAAAGAGGTATCAGAGAAAGGATATGACTAAATGCATCTGACAACACAAAGGCCTCAAGTTTATTATTGGTAAACTGTTCTGCAAAGAACAGTAAGAAACAAGGATGCATGGCCACATTTTCATGCAACAGGATGGTGAAAATTACCTCAGATTATAATGCGATCTAAATTATATGGTCAAAAAATCATGTAGGTAGCAAACAAGAAGCCACTTACAGAATTATTAAATGATGATATGGCAGCTTCTACATCATCTTCTGAAGAAAATGTCACGAATCCAAACCCACTGGATTTGGAGGTCCCTGGAACCCGAGAAACCTTGGCACTCAGAACTTTCCCCTTCTCGGAAAAGAACTCCTTGAGTGTCTCTGTAGTAACTGTTTTTGATAGATTTCCAACATATACCTTGTTGGGGCTGTCAATGAATTGGGTATCTTCTGTTTGAAGAAGTGTCAAGTCCACTGATGCTAAAGGTTTTTCGGTGATATTTACTTTTATCTCACGTCCCCCAATTTCCTGCCATGAAAAGAAAATTGGAATTAGTCAGCTGAGAATAGCCAGAGAGCATCAGTAGAACATCCAGCTTGACAAAGTATTGGCAAAACTTACCGTCCCATTAAGTTTTTCGATTGCAGCATTAGCATCCTCAATACTTTTCATTGTAACAAATCCAAATCTACGACTCCTGCCAGAGTATTTATCATACATAACCTGCATGAATGAAGTACAGGTACATATTACTGTCAAAGTTTCAACCTTTGGCCTCTATTGCAAGATTATCAATCGGGTCCAACCAAGCAATTGCTACCAATATGGACATTTTTTGAATAATTAGTTTATATGCCAAAATTTGTCCACATAGAACTAGTTAATCGTGGAGAAATATTGACAGGGAAGATATAAGTTCAAGGCAAACCGACAAGATGCTATGAGCTCTGAAACAACAATTCAATCCCGAGCCAACGATTGATTGAACAGTGCTCACTTAATCATTTTTGGAATTCAGCATCCAAGATAAATTAAACATTCGCGAAAGAAAAAAGAGTTCATTACATGACAAACAAAAGAGTGGTGTAAAAGATAACAGCAAAAGGGGAAAGGTAGAGTGACCTCAGCTTTTTCAACAGCACCATGTTCTTCAACAATCTTAGCAAGTTGGTCATTGTCGACAGTCCTAGGAATATTACCAATGTAGAGCCTTCTGGCAGCCTCGGATGCGGGTGTGGTATCTTCAGCGACGGCAAAGAGCCTGTTCCTAGTTTTGGGAAAGTGAAGAGTCAGTTTTGGTGGGTTTATGGAGAAGAATATAAATGTGTTTAGCGATTGACAAAAGTTTCTTGAGACAAAATGAACAAACCACTCATGTTTGTAACCTAAGACCCAGAGAGAGGTGTAGGAGAAAATGAAGTTAGGAGAAGCAAACAACTGAGATTCTCAAAAAACGAAGCGAAGAGAAATGAATAATTAAGATTAGTTTTTCGGATTCTGAAATTATATATAACAAATTGGCTCTGACCCGTTCTTATATAAATTGATCGAATCATAATCAACTAGACAATTTTTATATATAGACGTTATTAAATGAAACAACAACTAGTTAGTTAGTTGTTCAAACTATTTCCGATCGAACCGGTTGATTTGGTTTGATTTTTAAAATATTAATTTTAGTATTTGTAATGATAAAATAATATTTAAGGGATTATACGCGGTGTTGTCCAACTTACGTGTTGCTTCATTTTTAGTTAAT